>JARHVA010004539.1:887500-1030000 GCA_037957365.1 Torreya grandis
ATAGGAAAAGTGGATTTGTCCAAATAGAAGGGTATAAAATGATTTATTCACCTAGTGGAGCATAATGGGTATCTATAAATGTCAATGGTTTGTACATAGTTTAGACTAAGGAGGTTTGCGCAAATGGAAGGTTAATTAAAGAAAAGCATAAATAAGCAAGTACAGGTTGACTTGAGAGTTTTGACAAAAGATTTTAGTGGGAGCTGTATGGGAAAAATGGGTCATTTAATATATAATTATTTTTTGGTTAAGGTTTTTTAGATGCTCCCAACAAGGAGCTTTACCAATAAACAAGGCTAGTAGGACACAAAAGCTAGAAAGGTGCTTATGAGGAATAAGTGAGTAGACACTGGAATTAGTGATCTAAGCAGAGTTAAAAAGGGATGATATAACAAGGCATTTAATTATCATTGATATTAATTCAATTTTCATTATGTTTTGGTTCACCCATTCTGAGGTCATTTAGCATTGATAACTTGTGGATGATTAAGAAAGTATATGAACAAAGAAAGATTCAGTTTAGTGAATGTTAATTAAATTGTATGTTGATAATGAAAAGGTAATTTCAAACTAGTATATATTTATGAAACATTGTTAAGGTACACTATAACCATAATTGCATGATTTCCCTATGGGAATGAGTGAATGAAGGAAAGATGATCTTGAATCAAGGGTAAAGGCAAAGTTTGATAGAAGAAGTGTAATCTAGCTCTACATCATAAATACCCAAGCCATATATTTATCTTAACTATGACCTTCCTACATTCTTGTAATTGAGTATGCCCTACCAAACTTACCTACTTGATTATGTCCTACCTACCTATCTTGATTTCCTTACCTACTTGAGTATACCCTACCTACATGAGTATTCCCTACCCAAGCCATATATTTATCTTGAATACCTATATCAAATCCTAATCATATCTATAATATCTAAGCCATATCTTAAATATATGATACCTGATTAAATACTTGATCCATATCTTGAAAGGAGAGGGGGCATTATCATGCTTTCAAACTAGTAGAGGGAGCATTATCAAATAAAGAGATAAAGGAGAGGGGGAATTATTAGGGGATTCTTGAAAACCAAGAGAGGGGGTATTATCTCATATATAGATAAATGAAATGGTGCATTTACTAATCCATATCTTGAAAGGAGAGGGGGAATTCTCACATATATAGAGAAATGAGTGACTACGGATGATTGGAAGAAATGATTGAAGGTAGATTCAAGGTGAATTTCTAAATAATGTGGGATTTTCAATAAATGGGTCTATTGATGTGCATAAATGATTATCTTGTATCATTTAGCCTCTAATATACCTATAATCATGATACAATCATTGATACATTACATCTATAGCATACCTAGTACTACTTATATGCATGCAGTCACTCATACATTACATCTACTTGTAGTCATGATACATTCAATCATACTAGGCATGAATGTAGCTAATCACCCTAGTACACTCCATTAAGAATATAAGGAATTGAATCACCATTAACATTCATCCTAAAAATATACCATTCACTCCAAATCAAATTTCAAAATTATGCGTCAATCTTTGCATGCTTGAATTCTAATCTCATGCTTGCATGACCTAACCACTTTATTCCAAAATCAAATAGAACATAGTCATCTTCTAGCATTCAAAACTCATACAGGACACTATCATAACCAAAATCACTACCACTAATATTTTAGGTGGAAGGGAGTGATTTTAAACCCTATTTTCTTAGGCTCATATCGAAATCAATTATATCATTATCTCCCTCTCCCCAAACTATATGGAGAGAGGGAATTCAAACTCATTAATCATCATTTGTCATAATAATCATTGTCTCCAAATATCAATATTTCTCTAATCAATAAGTTAAGTGAATCTTTCCTTACCTACTTCATCTATGCTAAAGAGTAAGGCAAGATAAGATTGCATTCCTAATATATAGCTTTTCTTTACCTAATAACATATCAAGGGAAGCTTTCCTTACTCATATATATCAAGTGAGTATGGCATAATTATAAATGGAATTTTTACTTTGTAATATATAAATTTAATTTGCTTCTAGATTAAGGTTTAACTATCAGGGGAAGCTTGATTTTCAATAGATACCTTTGTTCTTTCCCTACTTACTTAGCCATGCTCTACTCGATAGGGCAAGGTAAGATTAATTATTGATATATAGATTTTTTTCTTGTCCTATATACTTCCTCTTTATAGAATAGATTCTTAGTTATCAAGGGAAGCTTGCTTTCTGATATGTAGCTTGCATATATTCTTTCCATACCCTCTTAGTTAATCCCTACCCAGTTAGCTTTTATTATTGGTAAGGGAATCTTATTTCCCAATAGATATAATGAGAAACAAAATTTTGAAACATGTTACGTATATAATATATCTATACCATTGAGTATGCCCTACCTACTTACCTACTTGATTATTTCCTACCTACTTTACCGATTTGAGTATGCCCTACCTGATTGAATACCCAGGCCATTTATTGATCATGAATATTCCCTACCTAAATACCCAAGCCATATCTTGATCTTTATTATGCCCTACCTACCTTATTATAATTCAGTATGCCATACCTATCTATCCATATTTCTCTACCTACTTGAGCATGCTTTACTTACTTAATTTACCTAATTTATTATGCCCTACCTACTTGACTACACTCTGCCTAATTGAATACCCAAGCCATATCTTAAATACATGATATCTAATTGAATACTTAAGCCATATATTGAAAAGAGAAGGGGAATTATCATGATTTAAAATTAGTAGAGGGGGAATTATTGGATCAAAGGATAAAGGAGAGGAGGCATTATCAATGGATGATTGAAAATAAAGTGAGGGGGAATTATCACCTATATAGAGAAAGGAGTGATTAGGGACGATCGATCAAAAATATTGAAGGTAAATTTAGATTGAGTTATTAAATAATTTATGGGATTTTTTATCAATGGGTCTATCTATATTCATAAATGATTAAAATATATCATGGGGACTATATCATACCTATAGTCATGATATGGCCACTCATACATGACATATACCACATACCTAGTATTACAACTGGGTAGGCAGTCACTCATACATGACATGACTTATAGTCATGACATGATCACTCATATCAAACATGAATGTAGATAATCACCCTAGTATAATCCATTCAAAATTGAAGGAATCAAAATACCATTCAAAACTCATCCTAATAATATATCGTTCACTCTAAAAAAAATGTTAGACAAATGGGTTAATATATGCATGCTTCAATTTCAATGTCACTAATGCATGACCTAACCACTTTATTCTATACTCTCATATAATAGATTCATCTTCTAGCATTCTAAACTCACATAGGACACTACCATTACCACTACCACTACTATTTAGGGTGGAGGGGAGTGATTTCAAATCCTATTTTTTAGGATCATATCACTATCTCCCTCTCTCAAAATTATATAGAGAGATGGGGGTTAAGAACAAAAATAATCATTCTTTATTGTAATCATTATCTCTATATCTCAAGTTTTCCCTAATCGATAAAGCAAGGGAAGTTTTCCTTCCCGATATCATGTTTGCTTCACCCAATAGCATATCAAGGGAAAAAGGGATTGATTATTGATGATGGGGGATGAATAATAATAATGAAGTGATTATGGATGATGAGGGGTGATGAGGGTCGGTGATGGAGTGATTAAGGATGATGAAGGATGATGAGGGAGTGATTAGGGATAATGAGGGATAATGAATGAGTGACTATAGATAATGAGGGTTGATGAGGGATTGATTATGAATGATGAGGGCCTATGAATGAGTATTTAGGGATGATGAAGGACAAAGAGGGATGTTGAGGGAGTGATTAGGGATGATGATGGACAATTACAAAGTGATTATGAATGATGAGGGACAATGAGGGAATTATTAGGGATGATGAGAGATAATTAGGGTTGATTAGGGATTGTTTAAGGCTGACAAGAGATGATGAGGTTTGATGATGATATGACTATGGATTGTGAGGAATGATAATGTCTAATGAGGGTGTGATTAAGGATGATGAGGGTTGATGTGGGAGTGATTAAGGATGATGAAGGGTGATGAGGGATAACAAGATATTGTTTAGGGATGATGAGGGTGTGCTTAGTGAAAATGAAGGCCAATTATGGAGTGATTAGGGATGATTATAGATGATGAGGTATGATAACATAAAATGAAAGAGTGATTAAGGATGATGAGGGATGATGATGACTTATGAGGGAGTGATTAGGGTTGATAAGGGATAATGAGGGTTGATGAGGGAGTGACTAGGGATGATGAGGACCAATGATAGAGTGATTAGGGATAATGAATAATGATGATGTATGATGAGTTTTTATGAGGGAGTGATTATGGATGATGAGGGATAATGAGGGAGTGATTAGGGATGATGACTGTTAATGAGGGAGTGTTGGAATAAAAGGAATGGTGTTTTGATCCTTTATATTCTTATTAGAGTGTACTAGGGTGATTAACTTTATTCATATCTATTTACATGGATGTTGCATCTATGCATATTTAAACACATCATATTACATAGATGTTGTATCCATGTTAGCACATGACCTATATCCATCATTCATCCTTGTCTCTACCTTTAATAATCCATACCTTAGTCCCTATATATATGTGTGTGTGTGTGTGTGTGTGTGTGTGTGTGTGTGTGTGTGTGTGTGTGTGTGTGTGTGTGTGTGTGTGTGTGTGTGTGTGTGTGTGTGTGTGTGTGTGTGTGTCTCCCTATCTCTATCTCAATCATTGAGATCCATACATGAGCTTAGATCTTAATAAGTTAAATATTTAATCAGTTTCCAATCTAAAAATTCTAAAAACTAAGTCTTGACCAGAATGGATTTTGAGAAACTAACTTGTAAATGGTAACTCTTATATCTCTATAATTAATTTTAGAAGTTGTAAAGTGGACCTTATTTTTTATATTAAATAAATATAAATATAAACTATAATAATATAAATTAAATGTATACTTATACTTACTACACTTATTTTACTAAATATCTATAACATAAACAAGCAAAATCCACCAAAAAATATTTTATATATCAAAGGGAGTATTCCCTTTGATAAAGGGTGTACACCCTTTTTACTACATAGGGTGTATTCCCTTTATCAATGTGTGTACACCCTTTCACTAATTTTTTTAACATTTAACTATTTTATACAAAAAAAGTGTTTTAAAGGGTGTGTGCCCTTTGCTAAAAAGGGTGTACATTCTTTAGGCTTGGGACCAAGCTAATTCAAATTTGTGTTGGATTTTTATAAAAATAGGGCATACACACTTTGAAAAAAAAGTTCTATGTTTCCATTTTGTCATTTTTTCCACCAGCTTTGTGCATCTACCCAAATCTAGAATGAGTATCACCTTACTATTTTCATTCCATGAATGTTCGCTTCAATGAAGAATAGAAACAACCTCGATCATGAGATAATTAAAACCCAATTTTAATTCCCTCATTCGTGAACCTAAACATTCATAGGTGATAAAATATATAGGAAAAGTTTGACATACATGTTAGTACCTATGATCATGCACTCGATGACCTCCACATAATATAAATGTTATTTCTTAGCTACCATATTTATCAGTATGTCATATGCTATTATTCCCATTTTATCGATGTTTCCATTCAATTTTTAACCATTCACTCACAAATTCATTGTGTTTATTCACTTCCTTAACCCTCATTTTTCATATACTTCATCTCTATCTATGTAAGTAGGCCGAGCAATGCTCATGTAGTAAAGTACATGACCTTTAGTCCATAAATTACCTCTCATGCCTATTTATATCTACGTAATGAACCATTAGTTTAGTTATGGATATCTCAAGTCAATTGGGAAATGACATCATCAATGGAATAATGATTTGACCATTTAAATTGATCTTCCCTTCCTAGATATATAATATAAGGCTACCTTGCCTAGACTGCTATTTCAATATTATATTTATAGTATAGGTTATAATGTTAACACCATTCTAGGTGGTTATATTTCCATATCATAACCATGATGTTCTAGGCGGTTCCATTCTCATATCACAATCATGATATTCATGGGGGTTTTAATCAAAATGCTTGAAGGTGGATTCAATCCAAATTCCTCAATAATTTATAATAATTTTTATCAATGGGTCTATCAATACACATAAAGTATTGGCATGTATAATGTGAACTTTATCATACCTATAGTTATGATACAATCACTCATACATGACATATAACACATACCTATTACTACATGTAGGCATGTGGTCACTCATACATGACATTTACCTATAGTCATGATATAGTCACTCATACCAGACATGAATGGAAATAATCACCAAGTAAACTCCATTCAAAATATAAGTAATTTAAACACCAATCAAGATTCATCCTAAGATACCATTCACTCCAAAATAAATGTCATAAAAATGGGTCAATACATGCATGATTCAATTTCAATCTCACACATGCATGACCTAACCACTTTATTCCAAAATCTCATATAATAGAGTCATTTTGTGGCATTCCAAATTCACATAGGACACTACCAATACCACAACCACTGCTATTTGGGATTGTTTTTTAACCCTATTTTATTAGTCTCATATCAAAATCAATCATATCACTATCTCCTTCTCCCCAAACCATATTGAGAGAGGGGGTCAAGTGTAAAAATGTTTGAAGTAAGTGTTTAGACATATGCATATGCACACACACACACACACACACACACACACACACACACACACACACACACACACACACACACACACACACACACACACACACACACACACACACACACACACACACACACACACACACACACACACACACACACACACACACACACACACACACACATTCACTATTTCCTTCTCCCCAAACCATATTGAGAGAGGGGGTCAAGTGTAAAAATGTTTGAAGTAAGTGTTTACACTTTACCCCCTCTCTCAATATGGTTTGGGGAGAAGGAGATAGTGATATGATTGATTATATGTATCTATCATTAAGTGGTTAAGTGTTCTCTATGGCTAGTGTTCACTAGGTATAGTAAAAATTAGTGTATCTAGTATCAAGTAGTTAATTAATCTCATTGGTGCTCAATATTACCTTAGTACCTATTAGTTCCCTCTTGAGTGTAGTAATTAGAGGACTAGACACTTTGTTGTTAAGTGGCATGGTCCTTAAATATCCTCCATCACTCCCTCATCATCCTTCATCATTGTTAATCAATTCATCAATGTCTCTCATCATCCCTAACCACTCATTCATTATTTCTCATCATCCCTCCTCCCCTTCTCATTAACCTTAATCATCCCATATCATCCCTCATCATACCTAATCACATTTTCATTGGTCCTCATCATCTATCATCATCCATAGTCACTATGTAATTAACCTTCATTATCCCTCATTATCCATAATCACTCCCTCAACAACTCTCATTATCCCTAATCACACCCTCATTGACCCTCATCATCCCTAATCATACCTAATAACTACTTCATCATCTCTCATTACCCCTCATCATCCCTAATCACTCCCTCATCAACCCTCTTCATCCCTCATCATGCCCTCATCAACCCTCATCATCTTTCATCATCCCTAGTCACACCCTCATTAACTCTTATTATCCTTCATCATCCTTAATCACTCCCTCATTGACCATCATCATCTTCAATCACTCCCTCATCAATTGTCATCATCCTCAATCTCTCCCTCATCATCCCTCATTATCCCTAATCACACCCTCATTGATCCTCATTATCCCTATTCATACCTAATCACTCCCTCATCATCCCTATCATCCTTCATCATCTCTAATCACACCCTCATTGACCCTCATCATCATTAATCACTCCCTCATTAATAATCATCATCCCCAATAATACCTTCATTCACCGTCATTTCCCCTCATCATCTCTAATGAGGCCCTCATTAGCCCTTATTATCACTCATCATCCCTAATCTTTCCCTCATCGACCCTTATTATCGCTCATCATCCCTAATATTTACCTCCTCATCCTTAATCAATCCCTCATTGGCCCTCATCATTCCTAATCACTCCCTCATCAATCCTCATTATTTCTCATAATCCCTAGTCACTTCATCATCCCTCATTATCCCTAAGCACTCCCTCATTTTGCCTCATCATCCCTAATCATTCTATCATCATCCTTAATCAGTCATAATCACTCGCTCTTCATCCCTCATCATCCCTAATATTGTCCCTCATCATCCATAATCACTCCCTTATTGTCCCTAATTACTCCCTCATCATCCCTAATCACTACCTCCTTGTCCTTAACCACTCCCTCATTAACCTTTATCATCCCCCATCATTCCTAATCACTCCCTCCTCATACCTAATCACTCCCTCCAATACCTTTATGATGGGTGCGATGGCTTCCCTCTTTTGCTTGATTATCTTATATTCTAATTCCAAATTTTACTCACTCAAATAAGGCTCAAATAAACTCTTCTTTCACTCATCCTCTTTCACTAAAATAAGGAAAACTTCTCTCTACAAATACTTTTCACTCCTTTATCTAAATAATTCTCACCCAATGGAAAAAAAACTCCTCTTTCACTCAACTAAGGCTCAAAGTAACTCTTATTAGATCTTATTTTTAGTTATTTGAATTTGTGGTAGTTTGATATTTTACCATTTATTTGGTAGATAAGTTTATATTAGTGATAATTAGATTTATATCTTATTTCTAGTCATTTATATTTATGGTAATTTGATTTGTTACTATGCATCAACATGGTTACATTGTTGATCAAAGCATTGATCATAGTTGAGCACATAAATGTATATAGTCTATTGTGATCAATCACTATCCAATATTTAGTTAAAGACTTATGGTTTATGGTTCCACTTTCTAGGTTTTATACTATAAATATAACACTCTACTACCAAAAAAACTCTAGAGGAAAGGGATTTGGTCACCCAATTTGAGATTTGAGCCAATCTCATACGTATCCATTGATGGAAATATAAATATAAATAGGGGAAATTGTAGATTAGTTGAAAATCCTAATCCTAGCCCCATAATATTGTTTTTTCTATATTTTATTGGAGTTTATCCATAGTAGAGTGGATCACCAAATAGATAGATAGGTGGTCACCAATCTGATAGAGTGTGTTACAATCTTGTATCTAGTAGATTATGTTTCCCGACCCAACTTGATCTATACCCTACTTGATATATAAATAGATTAAATTGTATATAACTTAATCCAATGTATCCAAGAGGGGATACTTAGAGCTTGGGTAGGGTTCAGTAGAACCTAAAGGCCAAACCAGAGCCTTGTCATACTCTGTGTATGCCCCAATATCCAGTATATTAAAATCAAGGGATATTATAGGAATGGGGATGTCACCATAAATATATGGGGGTGGAAATATTAGAAATCCCTATCTTGATATCAATATTTTCCTACCTAATTTGGCAAGGGAAGATTATCCTACCTAATTTATCTATGCTAAGGATTAAGGCAAGGGAAGCTTGTCTTCTTGATATCTAGCTTTGTTTCACCAAATATCATATCAAGGGAAGATCACCTTCCTGATAGATAAAAAGAGAGTAAGGCATGACTATCAAGGGATTCTTGCCTTTTTGATATATAACTTTGCTTTGCTTCAGGATTAACTCATAACTATCAAAGGAGTATTTATTCTTGATAGATAACTTTGTTCTTACCCTACCTATTTATCTATTCCCTACCCAATAAGGAAATGGAATATTGATTACAAATATATAGTTCCATTCTTATCCTACCTACTTTTCCTTTCTAGATTATATTTTTAGTTATCAAGGTAAGTTTGCTTCCTATTCTATAACTTGCATATATTATTTCCCTGCTTACTTAGTTATATCCTACCTACTTAGCTTATGTTTCTAGTAAGGGGAGATTTATTAACAATATATACAATAATAAATGAAGTATAAAACCATGTTAAATATGTAATTGTAGACACTGAAATCATGTCTACCCCCTAGGTCATCTTTCACCCTTGGCCCCCGTTGGCCCATGTCCTAACCCTTGTCCTAGCCCCCTCCATTTATCAAATTAAAATAATTAAATATTTGGCCCTCTTCCACCTCACCCATGCCACCTTGGATCCCCCCACCTCTCTCCTAGCCTTTATTGCCCAAATCTCCCCTTTATCCTCCCTCCCGCATCCATTTATGCCTTCTTCGACCGTTTTCCCACGGCCCCTTGACCCGACAGCGTGTAAGAATGGACAAAGGCTAATTTTAGCCTCTGTCCCCATTCTTTAGCCGCCGACGTCAGTCATTATGCGGCCGATGTCGGTAGTTTTGTCGGTGTCGGTAGCCTTCAAGACCATTTTCTGCAACCATTCCCCCCCCATGAATAGAACTCTCTTGACACTTTTGCATTCATATTTTCTTCTCCTCCCCCTCGTACAGCAACACCAGCAGCTACAGGCATCTTGTAGGAACAACTCCAAGCAACAGCTCCATTTGTAGGTCCTTCAACAGCTTTGACAATAGGTTTTTCCATTCTTTAATCAGAAAGCAAGAGGTAAGCACAGTGTTGTTTTCCATTTCATTTCTTGTTTAATTTATCTATTTAGCTAACCACTACCAAGACCTTCCCTGTCCTTCCCCTGAGAGGCTAAAAGGCCTTCTCAAACCCCTGCCTCTCATTCATTCCCCTTTGTGATTTTGGTTCCCAACTAGTCACTTTCTCAGACAACATTCTCAGTCCCTCAAACCCAAAACAAGTCCCTCAGACCTCCAGGCAATCTCTTAGATCTCTAAATAGACCTCCCTGACCCTCAAATGAGACCACAGTCCATTCTGCAGACCAAAAACTAGCCTGTAACCTGACAAGACCCTATCTAAGACTACTGCCCCAGTCGACCTCATCCATTTCCCCTACCGATGTCGGCAGCCTAACCGACATCGATGACCTTACCTGACCGATGCCGAAAATACCACCGACGTCAGCAACTGTGCAAAGTAGATTGCTGCTAAATAGGTACGCATTTGCCTTAAGTTCTTTCTTTTTGTTTTTCATCATTTATCACTTTTTGTTTCTGATCAGCATTCTATTTTTAATAGTGGACTGTCATCCTCCAAGAAGCCTTTGCGCTTCTAAGACCAAGCTCTTGCTTGGCAGTCCACCCTTTTGTCATCTAACATTTTTTGTGTTTAGTGTCTTTCTCTTTCAGGTGTCATCCTCCACAACCAAAGAGGAGTTCCTGCTATCATCTGAATTCTAGTGCGCACATCTGCAATCTGGGTACGTACAAACCCTCATCCTTCTTAGTTTCTCATTTTCTCTTTCTTGAATGTGAAAAGCAAATATAGCTTAGAAACATTCTGGCACGCCCGGTGGGACCTTAGGGTCTTCCTTGGGTTCCTTTTCTTTCTGTTCATATAGGTGCATTAGGTTTCTCCCTTTTCACCTCTTTCTTCTCTTCTAAACGACATCATAAGCAAGAATAAAAAGAACCTTTCTTTCTTTTCTTGCATTTCAAACTAGTCAAAAATCATATCCTTCAACCCTTTCTCAACTTGTTTTCATTCAAACTCACATTTTGACTTGGGCTTAAAACACATTGCATATCATTTCTGCTTGCTTGCATTTCTTAGTCCACACCTAGTAATTAACAAATCGCATCATGAATTAATCATAGTCCACTTGATGTTACACAACCAAACCACTTGCACCAAATCAAACATCAAAACTTACCTGAGACAAGGCCCGACTGGGATTTCATCACCCAGCGGATACCTTACCCATCCTGGCAATCCTACTTGGATTTCATCACCAAGGGGAAAGCCCACTCTGTTCTCTGGCAGAGTCTAATCTCTAGGGAAAGTATATTTTGGCTAAGCGAGACTAGCTTATCACTGGGCTCGTGAAGTGAGGGGAGCTTGCTCCTTAGCACCAGGCCATGTATGGAACCTAACCCAGACTCTTGAGCACCTAAACAAACCTGAAACCATCCATAGACTACCTCTTCTAGGACCCTTCTAACAACCAACCTCCCCAAACATCACTTTAAGGCATAACCCACATGAGCTTAATAATTTATTTCTAGGGATTTAACGCTTAGGGTCTGCCTATCTCCATCTCTGTTCATCTGTTCCTATCTGGTTTTTTTGAGCTAGTGAGGAGGTTCTTCTTCCTTTTTTCCAAAAACTCTCAAATCTTTTAGGTTTCTAGAAACCACAGTCACCGGTATCGGTTTTACCACCGACGTTGGTAACTTTCCTCGCCGGCATCGGCTATCTGACCGATGTCGGCCATCTTTTATCACCGACATCGATTTTTTAACCGACGTCGGTCACTGTCACAATCCTTTTTTTCCAAAAATAGCAACCTTAAAACCCACCCCTTTTTTTGCCAAAACCCCATTCCGAGTTTCTAAAACTAAAAAAACATAGTTTCTGAAACCTGACCTTTCTTGCCTTGAATGGTTCTGACTCGCAGTCAAGCCAAGGCTCTAGTCAACCACGTGAGGCATCAACCGCTTCCGTCTACCCCATCCATAACTGGTCCTATAATGGAGTTCCACTCGGAGACTGAAAGAACTCCTACTCACCAAACCCCACCCCAGACTCCTATTGTCCCAGAAGGGGACCAAGATTTTGCATAATTCTTAGACCTCAACGTCAAAGCCTTGCAGTACTATCTCACACATAGCCAAATGCTAGACTCCTTGGGAAATCCAATTTATAGAATGTCGACCTCTCTTGTCGAGACTGTGGCCGTATCGACAGCGTCTGTAGTTCAACCTTTAGACACCTAAGCTATCACCTTGACCAATGACCAGACCTTGACCAACCTTCCAAGTGTGGCCTCTCCCTCCATCTTTGGGCCCACTTCCACCAAGGTTTCGGCCCCCTATCAACCTCAGCCCACTCAACCACTCTCCACTCCTTTCCAGAATTTGGTTGTATCTATTTTGCCTACCCTGGCCCCTATCAACACCAGGGTGGCTACCTATCCATTGGCCCCTATTACCACAATCCAACCTCCCGTGGCAACATCGAGCCTAGCCATTCCTTCTATCCAACCACCCTTAGTCTCCTCTTCTATCCCTACAACTAGTTATCCCTACGTTGCACCTTTACAAGCACAACCAACTACGTCGTATGCCTCCTCTAGCCTCCTCCAAGCACCCTATAACCTAGGGGGCACTCCACCCACCAATCCATCAGCAGATATCATCAAAATGCTGATGGACAAGATGTCTAGCCTAAAGACCTCCATTTTTGGTTCACGCAATGCCCTCTTATACGAGCAAATTTACAACAAACCCATCCATCCTTTCGTCCCGATCAGGCCATACCCCAGTCAATGGGAGCTTCCTAAATTTTCTCGCTTTCAAAGCAAGGAAGACCCACAACAGCACTTATGGGCATTCAGACATGCCTGTTACCTTATTACCCATGATGATGCATTGCTTTTACGCATGTTTCTTATGTCTCTCTCTGGTGTTGCACTTGACTGGTACAGCTCTCTTGCCAGCCATTCCCTCTTCACATTCACACAGTTGGCCCAGCTCTTTCTTGATCACTTCTCCATCAACATCACCAAGAAGGTCTCGATCACAGACCTCTATTCTATCTGCCAATTCGAGGATGAATCCATAGCTGACTTTGTTGCTCGCTAGAGAGGCCTCATCAATCAACTCTCCTTTTCCTTACCCCAACCCGAACTTATTGAACTTTTCTCCCAAGCCTGTGCCAAACATATTTCTTCCACCTTACGGGTTCAAACCTTCTGCACCTTCGATGAAGCCTTCACAATGGCCCACAAACTTGAATTACGTGCCATCAAGGAGAATAAAGTCAAGTTGTGGAGCAAGAATCCCAACTCTAAGACCAATGACTCCTCTTCTTCTAAACCTTCATCATCCAATCCTAAGTCTAAAGCTTTAGCTAATGCTGTGGTCGTTAGACCTTCATCCTCTTTGCCTTCAACCAATCAGCCTGAGCCATCCACGTCCCAAAGCACCACCCACCTATTCTAGCAGAGATATGTACAACAACAGTATACTCCTCTCAGAGAATCATACACGTCTGTGCTGGAAAAACTTGTTAAACAAGGGGTTCTCAATCTCCCCCAGATCCGACCACCTCCACAATTTGATCCCTCATGCGCCATCCCTACGTGGTATAGGGAAAATGACTTTTGCAACTACCACCATGTTAAAGGACATGACACGGGAAACTACAAAACCCTTAAAAACATAATCCAAGACATGCTTGAAAAGGGTGACCTCATCCTAGACAATCCCAATGCACCCCCTAATTAGGGCATCGACATCTTCAAGAAACCATTCCCCAATCATCCACCGACCCAAAATAATGTCCAAACCTTGATTGATGACACTCATGAACACAACATTCAAACAGTCAATACAGTCTCGCCCTTCATCCCCGACCAACCTCAAGAGGTTAGTCCATCTATCAGTCCATCACGTGTGGACGAACCTCTTTCCCCGATTAGTTCTCCATCAACCTCTCTCATCTTAGAGGACACCTCAACCTTACCGGCACCATCAACCTCACCATCCTCCTTCTTGCTACCTATGGAGGACCCAACCCTTCCTACTCCTCAACCGCAAGTGGAGGGTGCCATCATCCCTGCCCTTTACCTGCTTGAGGAGCCTCATTCTCTGATTTCTTCTCCACCCAGGGAAGAACTTGCCTCTCCTTCGTCTCCAACCAAGGACGAATCTGTCATGAATTCATCATGCCATGGGTCTAAGACTGCTACACCCATCTCATCTTCAGCCCCACAACCGTCAACATCTTCTCAAGGACCCAAACCTCATCCAACATCTTCTCAACCATTTTCCCAACTAGTGGAGAAAATCAGACTTCTCCCTTCAAGGAAAGTGGAGCATCAGGTATTGTGGGAACATCTTAAATCTCTTCAACATGCCCGTGCCCTCTCGTCTCATGCTGCCAATCCTCCCATGGTAGAATCTCCCAAGACTCTCAACAAAAACCAGGCTTCCACTTCTAGACTTTTTAAACCTCAACCAACCGCATCAAAACCAAAACTCGCACCTACCCCATCAAAGCCAACCAAACCACTCGGTGTTTGCCCTGTCTCTACCCTCACTCACCCGCAAGTGAAGGTGGACTTAGACCAGACCTCAACCAATAGTAGTCTTCCAACTAAGTCAAAGAAGACTGCCAGACCACAGAAGTGAATGCCTCCTCCCCCATCACCATTACCTTCCATTTTGGGCCCCCATCCTTCGACCCTGACCAGAGTCCTTCCCACTCCAACCTCTAATCAAAACTAGTTGCCTCCTTTGCTTCCTTTGCCTACCTTCTCCTAAAAAGGCGGTACCTCTCATGAAGAAAGTGTCGTCTCTGCCTGTCGCCGCACCATCAACTCAAAAGGTGGTACGGAAGCCTCCTCCAACTCCACCCAAGCAAAAGTCACCAGCATCGCACACATCAACTAGCACAAACCCTTTATTGGGCTCATACTCGTTGATATTGCACCAACTTTTTTAGACTTCCAGCATAACCCTTCCATCCATCAGGCCTTTCCAACCTCTCGAGTCCAATCCCTCCTGGTTCGATGACATGAAGATTTGCTTATACCATCGTACGCCAGGACACGATACCGAGACTTACTGTGCCCTCAAGGCCGTCATTCACCGCTATATGGAGAAGGACACTCTTCTCCTTGAGGACACTCTTGACCGACTCTCGACACCTTCCCATCTAACCTCTTCAACCACATCAACATCTCACCAGCAGGCCATGACCCCTTCACCTCCTATCTTTGAAATCAATGCTATCCACATAACCACTAGGTCACAAAAGGACAAGGTGAGAGAAAAAGCTGCCATTCCCTAGACCTATCCTTTCATCGAGCCACCTCAACTGCCAAAGCCTAAAATTTCTATTCTTGGCACATCTTAGCCTTCTTCTTCTTCTTCTTCCTCTTTCGGGCCGATTCATGACTCCATGTTGAAACAACTTCACCAGACACCCGTGAAGATGTCCCTTTATGACCTTATTCAAACCTCACCCCAACATCATCAAGCCCTCATCAGATCCCTACACGCAGTGGAGGTCCAACCCAAGGACCCCCAACCACTCGCTACCCTCATCCACTCTTTATCCCCTGTGGCCTCCATCACATTCAGTGATTCTGAGATTCCCACATCCAACACGAAAGATCAAGATGCCACCCTCTTCATCACTACCTATGTTTATCAGACACGCATTAAATGTGTTATGATCAATGGAGGCACTAGCATCAACATTATCTCCACCCATGCCTTTGATCAGTTGGCTCTTCCCAAAAATTGCATCTCCAAAACTAACACAATCTTGCGATCCTTCAATGACACCACTACCATGACCATTGGCACAGTCATCCTTCACATTCGCGTTGGTCCATGCATAGTCCCAGAGCTCTTCTATATCATCGAAGGAGAGTTTCAATACAACATGTTGCTGGGCTGACCTTGGATCCACGCCATGGCCTGTGTCCCCTCCACCCTGCACTGTTGTGTGAAATTTGAGCATGATGGGCAAGTCTACACCATTCCCGCTGACTCTTCACCCTTCAAAACTTGTAACACAACCTACCATCCAAATGACGTCCTCATTCCTATCAATCCATCAACCCTGACATTGCCTCCATCTGTGGAAGCTTCGACCAGTTTGCAACTGGCGGTCGCCCTCACCCCTCCTCCTCAAGCGATGACCAAAGACCCCATGGAAGACATCTTCCAACGAATTTCACTTGGGGAATATCACTTGCTGACCTTAGACATGTTCTAAACTCTGCAAGAGTATGGATGCCTTCACCACAGCCCCAGTTATGACCATCAGATCGGGATGGTCATGCCTTATGGTCCTCCTCACCTCTGAACCAATCTTGTCTATGGGGGGCTCAATCAAGCTCCTACTGACGGGAACCCTCTCTCTTCACCCCAACCATTCACATCAGACTTCTCATTTCTTGGCAACCCTGCCTTTGCACACACTTACTTTTACAGGTGTGCATGGAAGGGTTTTGGTTTCAGACACTATGAGCAAGGCTCCCATCAGCCCATCGAGCCACTCAATGAAGACGATGCCAAGAAACGGTATGGCCTGGGATATCACGACCCCACTCAGGCCTCTACAGACCTTTGCCCCGAGCTAACCATTGACCAATCTCCTCCAGGCTCACCCATTCCTCCTCCTTCACCTACGGAGTCGGTGGTTTTCATCCCTCCTAGTTTTTTTCCATAAACACCATCTGCTTGGAACCCCTAACCTATCAGCTAAATGGGGTGTCCAAGTCTCTCCCTCTCATTTTTAACAGCATGATAGAGGATGAGTCGGTGACCATTCACACTGTTTGCTACGTAGACGACGATGCCATTCTTTCTTACATGGGCACTGACGACTCTTTCATCCTGCGCTCCCTCCCTTCTGAGACCCAGGTTATGTTAAATGAATCAACCATTGACATCAACCTCCCTTCTTCTGATGTTCCTCACATCTTAAAGATTGGCCAATCTTTAAATGCTCAGGAGTAGCTTGACTACACCCAGTTCCTCTCAGACCATAGCAAGGCCTTTGCCTGGACCTACAGTGACATGCCTGGCATCGACCCCACCATCGCTACCCATAACATTGTCACCAAACTAGAGGCTAAGCTTGTTAGGCAAAATCTTTGAAAGATGCATCCTCGTGTTGCGCTCCTTGTCAAAGAGGAGCTTTAGTGCCTTTTTCTGTCT
This sequence comes from Torreya grandis, assembly GCA_037957365.1. Taxonomy (NCBI): domain Eukaryota; kingdom Viridiplantae; phylum Streptophyta; class Pinopsida; order Cupressales; family Taxaceae; genus Torreya; species Torreya grandis. The sequence goes on from JARHVA010004539.1 coordinate 905,305, forward strand.
CCTTCATCTAACCCATCGATTATCCATAGTGGGTCTCTAACATCTTCCCTGTCACCAAGGTGACTGGGGGGATCCAGATCTACATGGACTATCGTGACCTTAACCTAGCCTGTCCCAAAGATGACTTCCCTCTTCCTAACATTGACCAGCTTGTTGATCTCACGGCTGGCCATGAGATGTTATCTCTTATGGATAGGTTTTCAAGATACAATCAAATCCTGATCACTCCAAAAGACCAGCAAAAGACTACCTTTATCACCCCATGGGGGACTTTTTGCTATTGGGTCATGCCTTTCGGCTTAAAGAATGCAGGTGCCACTTATCAGCGTGCCATGACTTACATTTTCCATGATATCCTCTACAAAATCATGGAGGACTATGTGGACGACCTTCTCGGCAAGTCCAAGCTTTACCGTGACCATTCTCAAGATCATCTTCTCTCACCTTCTTCAATACAATGTCCGCCTTAACCCCAAGAAATGTGTCTTTGGGGTCCTCTCAGGCAAGCTCCTCAACTTCATCATTTCCTTCTGTGGCATCGAGATAGATCCCACCAAGATTCGCGCTATCCTCAAGATGCCGCCTCCAACCAATCTCAAGCAGCTTTGTAGTCTACAAGGGAAGCTCCAGTCCATTCGCCGTTTCATCTCATAGCTTTCTGATCGCTACCAACCTTTTCATCACCTCCTTAAGAAGGACGTCACCTTTAAATGGGATAAGGACTGTCAAGAGGCTTTTGACACCCTCAAATGCTACCTGGTCTCTCCACCAGCCATTCTACCTTTATATCTCTGCCACCAACCATTCGTTAGGTGCCATGATCGCGCACCGAGACGAGCATCACCGTGAGCAAGTGGTTTACTATATCAGCCGAACACTGGTCGACTTTGAAACTCAGTATACTCATACTGAGAAACTTTGTTTGGCATTAGTCTTTACCGCTACTAAGCTCTGCCATTATCTTCTCAATCACAAGACCTTTGTCATCACTCACACTGACCCTCTTAAATACATGCACTCCAAGCCATATCAAAATCAATGTATGGCTCGGTGGCTCATGCTACTTGCTGAGTTTGATTTTGAGTTCATCCAATAGAAATCCATCAAGGGGCAAACCATTGCTGACCAACTGGTAGATGCCCCTCTTCTCGATAATCAACCTTCGCAGTGCGAGTTTCCTGACGAATCTATCTCCGCGCTTTCCATCGATGATATCGTTTATCAAATGACCATGTTCTTTGACGGCTCCAAATGTCAACTCGGTGGGGGTGCAGGAGTCATTCTCATCCCACTCAAAGGTGAGCCCATGCCTCTATCTTTCAAGCTTGACTTTGATTATACCAATAATATGGCTGAATACGAAGCCTTAATTTTGGGACTTCAAACCACCCTTTCTCTCAGCATCAGGTCCATCAACATCTTTGGTGACTCACAACTTGTCTTCAATCAAATCAATGGTTCATACCTTTGTAAAAAAAAAATTTTGCAAAGGTACAAAAACTGTGTTAACACTCTCCTAGCCTCTTTTGACCATTACCTCTTGCAGACTGTTTCGCGCTCCATGAACAAGTTTGCTGACACCATGGCTTCTCTCGCCTCACATATTCCATCTTCATCATCCTCATCCAAAATTTTTGTCATGGTGCATCATGTGCCGCTGCCTTCATACATTTCTCCTAACATCAACCATGTCAACACCATAGACTCTAGTCCACGAGATGATTGGTATAAGCAACTTGTGGACTACTTATCTCTTTCTGTCACTCCTCCCAATCTCTCTAGCAATTCACAGCGGGCTTTCATCAAATGCATAGCTCACTATACCATGTTAGGGGGTCTTCTTTATAAGTGAGGCTTCAATGGTCTCCTTCTTCGCTGTCTAACCTCCACTGAAGCCTCACATGCCATTAAGCGAGTCCACGATGGGATTTGTGGTGGACACTTCAGTGGGAACTTGGTTGCCAAGCGCATCCTTCACCTAGGCTATTATTGGCCCACCCTTCATCAAGACTATAGCGACTATGTCCAACGTTGCATCAAGTGTCAGCAGCACTCTAACTTGCTTCATCTCCCCAGCCATGCCTTATAAGTCGCTCAATATTTTTGGCCTTTTTCTCAATGGGGCTTAGATCTCATTGGTGAGATTAACCCTCACTCGTCTCTTCATCATCAATCCATCATCACCACCACTGAGTATTTCACCAAGTGGGTGGAAGCCATTCCTCTCGTCTCCATAAAAGTTCATCACCAACAATGGCAAGTCCTTCACAAAATCATCACCAACAATGGCAAGTCCTCACAAAATCATCACCAACAATGGCAAGTCTTTCAAAAACAAGACCATCCAAAAGCTCTGTGACTCATTTGGCATCAAACTTAGCTTATCTTCACCTTACTACCCACAAGCAAATGGGCAGGTCGAGGCTTCCAACAAAATTTTGACTAAAATTCTCATGAAGGTGGTCAACGACACAAGAAGGGACTGGCATATTCATATTCCCTTCGCTTTATGGGCCTACTGCACTAGCATCCGAACCTCTACGGGTGCTACCGCTTTCTCTCTAGTGTACGGAACAGAGGCTGTCCCACCTCTCGAAGTACAGATCCCGTCTCTCCACATCTCTCTACATGACATTCTCTCCAATGATGACTGTCATCAAGATCGCTTAGCTCAACTTGAGTTACTTGACGAACGTTGTCTCGTTGCCCTCAACCATCTCCATGTCTATCAAAATTGCATCAAGCGAGCCTATGACAAAAATTTGCGAGAATGAGATTTCAACATCGGAGACCTCATCCTCAAAGAAAACCAGCATGTCACCAATATGGAGCGAAGTAAACGAGGCAAATTTGCCCCTAACTGGCTCAAACCTTTCATCATCATGCACAAGTATGGGTCAGGGACTTATTGATTGTCCTCTCTCGATGGACGGCCAGAACCTAAGCCTCTTAATGCCTTGCATCTGCGACCATTCTACTGTTAGTCGAGTACTCGTCCACTTGACATTTAACTTGAGCTCATCCCTTGAGCAATCCCCGCCCTCCTAATCTTCATTCCTTTCAACCCTATTCCCCTAAACAAATCCTCTATAACCCTTTTATGACGCATGGATGCTTTGTCCTAATAAAAGGGAGCCCTTGAACTTCTATAGTCTTGTCCATGACTCCAAATTTTGTCAAAAAAATAAATCAAGATGTCAAAACATATCCAAGGTCACCCAATCAAATCAAAAAGTAGACTTCTCCCTCGAAGGAAAGCTGTACTATCATTACTGTAGCTAATAGATTGCTCCCTCGAAGGACAACTATTCAAATATATATAAGGCAAAAATATAGACCACTCCCTCGAAGGATGGCTATGACTAAATCTTGCTACAAACAGCACTTTCTTAGAAGCTTCCCGCATCGATCAGCTTCACAAATGACCACAAAGCAAAATGACATCTCTATGTAGACTTCCCGCATCGATCAGTCTGCACAAAAAAAAAAAAAATGGGTCATGGACTTGGCTTGTAGTTTGTCTCAGGGTCTCCTATAAAAAGGGGCAAGGTTATCCCTACTCTTAAAACAGGTTACCCTATCCTCCTCCTATCATAACACCTGCTCAAGGGACTTCAAGCTCACTTTAATGTCAAAGTGATTCGATTACCGTTCTAACTCAACCATGGTCAACGATGCAATGCATGAATGGGGCTCTTTGTTCTAACAACCCCTATCTATGCTATCATTCTGGTCCTTGTCAATGAAAGGGCGATTATGCCTTTCGCTTTTTGCTTACACTTTGGTCACATTCTAACTTCATCATTTGTCAAATCAAATCAACTCGACTCTTTTCAGAGCACTCACATAGCCCATTCACACTAGTTTCTATGGACACCGATACACATGGAAACTATGGACTACACAATTTATGTTAAGCATAAACAATTACTTGCTGAAGCATAAATAGACCTCAATTCATTTTTAGCATACATCCATCACAAATATGGAAAATTGCTAGGGATGAAAGACCCCTCAACCAATGTTACATCATACACCATTTGGAAAGGGCTGTAACATCTTTTTCTCCTCATCATTTCGACACATGACCAAACCAATCATCGACCAATCTTCTCAACTAGTCTGAACTATATTGGTCTGAGGCCCTAAGACTAGGGCTATGTAGGCAGCACTCAGATGACACGACGTCTTCTGGGGTTAGCTCGACCACCTCTATTTGTTCATCTCTCTGATGGACAAACCTTCTTTTCTTTGACCATGACCTTTAGCTTGACCTCGACCACAACCAATCAATCACTTCGACCCTCTTCCTCCCTCTTTGGGAGAACTACATAGGCCTGAGGCCCTAACGACAAGGGCTATGTACGCAGCACTCAGTTGACATGGGGTCTCCTGGGGTTAGCTCGGCCATCCTCTTCATCACTTTCTTCCATCCCATTCTCTCGTGACCTGTCAATCACATCACAAACAATCACCTATTTTCATAACCATTAGCATTAATCATTTACATCCATATCATTGATCATAATCATACATTCATCATCATATAATCAAAACAATATCAGCATCATAATCTTAAACATCATATCAAAACATGCATCAAATCAAAATAACACACAAACACATCCATAACATTTTCCATAACACATCAATGATCAAAATCACATCATATATATATATATATATCAATGTTTTACAATGGCATAATATGTGCCTCTTTCTCTCTCAAAAAAAAAATCACATACATCTCGCATCATCGGCAAGCAGGCCGATATATACATCATATCAAAATTTGCCCTCAAGGCTGTGGCTATGGTGGTGGTGGCGATGGCCAGGAAGATGTTGTATCCTCTCCCCCCTCTGATCTACACCATCTGCGTGAATCGGTAACAGTCACTCGTGACATAGACCGCTGCCAGCTCAACTCTGCCCTCATATCTGAGTATCAATGTATCTGAGGAAACCCCCTAATGGCTCCCTCATAATATGCGATCTCATCTAATGCATTATTGTATCTAACTATAGATACAGTCTGCGGTGGACCCATCTGACCTGCTGTCGTGCCCTACACTGAACCCTACGGCTGTGAAAACCCTGGCTGCACTGATGCTGACTGTGTGGGCTGCTGAACTGGCTGCTGAGGTGGATGCTGAATCAGACCATGTCCTGCCAATGCTTGTGCCTGGGCTGTGGCCAACTGACCCTACAAAATAGTGACCTGTCCTATCAAAGTAGCCACTCGACCTGTCAACCCTGCCATCTCCCCCTATAATCTTGTGACCTGGCTCTCCAAAATAGTTACTCATCCTTGTGTTGCATCCCTCTCCTGGATGGCAGTGTCTCTCTCCTGTCTGGCAGCATCCCTCTCCTGCCTCACCATATCCCTATCCCTGATCACTGCCTGTAGATCTAGTTGTGGTCCTACTTGTATCCCTGCATACTGCCCTGCCCACCACGTCGTATAAGCCTCTATGCATCCTAGGTCTGTTATCGCAGGGGCTGCTGGTAACTCCTCAAAATCAAGCCCCTCTGTCTCCTTTGGCAATGGGAGCAGTGCCTCAATGTCATCTCATCTATACAATGGGAAGGCGAGTGGCACATCCTAAAGCAACCCATACTGGCGCTGCACTCTCTCCACTGGCACCCTCTTGAGCTCGCTAGCTCATCTGCCCCTGACCCATCACATGCTTTGAGTCTCGACCAGCTGCTCTCCCTAATCTCTAAAAGCTGGATACACCAAGTACGGTCTCCAAATGATATCTATAGGAATCAGGGCCTCCAGTACCCCTTTATAGTGCTCAATATCTCTGACCACTCCATCCACTCACGTCTGTGCCATCACCTAAATCTAACCCTAAAGTCAGCCTAGATAGCCACTAGAAGGCCGAGAGGATGTATCACCGTGATGTGCTCGTAGGCCCAACAGTGTAGCAGGTGGCCCATGCACAAGCTATACCGCCATCGCTGGCTAATGCCCCATAGCTCTCTGTATACTTGGGCCAAAAAGATGGGTGCCCAAGTGAACACTATCTGTTGCTCCAGCATGTCCATCAAAACCTTGGTCATGGCAATCGGGAACCTACCTCCCTCTGCATCTGGCAATGCATAGACTATGATGCTGATCATCATCAGGACAGCCAGCTGATGTGCGCCCTCATCCACCACGTACAGAGGCTCATAAGCAAAAATATTTGAATGGTAGCTCATCTCTGTGATGTGCTCCCTAAATAACATAACCATGTGTATATCGTACACCTCTCTCGAGCACGCATAGTGTCAGCCTCGTGTACCGATAGCCATAAAATTCAGTACACATCCTCGACCGTGACCGTCATCTCACCCGTGGGCAGGTGGAAGGTGTTGGTGGCATGGTCCCATCACTCGATCAATGCCACCATGAGGTTCACATCCCTTGCCACTCTACATTAGCATCTCAGCCTGCCTAGCCCCACTACGCTCATCTGTGCCCACTCCTCGATCGTCATGCCTCTGCACATCTGCATCAGTAAGGTCGAGAGGTGGTCCCATAGCATTAGAGTCTGTCTCACCTACATCCATCAACAGTCAATCTCATGTTAAAACTATTCCTACTCTTCCTATTTGACCAACCATTCTAACCATTTATGCCTAACTTGACACCCAAGAAGCCCTTAGCGTAGCTTCAACCTTTCAACTTGACCATTTTTCACCACCCTTTTTGACCAAGTAGCCATTGACATCGGTTAGCGTTCTAGTGACGACACTCACATAATCAATGTCGGTCACTTAGTGACTGACGTCGGCAAGTGAGTGACCAACACTGGTCACTGGTCGACTGACGTCGGCAAACCCACCAACGTCAATGACTGGTTTGGCCCTAGGGCCGAACGGAGTGAGCCCTAAATTTAGGGCTTCCCCCTATGGACTCCCCAACCCCCCCCAAATCACTCTTAAATCATCCCTAATCTATCCTATACCCCCTACCCACCTTCCTAGCTACCCTCCCCCCTCAATTTCTGCCTAAAGCAACCAAAAATTCAAAAATCAAATCAAAACAAAAATCAACCAAATAGGGCTCAGAGACCCTCCTACCTTGTCTCGACATCATCGGCATGGTGGCATGATGGGTGCCACTGGTGGTGGACCCCCCATAGATCCTCTACTCCCCTCTACCATCTCCTCTGCATCTCCCTCTTTGCAAGCTCCTCCTGGCCCACAAACATCTCTACAGCCTCCAATCTCTCTCCACACACCTCTCTCTCTCCACCAATGTTTCTCTGACCCCTTGCACTGCACCTCAGTCAACCTAGTGTCACTTTCACTCACTTGGATCCAAAGCTCTTTTCTCTCAGTCAACAAAATCACAAATGACTTTTGGTGGGCTGCCAATCTGGTTTTGTCAAATTTGGTAGGCCATCGATGTCGGCATAGGCGTACCCTAGGCCACCGATGTCAGCCTATTTCTACTGATGTCAATCCCTTTTGGTCACTGACGTTAGTTTTATCACCAACATCAGTGGACTTCAAACCTCCTTTTTTCATCACATTGCCCCAAAATCATGCCCCCAATCAGTCAGTTCTCCAGACCAAGTCCTCTTGGCCTCCTGGGGCACCCTTGGGATCACTTTTGCCTCTGTCCACCTCGACCACCAGACCTTGGAGATCATGACCATCTCCTCTGACCGAAACCACTTCCAAGATGACTTTGCCTTGGTTGTTTTTGCATGTATGCTACCTCACGAATGGTTAGCAAAATTGTGCGCAGACTATTTATGACCTTCACAAGTATAGGATCGCAAGCTGGTTGATCCCCACTACTTGTGGCATTTTCATGTTTCCAGGAGCACTTCCTGAGCTTGAGATACCTATAACATGACGACCATTGGAGCTTTAGCTTAGATTGAATAACCTGATCAGCTACGACCAAATGCTTGGGCCCAGTTATTTCAATTTTGGCACTCCTCGACCTTGACTTGCGACAATTTGACCTGACCATCCCATGAAGTGGTATACGTGCAATCACAACTATTGCAGCGTTCACACTCACCCTCTCTCTATCCATCTCTCTGTCAAATTGACACTCGATCTCAGGTTCCCTTCCCTTGACTCTCACTTTGAGGGGGGAACACCTCATCCCATACCTGGGGCAACCAACTCCTATTTTTGTCTTGCAGTTCATCAAGAACAACCAACAAGACAAAAAGGGGAAAATGTAGACACTAAAATCGTGTCTACCCCCTGGGTCATCTTTCACCCTTGGCCCCCCTTGGCCCATGTCCTAACCCTTGTCCTATCCCCCTCCATTTATCAAATTAAAATAATTAAATATTTGGCCCTCTTCCACCTCACCCATGCCACCTTGGATCCCCCCACCTCTCTCCTAGCCTTTATTGCCCAAATCTCCCCTTTATCCTCCCTCTTGCATCCATTTATGCCTTCCTCGACCATTTTCCCATGGCCCCTTAACCCGAAAGTGTGCAAGAACGGACAGATGCTAATTTTATCCTCTGTCCCCATTCTTCGGCCACCGATGTCGGTCATTATGCGGCTGATGTCAGCGGTTCTACCAGCGTCGGTAGCCTTCAAGACCATTTTTTGCAACCATTCCCCCCCTATGAATAGAAATCTCTTGATGCTTTTGCATTCATATTTTCTTCTCCTCCCCCTCGTACAGCAACACCAGTAGCTACAGGCATCTTACAGGAACAGCTCCAAGCAACAGCTCCATTTGCAGGTCCTTCAACAGCTCTGACAACAAGTTTTTCCATTCTTCAATCAGAAAGCAAGAGGTAAGCACAGTGTTGTTTTCCATTTCATTTCTTGTTTAATCTATCTATTTAGCTAACCACTGCCAAGACCTTCCCTGTCCTTCCCCTGAGAGGCTGAAAGGCCTTCTCAGACCCCTACCTCTCATTCATTCCCCTTTGTGCTTCTGGTTCCCAACCAATCACTTTCTTGGACAACATTCTCAATCCCTCAGACCCAAAACAAGTCCCTTAGACCTCTAGGCAATCTCTCAGATCTCTAAATAGACCTCCCTGACCCTCAGACGAGACCACAATCCATTTTATAGACCAGAAACTAGCCTGTAACTCGATAAGACCCTGTTTAAGACTACTGCCCCGACCGACCTCGTCCATTTCACCTACCAACGTCAGCAACCTAACTGACGTTGACGACCTTACCTGACTGATGCCGGCAATGCCAACAATGTTGGCGATTGTGCAAAGTAGATTGCTGCTAAATAGGTACGCATTTGCCTTAAGTTCTTTTTTTCTATTTTTCATCATTTATCACTTTCTATTTCTTATCAGCATTCTGTTTTTAATAATGGATTGTCATCCTCCAAGAAGCCTTTGTGCTTTTAGGACCAAGCTCTTGCTTGGTAGTCCACCCTTTTGTCATCTAATGTTTTCGTGTTTAGTGTCTTTCTCTTTCAGGTGTCATCCTCCACAACCAAAGAAGAGTTCCTGCTATCATCTGAATTCTGGTGTGCACGTCTACAATTTGATTACGTACAAACCCTCGTCCTTCTTAGTTTCTCATTTTCTCTTTCTTGAATGTGAAAAGCAAATATAGCTTAGAAACAATAATAAATATATACCATTGAGTATTCTCTACTGACTTTACCTACTTGAGTATTCCCTACCCAATTGAATACCCAAGCCATACATTGATATTGATTATGTGCTACCTAAATATCCAATCTATATCTCTACCTTGAATAAGATATACCTAATTGAATACCCAATCCATATCTTAATCTTAAATACTCATATATAATGTTTACCATATCTCTCTTACCTAATCCATATCTTGAATATGTGGTACCTGATTGAATGCCTGAGCCATATATTTAAAAGAGAGGGGGAATTATCACATCAAATGATAAATGAGAGGGAGAATTATCAAGGGATGCTTAAAAATAAATAGAGGGTGCATTATCACCTATATATATAAAGGAGATGGGGGATTAACTAATCCATATCTTGAAAGGAGGGGGGATTCTCACTTATATAGAGAAATGAGTGACTAAGGAGGATCAAGCACAACTAGGAAGCCACCACACCCACCATCAAGGTATTAGAGGGAGTGATTAGGGATGATGAGGATCAATGAGGTTTAATGAGGGGGGTGATTAGGGATGATGAGGGACAAGGAGGGTGATAAAGGATGATGAGTGAGTGACTAGGTATAATGAGGGTCAATGATGGTTGATGAGGGAGTGATAAGGGATGATGAGGAACAATGAGGACTAATGATAGAGTAACTAGAGATTATGAAGGATGATGAGGACTAATGATAGTATTATTATGGATGATGAGGGTAATGATGGAGTGATTAGGGATGATGTGCGATGATGAGGGATGATGAGGGAGTGATTAGGGTCAATGGTGGATGATGTGGGAGTGGTTTGGGATGATGAGGGATGATGATGACTAATGATGGAGTGATGGTGGATCTATAAGGGCCACATCATGTAATAATGAAATGTTGATTCCTAAAATTACACTTCTAATAATATACCAAATTGCTTCCAGATAGAGGATAGTTTAGATTTCATTATCTACAAGTACATTCTTTAATTGATTATTGGTAGTGAAAATTGAGATAGTAATATGAGTTGGATAATATAGAGTTTGAAATCATTCCCCTAAAGTGGTTAGGTAATGCATGTATGAGATTGGAATTGAAGCATGCATGGATTGACCCAAGTATCTGAAATTTGTTTTGGAGTGAAAAATATCTTTTTTGAAGGAATCTTGATGGTGTTTCTATTCCTTTTGTTCCAATTAGAGTGTACTAGGGTGACTAACCTCATTCATGTCTAATATGTTAGGTTGGGCCATAATGGATTAATCTAATGAGAATTTCATGTTATATCCATGGTGGAAATAAGATAATATCAAGTTGATTATGCTATTTAAGAAATAAACATTAGAGTGCTACTTATGGAGTGACTCACTTATATATATCTCTCTCCCATCTCCTCACTAGTGAATGAATATCTTTGGGTCTACATTGATGTTAGGGTGTAAAAATGACCCATAAGTTCAACCCACCACCCAATTGTTCCTTTGAATTTGATTTAATAGATGATATTTATACCCAAATCCAAATAGTTGAAGGTGAAAATAATGAACAAAATGTGAAATCATATTTTCTCTAAAGGTTGGACGTATCAGGCAATATAGGTCAATATTTATATGCATGCTCCATCTTATCATATTACATATATGTTGCATTCATGATAGCATATACCCTATCTATATCTTGACTTATCCATCCCTGAGCCCATATGTGTGTGTGTGTGTGTGTGCGCGCGCGTGCGTGCGTGTGTGCGTGCATGTGTGTGTGTGTGCGTGTGTGTGTGGAACCCTATCTCTACCTAGACTAGTGGCATTCATACCTAAACATATATCTTAATAAATTCAATATTTTAGTCAGTTTTCAATCTTAAAATTTTGAAAACTAATTATTAACCAAAATTGATTTTGAAAAACTATCTTCTAAATGGTAGTTCCTACAGCTCTAGAATCAATTTTAGAAGATGCAGGGTGGCCATAATTTTTTATATTTGGTAAAATAAATTTAAATGTAATATACATTTAATTAGCCCTAAATGTAATATAAATTAAATGTAAACTTATACTTAAAAATACACAAACAACATTTTTATTACTAAATGTATACAATACAATAACATTTATTTTACTAAATATATACTCAACCATATACAAACAAAAATTATCCAACAAAAAAATATTCTAAACCAAAGGGCATAGGCCCTTTGTACTGCAAAGGGTGTATGTCCTTTCCTTAAAAAAGAACAAAATTTTAACTTCCTTCCAAAACATATGTTTCAAAGGGCATACACCTTTTGATAAAAAGGGTATATGCCCTTTAGCTTTAGGACCAAGGCAATTAAATTTTGGTATTATTTTTTTAAACAAAAGGGCATATACTATTTGTAAAAGATTTATATATATATATATATATATATATATATATATATATATATATTAGCACTTTTTTTATCCCTCGACTTTATGCATCTGCCTGTGAATGAAAATCTTGAGGAATTCCATGAACATACTAGTAAAAGTGACTCAGATGTAAAGGAATGCAAAAATAATTACAATCAAAATAACATGCATTTGGGGTCCATGACATTTAGGGAATAATTAATCGAATAAGGCATGTTTAAGAGGTTATTGATAATGTGCATGGCAAAATTAACTTTAGAATTAATGGAAACAAAATTTGTTAGGTGCCTTCAAAAATGGTTATTGCATATTAATCACACAAACATCTTCTAATATGCTCGTTAAATTGTGTAATGTGTTAGAATATGTTGGATTAATCAAATTCATAATTAAATAAGCATAACAATCATTAAAAAAACATTTCTATGTATACCAATATTTCCCTAACTTTTGAATTATGAAATGTGTTAGAATATGTATTAATTAATCAAATACATAATTAAATAAGCACTATAGTCATTAAAAAATATTTTTATGTATATTAGTATTGTCATATGTCTTCCATCCCAAGTTCAAATACCTTTCCAGCTAAGCAATCATTTTTGTGTATACCAGTAGATGTTCAATCTTTCATCCCAAGTTCAAATCCATTTCCATCCAAACAAGCATTTTTATGTGAGAATGTTTAGTGCATTTTGTATAAGCCATGGAAAGTTGGAGGCAAGGAAATATAAATGTGTCACAAATATAAAAAATACAACAACGTGAATGAAAAATAGTTGTAATTTTTAAAATTTGAATGAATAACACAATGTTAATTCAGAGAAACATATTGTAGATACTAAAATCTGATTTATGTAATAATCTAGTCTTGTACACTTGGTAAATATCTTTAATGGTTATAAGTTTTAATTATAGACCTACCAGCTATCAAAAGGCTCACATTCACTATCTCTTTGTGCCTACATTTCTTATCTCTTAGTCTGACCACTATTATTTTGATGACAAGACTTTATCTACTATGTAAAAATATCTGAACCTAATTATTATCTTTCACTACCAATTTATATAAGCACTCAATCAAGCATTAAAGTGAGAAAATATACCCTATTCATCCATATTTCTATATTAGTCATAAGAGTAGTACTTCCATAGGTTTGAAGAAGTCAAAGAGTAGTCTATGAGCCATATTTTCTAAGTCACAAGATAGGTCACTAAATGCCATTACTTATAACATGTTGCATCTGGAGACATAAACAAGCTAACACGTAGGGAAGAAATACATAATTTTGAGTCCCTCTTCAAAGTATTGACTATGTACGTATCACCCATTAATAAAGGGGTTCTTGGGGTAGCTCAACACTATGAGCTAACTAACCCATTTTTCCCACAATCACTCCACGGGTGAGGAAGATAGGATTTGATAATTTTAAAAAGAGAGACAATCTATGTGCTTGATCTTCATACATAAAAAGAAATGCGATATTAAACATATAAGGCTCTAGTTGGTCACATCCAAATCCAGTCTATATTCCATATAGGAAAACTACATCATAGTTAGACACATACATCGACATAATATTTCAGATCCAATGCAAGTGTCTGAAGACATAAAAATGATATTCCTAGAATTTGAAAACTATTCTAGGATCACAATCTATTCCACTTCCAACATGTTCCATATTAGACATGCATGAGCATAGTAAACCAACTATGTATCGATTGTTTTCTTTTATTACAATATCTATCAATAACTGTAATTAACTATTTTTAGAATTATGAGATGTATAACTTCAAAATATTATTTATCTAAGTTTATATTAATTGGCTTACTCATTAAATTAGTTCACCATCCTTGTGTAAAAACTAATCTAATACCCCTTAACCCTATATGTCCTCTTATTTAAATTTAGGGGTAACATTTGGTGAACCCGACCTATGAGTTTATGCTACATAAATATTTTATATTTGATGTTTTTTCCCTTGTTTCCCTAATATTATTTTTTATTTAATTCCTTCCTTATGGATGATATAAATTATTTTAATTATTATGATTATGAAACTATCCAAATTCATATCAAGGAAGGAGTGACAATATATCATTATTGTCTTTTTCCAAGTACACAAGAACACCATCATAAAGCTTTAAAGGCTGTTAGATATCATCCCTCTAACTAGGTCCATGCTACCACCATCCCAAAATTTGACTTGAATAATCATGAATTAGATAGTCAAACTTTTCCTTCACTTCCTACATACACATTTGATTCATATGGACAAAATATTCCATTGTATAATCATGAATTTTTTTCCAAATGCATAATGAAATCATGGCTAATTTACAAACTAATCAAAAAGGGAAAGTTCCTTCAAATATGTTAATTCAAATTCCCATTATTACAACATTTCCAAACCATACCCCCCATATCAAGGGTGATGTGTCACTTGTTTCTTCATTTGATATTCAAATTTTTTGAAAAGTGAATAAAGATATCATGGAATATTTATCTAAACCAATCAAGACACCATGGAGAAGGGTACATTAAAAACCTAAAGTGGAAAAAGATTCTAATGTTCCAAATAATGAAAAAGGATCCAACCTAAGGTTACAACATAATATATACCAAAAAAATCAAAAATTCCAAAAAAACTAAAAACATTCAAACAAATTCAAAAATACCAAAAGTTTTCAACATGTTCCTAGTCATACTATTTATTATACATATTTTGTTTTCTCCATGTTAGTAGATAGCATATCATTCTCTTTTATATATATGTATTTCATGTTTCGTTTGAGTTTGATATAAGCATACCTATGTACACCATATATGCACATACAGATGTTAAGATTACCCTTCACTCATGTCCTAAGTATGTTGGGGCCATATGCTTCTTTGATCATGATACACCCATATTACATTATTCTATTATCACTTTTCATTATCATGCTTGAGCTTATATACTTACACATGCCTATATCCATGATTATACCTTTCACAGTGTACTTGATATGTTATGTACTTAACATTTATTATAAACACATATGTTTAAGAACTAGTATGATATGCTCATCTTGGTTTAATTTTCTCCTTACTTTCCATTTCCTTACATTTTTCTATTTTGAACATTTGAATATACTCCATTGATTATGGCCCCCATGCCTATGATTGTCTATTTTAACATTTGGACATGTCATGGTTTGTTGTATGTGGAAATTTGAATATGTCATTCTATACTTTATGAACATTTGAATAAGTCATGTCCCTTAGATTTTGTGGCATTTGAACATGCCCCTTGTATGAGGTCACTATAAACCATTTCCTGTTGCTTTGATTTTGAGTGCTCTTGTGTGTATGATTGATTGTTTGTTGACATTGTATTGTTACTATCTAGATATTGACATGATCTACATAATATATCTTAGGGTTTAATGTGATCACTTACTACATGCCTAAATGTTATATCTACATAGACACATTACCCTTATATGTTACATGATCCATACACAACTTATCCAACTATCTTATCCTTTTGAGGTAACATAACTACCAGATTCTATTTCCCCTCACCTTAAAAGATGAGGGCATATCATAGAAGCATGACTTCTACACTTTCACATATTTTCCAGATTATAGCAAGTGCATGTTATGGAAACATATCCTCCACACTTACATAAGTTCTCATATTCTCTAAATTATAGTGGGGACATGTTATGGAAACATGTTCTCCACAATTGTGTAGATTTTAGATTCCCAAGAATTCATAATTATATGAGTCACATACACATTTGCCATTATAAACATCAATAATATTACTATACCTAAGTTTCATCTTGAGATATATATGAGGTACATATGCCATGCAAAGGGCACCTAAAATTAGAAAATAAAATCATTTCTAAATTTCAAATATTGTTATGGATTATTATTATACTTAGGTTAGACTTTTTATGGATTGTTATTGAGCCAATATAATGCATTAGTTGATTAAATTGCTCAATCTTACGAAGTTTATAAGTTAGACTTGATTAAATCATCTAACTTTACCAAACTTATAGGTAAATTTAATTAAATCATCTACCCTCACCAAATATATGTTTTGAGTTGATTAAATCACTCATATTCACCATATCATGCACATATTTGGGTTACACTATTGAGATGAAACAAGCTCAATGGATGTGTTGCAACTCACCTTTACAGCAAGGTTTGGGGCATGTGTCCTCCAATCTCTATGTATATGCACTTAAGTACAGGTTCAGATTTGTCATAATCTCATATTCAATGCTTCATAATGAGGCTTCCTTTCAAATTAAATTATCAAAAGGCAAAATGATTGCATCAACACATAAGTCAGTCACTATAAAATCACTCAAGTTGGGCTCATGCAAATACAAGGTGTGTATACCAACTCAAGTATGTATTTATTTCTTTTAAACTAGAAATTTCATTATTAGATTAAAGGGGGACAAATGTAGATACTAAAATATTATTTATATAGTAATCTAGTCTTGTACACTCAAAAAATATCTATCATGAATGTATATTTCAATTATATACTCATTTTTACAGAAAGGCTCGTGTTCACCATCTCTTTGTACCTAAATTGCTTGTTTCTTAGTTTGACCATTGTTATTCTGATGACCAGGCCTTCTATAATGTGAAAAATTTCAAATATGATTATTGTCCTTCACTACCAATTCTAGTTTTATACCTATTTTCTATCTTCCTAGACACTTGCATCCCAAGTAGACACATGCTTGACACAAGCATCCATCTTTCTTACAAAGTGTCTACTACCCAAAAGTCATTTAATTTACAATTGAAATGTATCCTAAATGTCAACCTAAGTGCTTTAATGCAATATATTTATAAAAGAGGTTGGTATATGTACAATATCAACCTTCATTCCTTTATCACCTAAAAAACCCTTGGAACTAACAAGGCTACATGATAAGAGGCACTCAATCAAGCATTCAAGAGAGCAAACCTATCCTATTCATCTCTATTTATATATTAGTTATAGGAGAAATGCTTACACAAGTTTGAATAATTCAAAGAGTAGTCTATGAGCCATATTTTCTAAGTTACAAGCTAGGTCACTGCATGCCATTGTTTATCACACATTACATCTTGATACACACACAAGTCAACACATAGGGGAGAATTATATAAGTTTGAGATCCTCTTTAGAATATTGGCTATGTAAGAAGTACCCATTGACAGAGGGGTCCTTGAGGCAACTCAACACCATGAGCCCACTAACTTATTTTTCCCACTATCACTCCAAGGGTGAGGAAGATAAGGTTTGATCACTTGATAACGAGAGATAACTTGTGCATGTGATATGTATACATAAAAATAAAGACAATATAAAAATTAGAAGGTTCTAGTTGGACACATCTAGATCTAGTTATTATTTAGCACAGGACAGTTGTGTCGATACAACCATCTATATTCGATGCAAGTGTCTAAAGTAATAGAAAAGATATTACCAAAATCTAATGATTGTTCCAAGATCGCCTCCTTGTCCACTTGCAAGCTATTCCAAATCAAACTTACATGAGCACAATAAACCAAATAAGTATCGATTAGTCCCCTTTATTACAATATTTATCAATAGTTTTACTTTACTATTTTTAGCAATCTTAGTTATAAAACTTCAAAATATTATTTATCTAAGTTTATATCAATTGATCTGCTCATTATATTAGTTCACCATCTTTGTGTAAAAACTAATTATCTAATACCCTCTAACCCTAGATATTCCCTTACCTATATTTAGGGTTAAAACACATATAAATAACACAATAACATGAATTCACAAAATGATTTGATTTGATATTAAAACAAAAACATGTATTGCTATGTTAATAAAGAACTTTAGTTTGTTTACTTGGAACTTGGATAATGAAAAAATCAAGTCTGCTTCAATGAATTTGAATCTGACACTTTGTGCTTCTAAATTAAGAAAATTCTAATAACTTTGCAAATCAAACATTGGTTGGTCTAGAATTTTTCATTTATAGAAATATTGTATTTCATAAATAAATTTTGAATTTTGAATGTGCATGGGAATGGAGATGCTTACAAATTATTTGAATCTTTTATTTTACAAGTGGATGCAATTAATGAAGGATATTGGCTATTAATGCTACAAATCGTAGACCCAAATATTTGAATTTTGAATATAATAAGATGTAATAAAAATGTTAAGTGCATGGGATATTGAAGATTTTATTTTCTATAACTTACAATCAAATTCTACAATTTTGATTTTTTTATCTCTCATTTAATTAATAAAATTATTCTTAAATTATTGACACCTAAAAATATATAAAAATAATATCATATTTTAGAAAGTATATTTAAATTTGAATAAAATATATATTATTTTCAATACAATATCTATTTTTTTAAATTATGATAATTATTTTTAATATATATTAAAGATTTTTAATATAATAAATTCACAATTTTTATATTATTTATTTAAATAATAACAAGATTCTAATTTAGATGTATAAGACATTTTGACTAAAAGTAAACATATAAATACTATATAATTAAAATAATTTTTTAAAATTATAATTAGATAATTACTTCATCATGACATTACAATTATTGGACCCCGCCCAACAACTACCTCTTTTCGTAGGCACTACAAAACAAAATAAAAACTTTTAAAAAATTGGGAATTGTAAAAACTTTTGAGGGGAATTAGAAAAGTAGTCGTCCTCCAATCGCTTCAAAAGGTGATTGTCGACATGTCACTTTCCGTGCCACGTCGTCTTCTGGGTCTCAATCTCATTCGGATAAATATTGGGGATGCCACGCTGGATTCAAAAGAATAAATGAGCCACGACCACAAATGAATCCTCCAATCCCTCGTGACTAGGCCCACGGTTTTTTATGAGTGCCAGCTGGATTGGCGACAGGCGAAAGCGCGACCCTCACCCTCTCTCTTTTCATATGCAATCCATAAAGTTAAAAAGGAGATCTTAAAATAAGAAAAGTATTACATCATGACTTTTAAAACCCTAATCTATGCAAGTTTTTTATCATTTTAATTATTTTTTATTTTAAGAAATATAATAATTCTTTTAATTTTTATTAATTAAGTTTGTTTTTGGTTTAGAGATAATAAAGCAATGACTTGAAAAAAAGAAATGTAGAAGCACCATTTTTTATTTTTTTTTTTCGGGGTGGGTTGGTGGGGGGGGGGGGGCGGGGCGCTGGTCGTATACAATGACTAACCAATTACAAATGAAATTGTTTGAATCAATTTTTATCAACATAAATAAGGGTTAGTAGTCATTAATTTGAAAGAGAAAATTGTTCAATAATTTTTTTTTTAAGAAATACATTTAATTATTTAAAATGTTAAGTTTGAAATAGATCAATTATTAAATCTAAGCCTTCCAAATCATGTATTTAAGTTCAGCACACACATTAAACAATGGTTGAAAATAAAGTACATAGCAATCAACATTCTTTCATATAGTGCTATTACATTCATCCACACAAGACTCAACTAAGATATACAATACTCTTTTGAGCAACAATGATATCCAAGGTATGTAGAATCACCAAAAGAATTCAATACCCAGTTATCATATAATACAAACACAAACAATAGACAATGTCTTCGTCATTATGAACCCCATCTTCGTTCTATATCATTAATCAAACATGTTAAATAGGAATCAAAGACAATAAAAAATACATCTTTACAAAAGCATAAGCCATCTATACAACACAACACCTGCACTAAAATATTGCAATGAATGCATTAGCTTAAAGTTGGCAATGATTTTTCTTTTTAAGAAATCATTTTTAAAAATCAAACTTCAATAAAGTAAGCTCAAGAGAAAGAATACCATTTCAAATCAAACTTAACACAACCTATTTTGAGTGTAAGTCATACAACAATAATGTACGATGTTGTCTAATAAACATGTCACCTTATGTTGCTTTACGACTCAAGAAAGGTAAAATGATCAATAATCTCTGTAACATCAAATCATTTTATGAGTTTAAACTCATCATTAACCAGCAAAGAGGTAACATATATCAATGTTTTTATAAACAAATCAAAATATTAAACCATAAGAATATATTGTAACTCATTCAGAATATCAACCGTATTAAGACTTGCCAACCCAACACATAGTGTAACACAATCCTATTATCTAATAAAATGGTTAATAACACTTGAATTATTCTTATATGTTGTTATGACCTATACCATAGAAAGAAAGAAGTACCTTTCAATAAGGTTACACTATAAACCATGCAAAGTAGCACACACACAAACAACCCATCCATAATATCATCACTAGATGCACTTTCCATGCCAAATGAAAGTCTAAAAACAACAAAAAATCCTTTCAAAAATCCCACAAGCATAACAAAAATCATCAATTAATAAAATTAAATCCACATCATAGAGTACAAGCCTCTAAAGTACAACTTTGAAATTGATACTAGCAACCTGAAATAATACAAACAATTAATTTCTATGCATAACTTAACCAACCTCTATTTATATTCATTCTTACATAAAAAAATCCAAAGCAACAAATCCATGAAATAACAAGAGTTATGTTTTGTTTCTACTCAGAAAAATAATGATAACAATAACAACACAATAGTAAAACTAATTGATCAACAACTCAACAAATTTCATTCATCATAAAGAAGCAAACAATAGTTGAACACATTCAATGTCTATATGAAAATATACAACCAGATGCCCAAATAATGTTTCATTATAAAACTAAATGATCCTTAGTGATGCTACAATAAAGAAATCCAATCAATATATTAGCATACCAAATAATGTTTCATTTATTGCAAGAAATGGATAATAGTTGAACACATTCAAGTTCTATATGCAAATATATAACCAACTACCCAAATAATGTTTCCTTATACAACTAAATAAGTAATATTGATGCTATAATAAGTTCATCCAATCAACATCTTGGTATCCCATAAAATGTTTCATTTGTCACAAGAAACAAACAATATCTTAACATATTCAAGTTTCATAAACAAAACTAAGGTTATACCCTGATTTTACATATCAAATATATCATTCAAATACATGCAATATGCAACAAATCAAGAAAAATTTCACCTTCTTATGCATAGGTTAATAATCACCGTCATGGGTGTATAAAATAACCAATTATTTTCATAAATAAGACTCCACTAACTTGGCATGTTATAACAATTTAAAGGTATAGTGAGCAAAATCTCGTTTAACTAGCCACCAAGTATAAATATTCAAGGTATATGAATACATTAAGTAAGGACAATCCACCATCACGAAGATCATTTTTACCATCCAATATGCATAGGTAAAATCCAACTAATTTATACATAAATACCACTACAAGGTACATGATATCTTATTAGGTGAAATTTGATCGTAATTTTTTAGCATATAAGAAAATAATATGCTATTACCCAGGGAAGCATACAACATACAATATGCAAAAATAAGGTTATCCTTTGATTTTATTTTAACTAAAACATGAAAAAATTCCAAATATGTGCAAGTAAATTCAAATTCAAATTGGTTCCATACACACATAAATTATTATTGGTTGACACAACCATATTCCACTATCTTGTTCATAAAAGAATTAACAACCAATGTCTATGAGGTGTTTTAACAAATAATTTCCAGCCATAGGTTATTGAGACATTTTATCAAAAAATTAGCAACCAATGTATATGAGGTGTTTTAACAAACAATTTTCACCCATAAGTTATTAAGGATTTTTGTTAAACAATTAAAAAATAATGTCCATGAAGTGTTTTAACAAATAATTTCTAGCCGTAAGTTACTGAGGCACAAATACTTTCCATCCATACATTATTAAGGTTTTTTGTCAAATAATTAACAACCAATATTTATGAGGTGTTTTAACAAATAATTTATAACCATAGGCTACTGAGGCATTTTGTCAAATAAATAACAACTAATGAGGTGTTTTAACAAATAATTTCTAGCTTATGAAAGTTTAAGACATAGGTAAAAACACAACTTGGGAAACAATCGTAAGAAACTCATCATCAATCTCATTAAGGAAACCAAGTAAAATCTCATGCATATTTATCCTAGGTTGTGGCAGAGAACTAGGCACGCATAAATTTCAAACAACTCTCCCCTAGGCTGTCATATATACTCATATGGGCATAACAAAAAATAATCATATGGGTTTAGACCCTGATAGGGTTTATCAAATTGAGCTTACACAACCATTTGAAAGATTTAAAATACATAATTTATAAAATGAAGAGAAACAACATGGCTAAAGAATCCATAACTAAAATCTCAATTTGTAAGTAGTGTGTTGGGAGGGTGAAGATAGATTGTAAAGCACAAACTAGTTGTGTTTGATGAACCAACATTGCTATCTACTTAATACCATTACACCATATGAATCCTAGGCTACTGTGTAATTTAAAAGGGGCCAAACTAATGAATAAATATACAACACAGTATGTAGATGTTTTGGCCATCTTTATCGATCATGATTAAAATAACCATAACTAACATCTAATTGCATGTCATACTCATGATTATCCTTTCCTTACAAGGTAAGATAACATTCATTTTCCCTTTTCTAAATAATAACTAAATATTCAAAGGATATATTATATTTTCCCAATCATCCTATGTGTTGGGCCTCCCCCTCTCTATTTTTGTAAGATAGGTTTCATGGTTTATAAGGCCCCTTCTCATTAACATAAATACTCAAGAAACTACATAGGCTTGACTTAATGGCATAACCATCAAGGCATCTAACCATCACATATGGTGCCATTACATACACTACAAGACAAACATACTAAAAAAAATACCAAAGAAACAACTTATAAACACAACTAAGTCTCACCCAAATTCACTTTAATATGAGAGTGACGAATCCTAGTCGGGGAATTAGGAACGAGACATCCTTTTTCCTTACTTCTAACTACCATCCATTCTTCTTATTTACTCAACTTACTTGAATCCATACTAGAAGAAGCACCCAAATATAATGAAAATCCTCTAAAAACATTATTCTTGCTAACTATATCCACCACATTAATCTTAGTCGACCCTACTTCCTCATAAATCTGAAGCGAAGGCTCTAAATGAATAGAACATGCTTTTAATTCCTCCTTATGATCAATTGAATGTAAAAGAGGTTTTCTCTCTACAAAAATTATAAAAATTTCATCATCTACCTCCTTCCACCATGATGAATCCACTTTCTACTTGGGGCTCTAATGAGAATTAGATAAATGACCAGTTTTAAAGCACTTACAACACCTGAAAGGAAGCTCTTCATAATCAAGGGTTTGAGACCAACAATGTGCATTAACTTTCAATTCAATCATTGCTTGAAGGTCCCAAGAAATATCCAAATAAACAAGAATCTTGGCAAAGGTTATCTGGGAGAAGTTTAAGATAGAAACATCAATCTCCAACATTTTACCCAAAGTTCTACCAATAACTACCAAATAGGAATCTAACCAGAACTATAGAGGAAGATATGATAACTGCACCCAAATGGGTGTAAGAGAAAGATTTTCAACTAAAGGATTAAATTCTAGAAATCATGGTTTTAGAAGGAGAAGATGTTGATCAAAACTCCAAGATTTTGTATGTAGAATCTTATCATAATCTACAAGATTATCAAAGACCACAATAAAAAACCCCTAGCATAGGGATAGAGTTCCATGCTATCCTCCAGAATAAGCTACCATGATTTAGATAACCATTAATGAAGAGCCAAAAGGGTGGGTCAAAACCTATCAAATCTTTAAACAAAACCCCTTTCTACACACCATTCCTCATTTTGAAGCACCTCTTCCATAACCTCCTTCTCAAAAGAAATAACTGGTGAATTCATTATCGTACCCATTTAAAAACTTGAGTTTTTCCTAAACTACTCCCTTAGCACTCCCTCTTGACCTAATGATGTCATATCGATGGAGACGATGAATTTCATAGTATTCACAGTCTTCAATTTGTAATTAAAATTTTTGGAATTGACTATAGGTGAGGCCTTCAATGAGCCCATGACCCTAGATGTTCAAATTATGAAACCTTAGAGCCCATAGAAGCCCCAACTATGTCACAATCATCCTTAACAGGGTTGAAAAGATGCCCCAAGCCTCACCTCAACCTGTCGTCACTATTGTTAGACTTACAATTCATATAATATCCTTCCCTAATAAGTGAATAGGGTTTGCCCCCAACCTCCTTTGTAGTCTCCTTTCTCATCTGCATTCTTATCAAATATGGAAAACAAGATTTCCATTCTAAACTGGCTGTCACCTTGCCTTCAGAAGAAGTTTTAACCCTAGTAATGGAAATGTATGAATTTTACATCACCACTCAACCCTTAAAAAATGTTGGGTACTAACATGTTTGTAACTAAAATGCCTAAACTAGTGGTGAATAGTATCCCTATCCATGAGCTATGGACTTGCCTTATCACATTAAACATAGGTTTCAAGCCACACACTGACCGCCATCACATTGAAAATTGAGCTGGTAGCGGATTACATTGTGGATAATTTTCACAAAGAGATTTCCATAACTTAGTTTGATAATGATTCTAGAGAGTGGTCATCCCAACAAATGGACCCTAAGACCTTCCACTTCTAACACTTAGCTCACTCACCACTAGGCTATCATTATTAGGTTACCTCCCCTCTCCTTTTTCCTTCCAAGGCATGTTTTATTTTATTTTATCTTATTAACATATTCTAAGGTAATCTAAGGATCCTCCTCACTCTTAATTTAGCTTAAGATAATAGGCCCTATGCTGTGTTTTAAATTTTTTTTTCGTTATTTACTTATGGAAATTGATTTCCATATTCCCAATGTTCATTATTTCAAAGAGTAATTAATGGTTATTTTCATTCATGATTGTCCTTACCATATTTGCCTCTTCAAGGTGTATCAATGCATTCTCTATGTTTTTTTAAAGAGCATTAAATAAAGATCTCATTACAATTCTCCAAGAAGATATAATGGAAATCTCCTTCTATGGATTTCAAAAATGCCTCTTTACAGTGCATGGAATTACATAATGATTCATATTTGGATTCTAAATGTATGTAGTAATTCTTATTTTGAGTTCCTTGTTGTTCACATTCAGGGAATAACCATTTAGCATATTAATAAAGGTCTAAGGAACATTACAATAAAATGATATTTTCTTGCATGACAAAATTCTTGTTAGGTAATTTATTTGATTCTCCTGACCATTAAT
The DNA here is from genome assembly GCA_037957365.1 of Torreya grandis. Lineage (NCBI taxonomy): Eukaryota > Viridiplantae > Streptophyta > Pinopsida > Cupressales > Taxaceae > Torreya > Torreya grandis. The sequence continues at coordinate 930,556 of JARHVA010004539.1, forward strand.
CCCCTTAAATAATTAGACATTAAAACATATAAAGGTGAGTAATTTCCAATGATTAATATGTTTTTTTAATTCATTGATCCTCAATTGATGAAGTCTAGAGAGCTAGAAATTTATAAAATATTTTATGGTAAGTATGTTGATGTTTGCTAGTAGAACATTTTCAATATATTGTCAACTCATACACCACAACAAAACACTATTCAATCCATTATATAATCAATCAATGATGCAGTCATAATTTCAAAACATATTAGGCCCTATTGACATATCAAATAAAGCTAAATGAAGAGGTTTATTCAATCAATCATTATTCACAAGATGAATCTATTGAAGAATGTCAAGCTTATTTTAAGTCACACACATACAGGGAGGCTAACATAGGCAATGATAAATTTAATATCAGTCATCTTGTTATTATAACACACCAACTACATAACAAAGACAAGGATATTTTATTTAGTAGCACTATCATGATAGATCCAAGGACACTTCTCTACAATTTCCAATAGGGCTTTACACACCAGAATCAACAGAGTCAAACATTGTAGTAGATACAAGTAATTATGTAGAGATTGACAAGTAGACATAGTTATATAAATTATTCTACAAATTTATACATCATGACACATCCCCAAATAATTTAAATAACCATAACATACTTTAAGAAGGTACTCAATAAAGGATCTAGAAGCATAATAAATTCAATATGAAAAATAGATATACCACCAAACAAATCATTAAATAAATCCAAAAAAATGTCATACAATTTTTTTTTTAATGTAAGTTACCAAACTCATTTACTAAGGCATAATGAGCTACCCTAAGTATGCCTCACTAAAATAATTATCTGTAGAAATCATAATGAAAAATCAAATAATGATTTCAATATAGATATTTATATGTTACTATAATTACATACGTATTAATACCCAACAATATTAATATAATGATGACTTCTAGAGGCTAATGTAGCATGCTTTACAAAAATTAGTATGCAAGTTGTAAAATTTATAAGTATAATCATACCATGAGCATATGTAATAATGAGAAGGTTCACCCACTTAGGTTTAATACTACCTCTAGCCTTGAAAGAAACTTCTCTTTATTGAATGTTATCAACACTCATAGACAACCCACTGGCTTGGTTTCCACCACCATTGAAGCAAAACTATGTGACATCAGTCATTTGTAACAAGGGTAGACAAAATCAAAGTGACCCATACAGTATCACCAACCCATCACACAAGATAAAGAAAATACCTATTACACTTGTATGTTTGTTGATAGGTTTTAAGTGGAACCCCATAAGGCTCTTGGTCCATTTAGCATAATTTAATAATTTAAGCTAAATATGTCTCAGTTTTAATTTCACTAAGTTTTTTTTTCAAAACATGTTTTATCAACACTAATTATTCCAATATCATGAATGAGCACATTAGGACAAGTGTTGAACATAGATTTCTGATACCACAATGTTACAACCCTCCAATTAGGTACAAGAAAATCATACTAGATATATTTTAAAGAGAATTATTATAGATCTTCCAATTTGTATCTGGTACATTGATCTACACAAGCATAAAGTAATGAATGACTTCCAAAGGAGTGCCATAAATAAGACAAAATAAATGATTACCAAATTAAGGCCTTAAGGGTTTTTAAAATCATTATAAATTTGTTTCTAAATGGAGAAAGAGATGACTAATGATCAATCTCAAAAATATTTATTAATTGAAATTCTAAATATGATCAATGGTATATACAACATTGAATTAATAATTCATAACATAAGTCAATTGTCACAAACTCCACAAAGCCCTAATTACTCAAGACTAAGGTGATAGCTCATTAATATTCCAACTATCAAGATTAACTTACAAAACTAACTCACAAATTTCAAGGCAAAACTCTAGTAAAAAGCTAGTTCATAAACCCATGGATAGTAATACACCCAATACATAGATTAAATAGGACAAAATAAAGAGGTTGCAATACTCACATTTAGCTCCAAATTTTCCATAACTGTGCCAAAACTAAATTGGAAATAATTTAAGGGAGATTGCATAGGATTGTCTATAAGAGAAGTGACACATAAACACTTCCAACTCTTATGATAACATCTTATATGAAATATTGAGTTCACACTTAAACTAAATTTATCTCCATATTTACATTAAATTTTAATAATTAAGTTCTACCATTACTAATTTATAAGTTATTTTGACCTCATTCATAAGCAATATAAATTAAATCTAAAAGAGAGATATGAAACATTAAGATCATATACCTTAGAAGTACAACAATATAACCTTCATTTCCATCGAAGCAAGGATATCACTCAATGAAGTTCAAGGTGAGGTCATAATAAGGATATCTATTCAAATATTCCCACATGTTTTGATCAAAACTAGCATAATTTGGTAACAAAAGTAGAATTCATTTCCACATCCTTGTAAATAAACAATTTTAAACCATGAAACATAAAGCGAGAGGCACAACCTATTATTTAAATCCATTCCTTGAAGGTAAGGAAGTTCCATTCAAGTATAATCCTCTTATTTAAATAAGAAACACATATGACTCATATGAGAAAGACCATGGAGACAACATAATAATACAATATTTTATTCCCTCAATACTTATAGCAATTTACTTGATTAAGATACAACATGATCAAATGAAATTATTTGAATCAATTCCTGTCAACTGATTGTTTCAACATAAATAAGGGCCAATTACCACTAAGTTAAGGAACAAATGTTGAGAAAATTAAAACTTTTATAAATGTATTCAAATGATTATAATGTTAATATTGAAACAAATTAACCACTAAAAATAGCCTTCCACATCATATATTAACTTAGTAGGCACATTAAACACTGATTGAAGATAAACTACCTAGAAATCAACATTATTTCATATGGTGATTATAAATTCATCCACATAGCACTCAACTAAGATATAAAATTAAATTTAAAACAAAAATGTTAGCCAAGGTATTTATAGTCACCAAAATAATTCAGCCCACAATTCTCATATAATATCACCAAAAACACCAAACAATGTTTTTGTCATTCTAAACCTCACCTTGGACTTATATTTCATGATCAAGCATGATAAACTAAATTAAAGACACTTATGTATACATTATTACACAATCATAAACCATATTTACAACATAACACTTGCACTAATATATTACAATGAGTGCATTAGCTTAAAGTTGGAAATGATGTGTCTCTAATGGGAAATGCAGTAGATCTATAAATCAACCCTATCTCAAAGGAGATAAATCCTACTTACACTTCTAATTGTGGATACATTATATATTTGAGGTCATGACCAAGATGGATTTTATATACCTATCCAAGACATCTCTTACCACAATAAATTCACTAGGTAGGGTTCCAAATCCTGTAGTTAAGTAAAACTATGCAATAACCCTAACTAGGTCCTATGTTTTCATATTCAATAAACTAATAAAAAGTAAATTAAAGACTAATATAATGCTCACCAAAGATTGTGGCATAAAATTGGGTTAGTAAACATAATAGTAAACATGCATAAGAGAATTATATTTAAGTTATGTATAGGTAAAACCCTAATGCATAGAGAAAATAATATATTCAAAAGATATTACTTATTATACTTTTATCTACTAAAGAGAGAATCAAAGTTAGAGATACTTACCTTGAAGATGAAACCATTGAGACTCAATATCTCCCTTAGCCAAAGGTGCTTTGCAAGATGTTGTTATGGTTTTTAAGGATCATTAATAAAGGCCAAAGCATCCAAGACTTCTCCACAAGACAAGATTCTTCTCCAAGTAAAAACCCTAAGCTATGACTCCTCATTTAGAATGGTAGAATAACACATTTTAAAGAAGCACAAATAAAAAATTAACTCTTGTTATCTCTCTAAGAATGTCAAAATGGATGTGTTTGTATAAGCAGATATAACCCTAATCCTTTATGAAAGTTTAGGCTGAAAAGGTCAACCCAGTTAAACTAGTATCATTATTCATAAAAATAAATTAGGTCATGGACTAGGTCAGCCAGGGTCTGACCTAGACCCTAATAAGTTTTATCAATTATAGTACAAGGTCAATGGAGCTAATAGTGTAATGTAAACCATCAAAAAGGTTTAAATTTAGGGAAGGGTTAATGAAGGTGGAAAATGACTAAAGGAGGGTGAAAAATAAGAGGCAAAGCTTAGGGGAATGTTTTTAGGATCTGGTTAGATTGATAACAAGTAGTAAGGTAAAATAATCCTAAAAATCACTAATGATCTACCCACCCCTTTCCTATTACACCCTTTGAGGCATACACTCAAAGTGATTGAGACTCGATGGGTTCTTGGAAGATAGTAATCATTAGTAATTGATAAAGTTTGAAAATATTATTGTATACATATGCCCCACTTGAATCTCATCACATATCACTTAGGTGAAATATTAGATTGTGCTTCAAGAAAAGAACATAGCAACACATAACACTGAAGCTGAATAAGGTGCAGTATTTTAAATAGAAATAACTAAAAGTAAATGATGGAAAGGGAAATAACTAAAAATTTAAGTGTATGCATACATTGACATACCTTTATTATTGGATGGTTTTCTATTGTGTTTTTTTTCTAATCATGGAGGGCACAAAGACTGCTTTTGATAAACCCAAGGATACAAAACTAGAGATCAAGAACAAAAAAATGCAGTAAAGCCAAGATAACTGATGCTATGTGTACATGGCGTACTTGGAAATTTGGAAAGCTATGGTGATATGTGTTATGTTATACCAAATGACCAAGTCAAAATTTAGAATAAATTGGATAACTAAAAATATAAGTCTACTAAAGACCAAAAAAATCAAACAACTACACCTTAAGTAAGAAAGGCAAACTCACCAAGTCAAACCAAGTATACATGTCGAAAAGGATAGTAATCAAACATCAATGTGAAAGTAGTAAAAATCCTTACTTAAACAAATATGGGAAAGGAAAAATGGTAAAACAACATTGATGAGTGAGAATTAACAATCCTTACTCAATCATTAATGAAAAAAGGTACATAACAAGGAAAACAAAATTGGTGAGTGAGAAGTAACAAGACAACCTCATTCAACAATTAGAAAATTACATGAAAATAGAAATGGACTCAAGTGTCCAAAAAAATGGGAAATAACAAATGGTAAAAGTAAAGCTTGTCTAGAAAAATAGATCCACAGTGTAAAGATAATAAGCCAAAGTGGCTCAAACATGTTTTATTTGAAGGGTAGATAAAATTGAAACAAAGTAGTTTTAGCATGTTTTTAAGATGTGAAGAAGAGGGAATATAGAAGAAGGAAAAAATATGTAGAATCACTCTATCTTATCAAAGGGGGAAATGAAATGGGTGGAGGGGAGAATGAAGGAAAAACTAATGTAGAGGAACTCTTTATCAAAGTCAAGACACTCAAATTAGGTTTGTCAAAACAAGAGGACTTTTGATCTTAAGGACTCTAAAGAACTTTTCTTAGCCACAAAAGTATTAGGTCAATAGATCGAGTATGTAAATCATCCCATGAAGGCTATACACATGAAAATTAAAATGGATCTACCTTCTCACAACATGTTTCCTATTCCTCGAGACCCCTTACAGAGACATCAATCTACTATGAAGATTGGGTACTTGGGTGAGATAGTAGGTAGCACCATACAATTTTTTTAATTCTCCTATTCCAATATAATAGTCTACCACACCCTAATGGACTTCATCTCTATGATGAGGCCAATTGTGAAGTTTGATCTTTTATTGGAGATAGGAGACGTGCTTTTAATCATGTCTTTTTATGTGATTTTGACTTTTAAATTTTTTATGTTGCCTTTTGTATCTCATTTCCTTTTGTTTTAAATGATTTGGATTTTAAATTTATTGATGCATTTCTCTATTCCTCCTCCATATGGATTTGGAAAACCAAACATGGGTGCTAAAGATGACTTTCAATTGAATACTTGGGACTTGGTTACTAAGAGAGAGAATCTAGAGAGCATGGTGTCTAAGATTCTTATAAATTCAAGTGAAATAAAAGTGCTATCTTGACTTCAACCTTTTTTTATCCAATTTGGAGTGAAATAAAAGGAAATCAAGAGGAATGAAACATGAAACAATTTGAATTAATTTAAATCATAAAAATGTGATAAAGGGTGAACAAGGGATATAATGACAATGAAGTGTGATTCCTTATCATAAGAATGAGGGACGTGTATGAAAACATGTGAATGAATTTTGCTAGGAAAATTTAATCTACAAAAGAAGAAAAAGCTAAAGTTGAGAAAAAAGATAAAAAACTTATGACCATTGCACAACACATTCTAGACAAGTAATGAAAAGATGTTGATTTTATGAGGAAGGCCATGTTCTATCCATGGTCTTACAATATAACTCATAAAAGAGAAACCCAAAAGGGTGCATAAAGCATGTTAAAATGAAATAGAATAAAGATGATATTTTGTGAGGAAAGCTAGGTCTTATCTATGGTATTACACTGCAAATCACAAAGTAGAAACTCAAGAGGTGCTAAAAAGTGTTGGAAAGCAAGGAAATAAAGAGGAAAAAAGTGGAAAATCATGAGGAAGACTGGGTACTATCCATAGTTTTAGAATTCAATTCATGAAAAAAGGGAAACCAAAAGACCAAAAGGAAGGAATAAGGTTTGTGAAAGGAGAAGCTACATCAGAGGTTGAGGCCCGTGTAAGTATCCTATGAAAAATGTTAAATAGATAGAATATAGAGTATGAAAAAAAGGGAAGGATCTAAGAAAAATATTTATTGAGGAACTGTGCATTGGTGGGTTCTTTGAAAATATGGCCTTCATTAGTTTGAAGGAGATAGGTTTTGAGACTAAGAATGTCTTTGAATAAATAAGGGACCCACCATTTCGGGTGTATTTACCTTCTTTATCATGCGTGTAGTATAATTTAAGGACAAGATCACCAAAATAAAATGTGTGAATTTTAACTCATGTATTATGTTGTTTGCCAATATGGGCCTTGTACTAGTGATTATATTGTAAAGTAGAATGACAATGTTCATCAAGGAGATCAAGAGCATGAAGGTGAGCTTCATGTAATGATTCATCTGGTATGATAACATTAAGAGTTATACGAAGAGAAGGAAGCTCAACTTCTAATGGGAGGACTAATTTAGAACTATAGACTAGAGAGAATGGTGTTGCCCCAGTGAAAGTGCGTATGCTAGTATGATAGGCCCAAATAGAATGATAGAGATGAAGATGCCAATCTGTGCAGGTTTCACAAATTATCTTTTGGAGAATTTTATTAGAATTTTTTTTGTGGCCTTAGCTTAGTTATTACATTATGGATGGTAGGGTGTGGAGAACTTGCGATTGATTTTAAATTTAGCATATATTTATTTGACATATTTGTTTTTGAATTTACCACCATTATCTAAAATGATAGTATGAGGGACACTAAAGTGACAAATGATTAGTTAAGGATGGATTTAGATATGGTAGTAATAGTGACATTGATGAGGGGCATAGCCTCAGCCCATTTGGTTAAATATTATATGGATGTGATTAAAAAGACATGCCCATCTTGAGATTGAGGTAATTTGCCTATGAGATCTAATCCCCACATGGAGAATGGCCACATAGATTCTATAGTTTTAAGCTCAGTTGGAGGTGTATGAATTAGATCATCATGAATATAAAAATGAGTACACTTTTTAGAAAATTTGATGGCATCCTTTTCAAGAGTGGGCCAAAATTATCCCATACATAAGCATTATGGGCTATAACATGTCTGCAATAGTGGCCACCATAAATGCCCATATGTGTTTGTTTGAGAAGAGGAGGAACTTCTTATTTCATAACATAATGGAGTAAGGTACCTTTATAATTGTGATAATATAGGATGTTATATAAAAATACATAATTAAAGGATTTTTTGTGAATGTGAATCTTTTTATGGGAATCAAGGTTTAGAGGATAAGTTTGGTGTTGAAGAAATTGAATAATATCCTTTCACCATGAGTTTTGTCAAATGGTGATGACCTCAATATGGTAGAGTGAATATTTTGGTTGAAAAGATTATGGGGATTTTTTTTATTTAGATAATAAAAGTGGGATTGATAAGTACTTAGCATGGATGAAAAAGAAATGCTAAAGAAGTGAGTGACTCAGCAATAGAATTTTGATATTAAGGGATAGGCTCGATGGTAAAATAAGTAATATATTTGGTGAGGGTAGTTGTGATTTGATGATAAGAAATGAGATTCTTGATTTTACACTGATAATAACCATTGAATTTGTATAAAATGAATTGGGAGTCACCTAAAATATGCAAATATGAGATATCTAGATGAAGGGCTGCTCTTATGCCTAAGATTAAAACTGTGTACTCTGTCATGTTGTTACTGACATTGAATGTGAGGCAAAATGCCGACAGGATAATTTTTTCAAGAGGGATCTTAAGGATATAACCTAGCCCATATCCTTTAAGACGTTTAATGCCATCAAAATGAAGGATCCAAGTATCTTTGTGTAAATCTATGCTAATTTTAGGGAGTTCTTCAATAACTACTTTTGGTTTAGTAATGTCAAGAAAGATAGAGGACTCTTCTAGATTAATTGATTCAAGGTTAGAAGTGAAGTTATGAAAGAAATTGTTAAGATATATATCTGGGTCAAAACCTTCAATATAGAGGATTTTATCATCAAGAAGACTATCTTGAAGGTGGTCGATAATTGGCACAAGAGCTACATCAAGTTGATCATCAATGATTTGTCCTTCGATAGATTTTTGGGTAATAATTCAAAGATCAAATTCCATGAGAAGGACCATCCACTTTCTAATTCGATCTCCAAGAAGAAAGGCATTAGATAAGAAGTGATGAAAGGGATCAGAATGAATGATAACATAAGTAGTTTGATAAAGCATATAATGTCAAAGTTTTTCAATTACAAAATATATGGTGAGGAAATCATGTTCAAAATTTTTATAACATTTCTCATAATTGATGAGGCCTCGACTGATATAGTAGATGACATATTCCCTTCCACTATCATCGTGTTGGGAAAGCATTGGCCCAACTAATATGGGGATGGAATAGGTATAAAATATTAACGATCGATCATTTGAAGGTGGATGAAGAGTATGTGGGTGAAGCAATGATTATTTCATATTATAAAATGTTTTTTGATAGGGATATATCCATTCTAAGGAATTAACTTTATTAATAAGAGGATTTATAGAATAAATAGTGTAATCCATTTTGGGAATGAATTGTCTAATTACCCAAAGTTTATTGAGGTAAGTGTGAATGTTTAGAATCGATGGATGGATGGGCATGTTGACAATATCATTGATCTTGGTAGGGTCGACATCAATTCCATGAAGAGAGACTAAAAATCTTAAAAGTCTGCTAGATATGACACTAAAAACACATTTATAAGGATTAAGTCTAAATTTATATTAAATGAGGTGATCAAAGATGACAACAAGATCAGAGAGATGAGGCTTGTAATTTTTGGATTTGGAAATGAGGTCATCCACACATGTCTCTATAATCTTGTGAATAAGATCATGAAATATGTGACTCATCTCCCGTTGATAGGTAGCTCCAACATTTTTGAGGTCAAAGGGAATTTTAATGTAGCAATAGGTTCCCTACTCTATGGTGAAATTTATCTTAAGTTGGTCTTGAGGGGTAATGTGAATATGGTTATAACCCTAGAAACCATCCATAAGGGATAATATTTCATAACTAGTTATGGAATCGATGATGTCATCTATTAAAGGTAGAGGGAAAATGTCCTTGGGACAAGTAAGATTAAGATTATTAAAATCAGGGACAAGTAAGATTAAGATTATTAAAATCAATGTAGATGTAAATGACCATGCTGACCTTCTTTTGAATAGGGATTATGTTAGAAACCCATTCAGAATAGTCCATGCGTCTAATAAACTTAGCATCAAGAAGCTTGATACTTTCTTTATGGTATAAATTTGAAACATTTGTAGGAAATTTCTATTTCTTTTATTGCATGGGTTTGGCATTAGGGTAAGTGATAATATTATGTACCATGATGCTAGGGTCAATACCTGGTATGTCTACATAGGACCAAAAAAAGTTTCATGATATTTATCTAATAATAAGCTAAAGTTATCATGTTTAGTTGGTGTGAGTTTATGAGAGACTGTAATTTGTTGAGGGCATGATGGGGTACCATATTTGATTTGATTAGTTTCTTTGATAATGATAGCATTTCCATCTTGGAAATGGTATGGTGCATTAGGTAATAAGGAAATGGGATTTGCTTTAGGGTTGATGCTAGCGATGAAGTTGTTGAAACAAGGGGTTTTCTTCTAAAAATTCCCAATTTTGTGATGTTACTAAGTGAGTTAAGGTTCTCAAGAATGAATCAATTTAAGAATGGTTTCATCTCTTTGTAAAGTGAGAATAGGAACATAATAATTGACATCTACTTTGAAATCAAGAATTTGATTACCATGGAGATCATATTCAACATGTATCTAACAGACATCGATCACCTTGGCATCCAATGTAATCTAAAGAGTAGGAGGAGAATATTGATCAAATGTGATTGGTGTGTCATTAATTTAAATAATAGGGGAATAAATTGTAGGTGGTATAGAATATATAGGAAGTGTTAGAGGTTCAGAAGGTAGGAGTTATTCTACCACCCAAAGAGTATCAATAAGTGGATAATTAATGAGAGGTAGGTGACCTTAAAGAGATAATTCAAAATTAGTGGAAATGGTATGAACATCATTGTTGAAATTAGGTATTTGGGCTAAATTTTTATGATAATGTTGAACACCCAAGTCTTGGGATTGAGTTTGGGCCATGATGTAGTTATAATAATAGGTTGGAGAAATGGTACATGCTTGAGATTTAGGAGTTTCAGAAGGGGAAATTATTACATCATTAAATTTACATGGAGACATGGTTAAATAATCTTGGAATAATTTGGCCACTCATAATCATTACATGTGAAGGTATATTTTGGGTAAGAAGCATCCTGATCATTGCATAGAGGGGGTAAATCAATGATCTCATCAATGAGAGGGATAGTGCTATCATGAGTTAATAAGGAAGGAGGAAGCCACTTTGAGATGTAAGGAGGTAGCTTAGTAGTGTTACAAGTATGTTGCAAGTCATTAGGTTCATCATCATCTGAATTAGCAAGGGTGACATGCAAGTTTGGATTGATGTTGATGAATTTAGGTAAAGGAGCACTACTAATTATTGGAATCATGGGAATACAATATTAAGATTTAGAATTGGGAAGTTGAATACTCCAAGGGTTGTGATAAGCCTCATGATTATACCTTTTGTTGTTATTCATGAAATTGATGTATTGGCTACTAGAAAAGGTGATATCCCTCATTCTATGAGTCCAAGGGCATCCTAGGAGTATGTTGTAATATAGGGGAAAATCAAGGACGACAAGATTAGTTAAAATAGTCTTAGGTCAGATTATAAGGGGAAGCTAAATAATACCAAGTGATTTTTTATTAGTTTTATAAAATCCATGATAGGTTAAGTGGGTTTGCTAGAGATGATCCTTATTATATCCAAGTTGTTGGATAAGCCACAAAGATGTCACATTAATACCGAACCCTTCATCAATTAAAATTTCATGAATAAGGGTAGTATTAATGGTTATTTTAATAAATAAGGGTGGATCATTGGTGAAAAAAAAGATCTCATAATTAATCATGTCTTCTTTAAGAAATTCAATGGAAGGTTTAGAAGGACAAATGGATTCAATGGTATTCATGTAGGTAGGTTGAGGCTCAAGAAAGGGTGGTTCTTCATCAATAGAAGATGGATCCTCAATATATTGTAATTATTGCATGAAAAAATTGTGACGATAGGGGAAGGTATGAACTAACTCCATAAGGGGAATCTTGTAAGGCATGGAGTTAAGATATTATAGAAAGTTCCAATGGGATTTAGAAGAAGAACCAATGTGAGGTTTAGAAGGTAAGGTAGATTATGAAGGAATGAAAGTGGTTGGGGGTTCAAAAGAAGGAGATGGTTCCTCATTATCTTCCAAAGCTAAATGAATAGTTGTAGTATCTTATAGAAGTTATGCTTCCAAAGATGGTTTCTTAGGTTTGCTGACTGGATCTTTGTGAGCTAGTTTATGATGATAGTTAACCTTAGCTGTATTAACATATTGAGAATTGTTTTAATATTGGTCATAGTCGGCATTAATGGCACAAACATCCTTGGTAGTTTGTTGAGTGGTATATATAGGGAAATATTTTTGGTTATTAGAAGAAGAATCTTTGAGAGCTTGCCATTTTTGTGAAGTGGTGTGGTATTCTTGACAATAGAGTTGGATAATGGATTCATAATGGAAGGAACCACCAAGAATATAGGAGACAAAATTTTTTGGTTAAGCCCTCTATAAGTTTCATGGGAATGACCAAGTCATCATGGAACCAATAAAATTGATTAGGGTCTTCCCATTTAGGAGGATTATTGGGATAAGTAAAAGGTTTAGAGGGTGATAAAAATTATTGCATTTACTACATAGTTAGTGGTGTGTGAGAAGATGGGGGATTATTGGATTTGGTAACTCCTAGTTTGGTTTGATGAGTATTGACAATGATGGCATTGGTATAAGTTTGAAAAAATACCTTAAGGAATTTGGTATTAGATTTTAATTTCTTCATTAATAAGTCTTGACATTTGGCTTGGTCAAGAGATTAGTTAAGAGTTTGAGGGTAAAAATTTCAAACCTTATATTTAAGCAAAAGGGTTAAATTAGTTATAAAGAGTTTAAATATATTATCATCAATCATGTTATGGTTGGCCTTATGGGCCAAAAATTTCTATTGTTTGATAAAATCATGAGTTAATTCAGTGGGAGATTGATTAGTATTGATGAAATGGCTAAGGCAATTTTTGGGAAGGTCATTGTGTTGAAATTATTTAACTAAAGGATTGACTAAATCCTCTAGTTTCCAGATGGAATGTTGGGGAAGTTGGTTGCACCATTATAATAAATTGCCAATGAAGGTTTTAAATATAATTTTAGTGGTTGAAAAAGTATTAGTTTTGATCCACTCTTTATAAATATTTCCAAATTCTTTAAGAAAGGATGTGGGGTCTTTAGTCCCATCATACTTGATAGTTCGAGATATGTTGCCAATATCAATAGAAAATGATGAAAGGAGCTAAAGGCTCATTTTGGACATTTTGAAATATTTTGTTATTCATGATAGGTTGGGGAATAACATTTTATGAGGCATATCTAAGAGGTGGAGGAATAAAATTTGATTAGTTTGAGGAATTAAAATCAGAGGTTAATTAGCCATATTTATCAAATGACATTATACTTACATCATTTGAGAGGTGTTATATGTTTGCATTATGTTCATTTGTTGCATGAATTGTGAAATAACTTGAGTTATATCAATTAGAGGGTTGGTGTTTTTAGGAGGAATCCCTAAATTGGTATTAAGGGGAGGGTTATTTAAAGGTGGATTACCAGTGGGATGATTAGATAGACTTGTGTCAATCACTCCCATGTTATGTAGACATTGTTATATATGAGAATTATCTTAATAGGTATAAAAATGATTAGATCCACCTACTTCATCTTGAGGCATAATTTGAACCATGTTATAATCCATAGATGAAGGAGGGGAAGAAGTGCTCCAAGAGTGAGTGTTCTCTTGGGAGGTAAGGAAAGGGAGAAAATAATACCCCATATAGTATCTAAATGGATTAAATTTGTTTAAGAATATTATAATAGGGGATTTCATGATGTTTGATGAAAGGAAAAGGATTTTAAATAAGAAGAATGAGAGATTAGGGACATATAACTAATTCAACTAGACAGAGAACTATGTTGGTTAGATAGAAGAGCAAGGTCAAAATTAGATACAAGGTCAACATAATACAACTGGGTAGAAGCTGAGAAGAATACATAGTCGATTGGGTTGACTGTGTAATGTTAGATAGGGGGAAAAATAGATAGATAAGAGACAGTCATGCTGGTCAACTATGTACTATTATTGTAAATAAAGATAGAGTCTGTATTGATAAGAAAAAAAATGTTATAAAATAGGATACATTTTTTTATAATATAAGTGAAGAAAGAATGAAAGCAAATACACAAATAATTAGATCAATGTGAGTGATCCAATTGGGGTACACAATGCAAAACCTTACACCAATGTTGGCTAATGCAATATTTTACTATACATCTTGTAATGATCAGAGAGAAAGCGATCAACTGAAAAGAAAATGTTAACTAAGTGATCATCCTAAGTGTTATTAGATTATTATAAATTATTGTTTTAAGTGTGATAAGAGAGTTGGCTAAAAATAAGGAACTAAAAAGAAATATATGGATGGTTTCAGGATGTTTGCGATGAAAGGGATTTGTGTTGGTAATGGTACTAGCCTGGTATTGGTGCCTAGCCCCTAAATTTACAATCTTACAATAATAAGGGTGTCATGTGCTTTTCCAATATATATTGTATGCAATAGCAAATACATCAGATCTACAAATCAATCATAGTTTAGAGAAGATGGATCCTACTTAAACTTTTGATTGGGGATACATTATATAATCGGGGTCATGACTAGTATGGATCCACTAGACTTAATCAAGGTATCTCTTACCATAAATAAACCTATGGAGGGTTATGAAGCCTCTAGTCAGGTAAAACTATGCATTAAACTTAACTAGGTCTTATGTTTTCATATTCACTAAACTAATAACAAGTAAAGCAAAACTATAATCTAGTGCTCACCAAAGCTTGTGCCACAAAGTGGGGGGGGGGTAATAAACATTAAAATTAAACATGCATAGAATAAATATGGACACATCAATGTATACCAAATCCTAATGCATGAAAGAGAAGTACAAATGCATATCTATCTACTCTTACAAAGGAGGAACAAAGTTAGGAATACTTACCTTTGAAGATGAACCTGTCAAGCCTCAATCTCTTCCTTGGCCAAGGTGCTTCACAAGAAGTTATTGTGGTATGTAATATTGACAAGGATAAATAATATATAGGCTACAAAACCTATCAATGCATCCAAAATATTTCTCCACGAGACAAGATCCATATATCCAAAGAAAGTATGAAACCCTAAGCTTACTCCTTAAGTAGAATGGTGGATAAGCAGATGCACAATATATCTTACTTCTTCTTCTCTTATCTTATAAATGGTGAAATTAATGTGTTTATATAGGTGGATCTAAACCTAAACCTTTTAGGAAATTTAGATTGTCAAGGTCGACCCGATCAATGTAGTATTGAAAAGGGAAAAAAAAACTAACTAGGTTATGAATTATATCAGCCATGGTTGACCTAGTTCTTAGTAAGACTTTGTAAATAACAATACGAGGTTGATGTGGATGACATGGTCATGTAAACTACCAAAAATGGGTTTTAGTTAGGGAAAGGGGTAAAAAAGGTGGTAAATGACTAGAGGAGGGTGTAGAATAAGATGCAACACTTAGGGGAGACAAGTGTGTAGATAACAAGTGGTTAGAAAAATGGTAAGAATGATACAAAGGGAAGGGCCCCATATATAGATGAGATGGTCCACCCTCTATAAATAAACTAAGATATTTTATTATCTATGGTGGCTAACTATGTCTATATAGATAGTTGGGAAATTCTATAGTCATTAAAGTGGGTGGGGATTGGATAGATCTATATGGCCTTCCCTTAGATTCATAGGGCATAGGGTATAAGGGCCCCTAGATTGTGGTGGGGGGTTCGAGAGGCATATCTATCTATGCGTAGGGGATTGATGATACCTAATCACCACTTATAGATGATGTGGTGCTCAACTGATCGTTAACCATACCACCTCTATATATAGATTATATATTTTAGATTATAGATATGGCTGAACCCCCTTCAATCTATAAGGGGCCACAATAATCTTGTGAAACACCAATAATCTACCCACCCCTTTTTTGATGCACCTTTTAAGGCATGTACTTAGAGAAATTGAGAATCAATAGGTTCCTATAAGATATAAAACATCAATAACTAATAAAAAATGAAAATATTATGTGTATATATATGCCTCACTTAAATCTCATCACATGTCACATAGGTGCAACATGGGATGGTGTTTAGGGAAAAGAACATAGTGACACATAATGTTGAAGTTGAATAAAGTGTAATAAAGAGAAAATAAGTTAAATGAAAGGACATAATTGAAAAACATATACCTTTACTTACCTTAGTACTATAGATAAAGAAAGAGATGTGAAAAATGTGAAGGTTTCAAATGTAAGGAACATTAGGTAAACCTATAGAGATTAACAAAAAAGAGTGAAAAATTTAAATGTTTGAAATATGTACATATAATACTTGAAAAGATTCTCTATGACATCAAGATTCTAAAATATTTTATGATTTAGAAAAAGAGTTATTAGAAACAAAGATATGATCAAAATAAGAAATTTGATGATAAATATTTGATAGGTAAAAGGCCATGAGACTAGTGGTGTTGTTAAGCACATGGATATATGTGAGGTTTTTGATGTATCAACTATCTAGGTTGCCCCATATGGTTGATGATAGGTTACCTTGAGTTGTTAGATGGAGATAGGACTAGGTAGTGTGGGCCATGTCCCACATGCTGGTGCCATAGATAGTCACACAAGAAAAGATCATGTGATAGACCTATGCACATATTTATATGATTTGACCAATTTGGATGATCATAACACTAAGGACATCTTGAGAGTGGATCATAGGCCAATATACCTAGTGGGTAGAGCTGCAACTAGTGGTATCCTTGTCAAGATAGTTTGGACTCCCACACCTTATGGATCCTATATTAGTGTCTAAATTTTTGGCACAACATGTGAGAGACCTGAGGGGGATATGAGGAAGAGGAGTACCAATCAAGAGATTAGATATTATACTTTAGCATGTGAGACCATGGACTAGTCAAGCATAATAGCTAGTAGCTAGAGGAGGAGAGGGTATGGATGTGGATATAAGGGTGAAACAAGTACCATAGTAGGAGGAGTAGTGGCCACCTTAGGCACACCATTGATGGAGATGCCATTGGTGGGATCAAGCACGTATGAGAGTTGTCATGTAGGATAACCTGATAATCAACCTCATGTAGATTTGGTTGATAAAGGCACCATTGAGGAGAGTCCCAAGGTGTGCACGGGTGGTGACTATGGGATTTGTTTTGATTAGGAGGAAACCAATGAATAAGGTGCTTGGGAGATGGGTCGATGGAGAAACCATTTTTAGTGGATGAGTAGATAGGGATACAGTGGATGGTAACATTGTGACATGTAAGAAAGGTTGGATTTGTTAGTCTTTGATATAGAATACTAGTTGTATATGATTGTAGATAGATAGATTTTGAGATGTATATGTGATCTAATATCTATATGGGTTTTGGTTTTTGAATAGTCTATAATGGAGGATACTAGATGGGGGTAATTAGTCATGGAAGCACACCATGACATTTTGGATGGAGTGATAGAACCATATGACCCCACCATGCTGGATGATCTTATGGTGTCGTCTACTATAGCTTAGGTGAGCTGGTTTAGATGGGTGGGGGAGGCCATCAGGAAGTTATAGACACATGGATATGGAATGCAACCATTAGTAGGGATAGGATTAAGAGAGGCATAGGCTTGGTAGGCCCTATATCAAGAGAGAGCTACACACATGTATACCATGATCTAGCCGGGATAGGTACAATCCTAGGTGGCCAACCTACATAGACAAGTAGTAAGGTTGAGGTTATGGATTGCCTCATTATAGTGTAATGTGTAGAGAGGATGTTCTATGACACATATAGGCAACATGTCTAGGACACAAGATTGACATGATTAAGCCTAGCCATTAAGCTGGAGTGATGTATTTTTATATTTTGTATAAAAACACATGATATATAGAGATAGATTATTTTGATAGTTGGATGTTGATCTCACGAGTTATATTTTGGTTTTGGTTATTGATGTATGGATATATTTATATTTAGGACATGCATTTTGATTTTATTGTATATGATATATAAAATATATGTGGAGTGTTTACTTTTCTAGAATTATGGAGTACACATGCATGGTTAAAAAGAAACAGGCAAAAAAGACTTGGAAAAGTATAATTAATTAAAAAAAATGCAATACAAACTATATCATGTTAATAAATATGTAATAAAAAAATATAACTAAGTATAATAAACCAAATAATGGTAAACAAGAGGGAAAATATGTTTTTAAACCATGAAAAATATTGTCACCAAATTAAAACAAGTAAAATCACACTATATCATGCTGGGAAGTATGAGAATAATGTAATAAATGGAAAGCACGTGAAAGACCAATGGTATAAGAATAAATCAATTAAGTCAATCAATCATACTAAATCACATTGGGAAGTATAAAAGATAAAAAAAATTGGAAAAATAGACTTAAATTAATCACACTAATTCAAGTTGGGAAGTATGAAAAACTTAAGGAAAATGGTTGGATTCTTACATACAATCAAAAAATAATAAGATAAATGTGACATATTAAAGGAGTAAGCATAAAACATACTAAATAAATATGAAGCATGTCAATGACATGTAACTCATAATCAATCATGAATTATCTCAAATTTGACACATGTAATTTTGTTGTGACTTGGGTATTAGAAAATTTTGTGAGGAAGGCTAGGTCCTATCCATGGTCTTACACTAAAACTCATAAAGGGAACACCAATAAGGTGGAAACTATAGATATAGATTAAAAATATGGTTAGATCAAACATTATTCATGAAAAACATAAAAAATGCATAAAAACATAACAATCTAGGCCAATCTATTCAACGGGCTGTGCAAATGACAATTAAGAACAAATGAAAGAAAAAAAACACAAGTTACCTTCCAAAGAGCTTCCCATCATTTATAAGCATCTCAAAATGTGTTTTTCCCATTAATTTAGTGCTAAATTCTCATTAATGGTGCAAGGCAAGCTACTCTACCATCTCAAGAACACCAATTATAAATTAGGCTCATGATATGAAAATCAATGCTATGCCTATCAAATGAAGCTATCTGATTGCAAATTAAGCATAATTATCAACACAAAGAAAGGTTTTGGAGAGAATTTTTCATAACAAGTTTACACAAATGAAGCTTAAAAATGTGAGTGAGAGGCCTCCTATTTATAGATTTTTCAAATTGATCAAGATCAACCATGACCATCCATCTCAAGATGAAGATGTGTGACCATGAATTAATCTAATTATGTAAAAAAAATCCATAAATATCCTCATAATTATTTGGGAAGAAGGGGCATTAAATAGGAATGGGAAGCCATAACCTTGATATTTATTGCATTTATGGTTTATGGATGCCACCCCAAAAATGACCTCACTTGATGATGTAGTTAATAGGAATAAATTTCTAGTAAAGAAATATTTAATAACTTCTATGGAATCCTTACTTAAGATCATAATTTGGTTTAATTTTCCTAAGTAAGATTAATCAATTTTAATGAAATTCTTTAGAAATTGGTACACTTCATTAATCAAACTAGTCAAAAAGTCATATTATTGGGTCATAATTTGATTGGAGAGGAATTAAAAGGCAATGTTAGCTGTATACGTACCATCATCCCATTTATGATGTTGTCAACAAAAATTAACACATGCATGTGTCATGTGCTTTTAAATTAGAATAAAAGAGTGATCCACAACACCAAAATGCATTTTCATCACTTTGACTTGAAATGATTTGATCAAAGTTAAGAATCACATAAAATGCATTGCCCCATTTATAGATACATTAGCCTAAATTAGAACTTGTATATGACAAGCTCGAACCATTTAACGTGTTTAAGTGATTTTGGCCCAATTTGTGCATTTTCAATTTTTTTGAGTAAGATTGATAATTTCAACACAAATGGTGTTAGGCATTGGATGTTGACATTTTGCCTCTATTTGAGAAGGCGTAGTGAGACATTTAAGTGAAGCAATGCCTTTTTAAAGAAAAGAGTTGTTAAGAAGAAATTGGAAGGAAATAACCCATGATGCCCCCTCGAGAGGACACATGAGGATGAAAGAGAAGGATGGAATCTTAAAAAAAGAGAGAAAGTGAGATTAACTTGTGAAATAGATTACATCCAAATGAGTTAATGTTGGAACATGTTTATTACATCAATGATCAAAATATAATTAAAGTTAAATGGGCCCCAAAGATAGGGAGAATGATAAGGACACAATCCAAAAATATAAGTGAGACATTTTGAACACAGCTAAAGGTAGGGTCCAAGTTGTGTGCTTACGAAATGATCGATCTCAAGATAAGTTGCACACTAAAATATTTCCAAAATGAGGGTAAAATTTCATAGAGCTTGGAATTATAATAAAAGTGAAGAATTTATCCAAATAGAGAATAAATAATAATGTTCTCCATTAGAGTGAATTTGATTGAGTGATAAACAATTTTACCCCAGTAGAGCTGATTTTAATCACTAATAAAGAATGGTTTTCCTAGTAGGGCTAATTTAATTTAATTGTTGGTCCAAATGTGGTACCCCTATATGGAATATTGGTAAGCGATAGCTCAAGGATATAACCTAATTCATAATTTAAAGATGAGTGGGTGTAAATGTAGAGGCGATGGTCTAATGACTGAAATAGCCATAAAAAACTAGGAATACAAGGATGCACAAAGTGCTAAAAGATATGAAAAGAATAATGAAGATATCCAAGATAACCTAAGATATGCCTTATATCCAAGAACTACCTACATAGTCTATATGGACCTCAAGCTAATGTAGTTCACCCAAAATTGAGAGAGAATGGAATGAGCAATGAAAAAAATTGACCATTATTTGATTATACTCATAATGTATGCCAAGAGATGCACATCTTATATAGAATCAAGTGCATGATAAACCATCAGTACCTCATTTCATTGGTGTTATTAAGAGCTACATATATGTTGATGTTGTGTTGTGGAGCCTATTTCTAAATTATAGTGTATTTTCAAATATTATACATTTAAAATGTACTGTACACTCTATATGTTTTTCTTATCGGGGTTTAGGAGTGGCAGCCCCCAAAAATTGGGGATTTTGGGGTCACATCCCTTAACAAATAGGGGTTCAAGGGTGGTATCCCCCAAATTTTTTTTGGACCCTTTTTAATGGGAAATCATTTTGGTTTGATTCTGCCCATGGGTTTGGTACCCATTGTTTTGTAATACTGCTTTGTTGATGTATTATGTATTGATGGATATTTCGTAGGTAATAAATCATGAGAACAAGGGTTTTAAGAAGGAAGAATAGGGTGTGTGAATTTAGGAGGGTTTATTGAGCATATTGATAAACAATATTTATGCATTGTAATTGTGAGAAGATCGATCTAAGAGTGGTTTGTACTCTTGTGGCTAATAATAAAATCTAAGCAAGTGTTTCTTAGTGGATGTAGCCCACATTGGGTGAACCATGTTAAATCTGGTCTTCGTGTTATGCATTTTATTTCTATTATTTTTGCATCTTTGTTTATATCTAATATTATTATAATTGTATGAAATTGTACTACATCAATTTCTATATTTATTCCTAATAGTTGAGACTTGGAACCAAAGCACAAAGTGCTTGCTATAGCAAAATGAAATTAGGCATCATAAGTATGAGTAACTTATGATGACATTGTATTTCAATTGCTTTGTGTTGGTTCAAATGTGAATATTTATAACTAAAGATAATGATAAGTATTACCAAAACTAGAGTTAAAACTATTTACATTTAAATAAAAAACAAAGAAAAAGAAAAAGAGAACATAAATGAACCTAACATAACATCAAGATATGAACAATCAAGAATCAAGTAGGAACAAGAATGTTTAATAACAAAGCAAGGAAAAATTAATAACATGAGATCAAGATATAAATAATCAATATCCATGTGGACCACCAAGATGTTCTTAGAAAAGAAAACAAGAGGACAAGCCCAAAACAACAAAACAAAAGATCAAACATCACACAAAACAACACACACAAAAAAATGTTTTTGATTTTTGAAATTTTACAAATATTTTTGGAATTTTCTAAGTATCTCAACTTTATTGAGAATTAAGAGATATATAATGGTCCAACTTGAAAAATGGTGAGGGTATTATAAAGAGTGATCATGAAATGGCAAGAGCATGCCAACTTAAAACACTCACAAGATGGTGAGAGTGCATGGAAAAGGGGGACTAAGTTAACCTCAACATGAAATGAGCACAACCTACATAATCCCATTAGGACCTCCAATCAAAGTAGTTCTTCCAACATAAAAGGTGATGAAAAACTGACCAGGTCACAACATGTTTGTAAATAATAACAAATGATAATAGTAATGACTAGGTGATGTGACAATGCATGATAAAAAGGTTTTGTACCTAATTTTCCCATAGACAATTATAATTAAGAAATAATGTCATAATTTTGATTTTCCAAAAGGTGGTTATAATCAAGGGTATCAAATACAATACTGATTTGACTATAGGTGGTTATAATAAATGATAGCAGATAAGATGATAGATGAAAGATAACTTTCTAGATCAAATGTCACACTAATTGTATATACTATCATTCAATATGACATTCTAAAACTAATAAAATTGGATCAAAATTCCCTCGTAGAAAGTGTGGGGAGAACCAAAGGAACCAAGATCAAAATGGGTTAAGCAGGATAGCTAAAAACAAGCCTTGGTCAATAGTAAAGACATCATTTAATAAAATGGTATAATGAAAATGACCAGATGATAATTGACTATGGTGGCAACAAAGTCACTCCCAAGTGATTATTATCTTAGTTTTCTTTCAAAATGGTGAGAACATGGCTTAGGTTTCTTGTAAAGTGGTAAGAGTGTTCAAACTTAATAAATTCTTGCAAAATGAAGAGATTGTGACAAAGGTGACCGAGTTGACCTTAAAAAAAATTGAGCATTTCCTACATAGTCCTGAAGGACCTGAAGTCAATGTAGTTCAAATAGAGTAGTAAATAAGACACAATGGTATAAGATGCCTAGAATGAAATGATCTATAGGGTTTCCCCCAAGAGACAAGTTAAGGAAAAAAGAAAGGTATATGGAAAATGAAAATTGATTATACTACTCCTACTCATGAGGAAATGTTCAACCTAATGAACATATGAGGCAACCAAAATAATCAAGTAAATTTCTACTCAATCCCGCATCTAAATAATTTCTCATGTTGACATGGAGATGCATGCCATAGTCAACATATGAGACAAATATAATAATCAATAATAAAATTGCTATCCAATACCCTTTTAGAATAGTTATTCCATCAAGAAATTGGTGAAAATATGGACTTCAATAATGTTATTGTGATCCTAATTGGTCATTGGATTTGCTTCCTTCAAACATCGATACAAGATATCTTTGTAGCCTCTACAAATGAAAGTACAACTAAGAATGGTAAATAATATCAGGCATAGGATAAATTACATAAGTGGATAATGAATAGGTGAATGATAATGGATTGTATAATATACAGGTAACAAATGAAGATCAAGATTTTTAGGCACACATAATGTTAATGATTCTAGATTCAACATACTTTTGATTGTGTTAGGGCTGAAGACTTATGAAGATGCTCTTGATAGGACCATCGAATTTTCATGTTGTTTATCTTAAGAGTAGATACCATCTAATTATGTTATATATTGGAAGCTATATAGATTTTATTTTTAATGATGTCTTCATCAAGTAGTGAAGAAATTTTGTGCTCAGTTATTGGCACCTTGATGAGGTTTTCACCAATGAATTTTTCCTAATTATCCTATAGTGCCTCCAAAAAATTTTCACAAAGAGATGTTAACATTTGGATTTGATTGGCTTCTAGCACTTTCAAAAAGTTTTCACTAAAAAGATGAGTTCAAACTTTGATCATTCCCTAGCACCTCCAAAAAGGTTTCACTATAAAATTATTCTTCTTATACATAAATTTAGTGTCAGTCCCCCTGATATCTTAAAAATGGTATGTCATCATGGATGTAGTTCAATAAAGTTTGATTCCATTAGTCCCAATCGATGATTTTGAGAGGTGGAATGTTAATATAATGACTAGGTTGGGTGGGAGTAATGGAGTGATGAAAGGCAACACAATCCTAGTAGAAGATACTGGGAGAACTTGTGTCAATGCTGAAGTAATCATCCTCAAAAACCATAGAAGTATCACAAATATATTAAAATTAATCCATAATTCAAGTGTAACCAATGTTGTAGCAACCACAACTATACTCTATTTTTGAAGCTGAGTCCAAGTCAAGGGACTCTAAATTTGATGTTGGCTTTGATAGTGATTTTGCTTTTGATGCTAAATTTGACGTCAGTTAAGAAAGGGAACCTAACTCTAATGTTGATTCTTCATCTGATGTGGCTATTTTTTTAATGATGTTTTATTGAATGATTGGTATTGAATAAGTAATGGCTTGCATTGGCATAATGGGCTCTATAAAAATTGATTCATCTAGTAAGGGTTCAACATAGACTGACGCACCTAAGTGAAGCCCCTCAAAGAGAGGGAACCACTCAAGGGATGACTCGATAGAAATTGGCTTGTCAAAAAGAGACTCCTAAAAAAGAATTAAAAGATCAAGAGATAACTCCTTAGGGATTGGCTTGTCAAGGATATGGGGCTCTTTAAAAATAGTTAAAATATAAATAGGTAACTTATCGCAAGTTGACTCATCACAAATGGGTGTTTAAATAATAATGTCATGGATTTGGTTAATAATTGGCTACAAAATATCAATTTTGAACATATTTTGGTCCTCATAAGATGTTTCTTGAAAAAGTAATGGTTTTTATTGAGGCTCAAAAATCAACACAAAATTTATAAAGAGAGGAATAATTGGCCTAGTGTGAACAATGTTTTATGGTTCAATAATGGAATCTCCAAAAATTAGACTATTGAAGAAGGGATTAACCAAATATGGTTCACAAAATGGATGTTTTTCAATAATATTTTCAATAGATATAAGTGATGGGCCTAGAATAATAATTATTAGACACTGTGTAGTTTGATTTTTCATGCAAACCAAAGGAGGGGGTCCTAAAATGGTAACCTCTATGCACTATAGAGCTTGATTTCTCAAGCAATCCAAAGGAGAATAGCCTAAAATGGTAACCTTCACATGTTTTAGAGCTTGATCACTTGTACAGGCTAAAGGGGATAACCTAGAATGGTAACCTTCAATAATGGAATGTAAATCAAAGGAGGATATCCTAAAATGGTAACCTTTGATTATGGCACACAAATTGAAGGGGAAAGATGAGGATGACATATAAAAATTGGCATGGATTGGACTGGTTTTCAGAAAATAAGCTCAAAGAGGGAAACATTCTCAAACAAGACGGAGTGCTTATGTTTACCATAATAATTCTCTACCTCACAACTAGGGCTACAAGAGACACCAATGTGAGTATACCTTAGCATCATCCTTAGAAAATAGTTTTCTACATTTTCCAAGATTTGGACTATGTTTTGAAAATGTTAAAAAGGATGTGTTTTGATCTTTTCTAAGCAAAAGACAAGGCATAAAAGAGACTATAATAAAAATGAGGTGGTGTAGTACCACACAATTAGAAGAATGTGTTCATGAATTTACTCAACCTTGGGTAGGGTTGAAATTGTATAAATCAGAAGAGGGTATGATAACTCAAAGACCTACGTGTAAACTAGTACACTAAGCATAAGTTTAGAGATATGTCAATACCATAAAAGCTAGTTCAACTTTAATGAGTTGCTACTATAAAATTAGAATAAAGCCCTTTGGATTAGGAAGGTGATAATGTGAACCAAGAAATTCAATATGTGAAAAAATGAAATAATTCCTAAGTATAAAACTAAGACCAAACAAGCATCACAACTCCACCACATGGTAATAGGAGGTAGAATAAAATATGTTCTAGAATTTAGAGTGTAAGTGACACGTAAAATGACTTAAGTTTATTATGATCAAATGATGATGAGTTTATAAATGACCTTTAATCCAAATGGGAAATAAAACCCAAGTTAAATCAAGTCAAGTGAAAATGGTAAAACCAATTAACATGTTAACATAGAACTTAGAAAGGTGAAATTTTGAATTTGAGTTATCAATGAAGGATTTAAATATTTTGGAAAATGATTTAGACTCAAATGGGTATCATAACTACACTATTTAGACAATATAAACACAAATTTTTAAGAAAAGGATTTGAATAAGGCAAAATATGATTTATATTTAACCAACATAATGCCTCCTTGTTCAAGAAATGGTGTAAAAATGTGTTTGGTTATGATGTGTTGTTCACAATGAAATTTTGACTCAAATTAATGACCAAGTAAGTAAAGACTGAAAAGACCAAATACAACTAAGTAAATCATCCTAATCCCTAAATTCATAAGGCTATTTTGTATTATTGAAATCCATATTTATACATGCTCTTGGGAGGAATTAAATTGTTAATCCAAAAATAAAAGCACATGACTTGGTAGGGTATTTTACACCCCATTATCCCAAGAGATTGTAGGATGACATGGACCTTTAGGTTACTCACCTTGCATCAACAATGATCCATAGTAAGTGGGGTTATCTAAAACTTAAATATACGACTGTCTTAATGGTCTCAAGTGTGGATAATGCTATAGATATAACATGTCAATTGAGTTCATATTGATTAGCTTACTATACAAAGGTCTATTCCTTTTCATAGTGATTCCATCTATGTATGCTTAGTGGAATCCATTGGTTAACCAACCTTGACTTGGGTTTTTATTACAAAAGGATAGGTTAGCCACTCAACCCCCTAGCTCTCATAGTATGTGTACCTTGATTTATATACCCCATCATGAAGTGGGGTTGAAATAATGCTGAAAGATGAATCCCTGGGTCAAAGCTTCCCTAAATAACTTGTGAAGAGGTTATGAACTCCCTTTTGCAAGCCAAGTTGCATAAAATAAATGATCTAAGTGAAAAGGGATTAGAGGTTATTTTTAGAACACCCAAACCATATGGTTTTTGGGAGAGCCTAGACAACTTCCTTTTCACACCTTAGACAAAAGCACAATCATAATGAAAAGGTGCTTTTGGTCACCCAATTTCCTTATAGGGGATGGGGAGAGAGAATACACACACAATTTTTTTTCTCAAACAATCTAACAAGTAATAGAGGATTTGCATAAAATAACACTTCAAGAAATTTGAAATTTAGGTGAATGTTCATTTTATACACCAAATTGAAATGTTAAGTGAGGATCCTGGCCCCTTGGCCTTAGTTTTAAAAAACTTTGAAAAACGTGCATAAAATAATCAAATAAACCATCTAAGTCCCTTTTAAACACCAAAGGAAAGGTCCAAGATTTAAATCATGCTTATCTAGGTTCTTTTTAAACACCAAAGGGAAGGTTAAAGACTTAATCATGCTCAAATTAACCACTTTTCCATGTGGGTCATGCAAGAAAAGTTAGAGAGTTTTCTTTAACTTTGAAGCACAATCAATAATGAAACAAGCAAGTTTGGAATTCTTGCTCTTGAGTTTTCTATTTTTTACACATAGAGATCGATGTTGGTCAATAGTGACTAATGCTAGTTTCTTCAAGATTGATATCAATCATAAACATAATCATTACTATTCTAAAATGACCAATAATGGTCACCTATGAACCCTTAGGCAAAAAATATTTTGACAATAAACTTGTTAGCACAATGTTAGGATAAAATATCCTAAAGAAAACTTTTGGATCAGGAGTAAATGTTAGGACCAAAGACTCAAAAACTCAAATAACAAACTATAAATTTGAGAAAAGATCTAAAATTCAAAATTTTAGACATATTTTTCCTTGCAACATAACCAATGCTAGTTATCTTAGACCAATGCTAGTTACATAGAACCAATGTCAGCCACTTTGTGACTTGTATATCAAGAAAAAATGTTAAAAACATGGGAAAATGATCATAAAAATTTCTTGTTGAGGCTTTTTAAATAATTTTAATGAAATCTAAGTTTTCCAAAGTGTATCCCTTGATTGAATGAGTTTCATTGTCCCACCAGACATGCCAATATGTAGAGATGGATTAAAAAGATGGTTAGATCAAACATTAGTCATGAAAAACACAAGAAATACATAAAAACATAAAAATCTAGGCCAGCCTATTCAATGGGGTGTGAAAATGACAATTAAGAAAAAATGAAAGAAAGAAAACACAAGTTACCTTATCAAGAGCTTCCCATCATCCATAAACAACATAAAATGTGTTTTTCCCCTTAATTTGATGCTCAAGTCTTCAACAATGGTGCAAGGTAAGCTCCTCCACCATCTCAAGAACACCAATTATAAACTAGGCTCACGATATGAAAATCAATGTTATGCCTATCAAATGAAGCTATCCTATTGCAAATTAAGCATAATAATCAACACAAAGAAAGGTTATGGAGAAAATTCTATATGATAAGTTTACACAAATGAAGCTTAAAAATGTGAGTGAGAGGCCTCCTATTTATAGATTTTCAAAATTAATTAGGATCAACCATGACCATCCATCTCAAGATGAAGATGCATGGCCATGAATTAATCTAATTATGTAAATAAAATCCATAAATATCCTCATAATGATTTGGGAGGAAGGGGCATTAAAGAGGCATGGGAAGCCATAATCCTAATATTTATTACATTTATGGCTTATGGGTGCCACCCCAAAAAAGACCTCACTTGATGATGCAGTAGATAGGAATAAATTTCTAGTAAAGAAATATTCAATAACTTCTATGGAATCCTTACTTAAGATCATAATTTGGTTTAATTCACCTAAGTAAGATTAATCAATTTTAGTGAAATTATTTGGAAATTAGTGCACTTCATTAATCAAACTAGTCAAAAAGTCATATTATTGAGTCATAATTTGATTGGAGAGGAATTAGAAGGAAATTTTAGTTGCGTACATATCATCATCCCATTTATTATGTTGTCAACACAAAATAACACATGCATGTGCTGTGTACTTTCAAATTAGAAGAAAAGAGTGATCCACAACACCAAAATGCATTTTCATCACTTTGACTCAAAATGATTTGATCAAAGTTAATAATCACATAAAATTAATTGGCCCATTTAGGGATACATTATCCTAAATCATCACTTGTATATGATAAGGTCAAACTATTTATCATGTTTAAGTGATTTTATCCCAATTTGTGCATTTTCATAAATTTCAAGTAAGATTGACAATTTCAACAAAAATGGTGTTAGAAATTGGATGTCTACAAGAACATTGTGAAAAATATGGTAAAATGGGATTTTTGGAATGGTAATGTATAAATTTATTAGTTTGTGAGGAAGGCCTAGTCCTTTCCAAGGTCTTATACTACAACTCACAAATGGAACCCTTAGAGGTGTGATCAGTGAATAAAATAATATTTCTCAAGGGTAAATATTAGGGTTTTATGGAATGAAAGAGTGGATGTAAGAAGCATAACATAGGATTTTTTGGAGAAAACCTTAGGAGAAATGAGGTACACTAAGGACATAAAAAGATAGTAAGTGACTAGTGATGATCAATATACAAAGGATACCTGTTCACTATAGTCACAAAGCTATGTAAGAAAATATGTTTGGTACTAAGATCAACTCATGTTGGTTATTTTTAATAAGAAAATTAAAATTTACCTACCTTCCCATGATGTGTTCCCCATTCTTCAGGACCCCTTACAGAGCCTTCGATCTACTACGAAGATTGATTACTTGCATGAGAAAGCAGGGAACACTAACATGTTTTTTTATTCTCCTTGTTTAATCTAATGGCCTAATGTACCTAAATGGACATTGAATATATCATGAGGCCAACTATGGAGTCTTGTATTCAATTATAAAAAATAGAAGTTCTTAGAATCATGTCTTTTAGTGTGATTTAACTTTTGAAGATTTTGAATGTGGCCTTTTAGATAATTGTCTTTTGTTAAATGATTTGGATTTTAAATGTTTATGGATTTTATAATTCCTCCTCCATAAAAAATTGGAATGACCAATCATGGGAGTTAAAATGATACACATGAGTAAGCTTTATGCTTAGGCTAAAAGAAGCTAAGTATCCAAAAATATGACTGACTAGAACACTTAGGCTTAACTATGAACCAACATGTTATGTCAAGTCTCAACCATGTGTATGCTTAGTTTGTGAAAGGTAATATAGGGGAATAAGGTGGAACAGTAAAATGAGATTATAATGAGATGAATTTTTTGCTAACTAATCACATGGTAAAAAATATTGACTAAAGGGAATAAGGTTTATATAACCAAGTCACAATAATAGTTATCCATGTTTATAGCAATAAGATAGAAAATAATCATGAAACAGAATAAGATAATCATAGAAAAGGAACTTAAGAAGAACAAATATGCAATCATGAAAAATAATCCATAAGATAATATAAGGAAAATAATGACATCACTATCAACATGTAATGTGAAACAAAAGTTCATCATGTAATATAGATAAGAATTTAACACAATGTCAAATGATATAAAATAGATAAATGTAAAGTTGAAGTACATATCCAATCCAAATAAAGAAATAAATTAAAGAACACCATGATTATGTTCATAAATAATGATAAATTTATGCACACACATTATCCATAACATATGATAAGTCTCTATGAAGTTGAACTCAGATTGAAACCAAAGTCTCCTCGATCTTCAAGGAAAGTTGAGAAAATATTTCATGGGAAATCTCCTTGATGGTAAATGTAATAATTATTGAAGGATCAAGATGATGTGGGATATTATGTATGGCATACTAAGGAGAAGCAATGGGAGTGGATTTTTTAGGATATGAAGGGGTTACTAGTGTAAAAGGATCTAAAGGTGAAGGAGTCATTGGTTGAGTGGGATCCATAGATGAGGAAAGATCCAAGGGTGAGAAAATCACGAGTGGA
Organism: Torreya grandis; assembly: GCA_037957365.1. Lineage (NCBI taxonomy): Eukaryota > Viridiplantae > Streptophyta > Pinopsida > Cupressales > Taxaceae > Torreya > Torreya grandis. The sequence goes on from JARHVA010004539.1 coordinate 961,532, forward strand.
GAAGGGACCATAGGTGGTGGATCCATGGGGGAAGAAGGGGGATCCTTCTTATGAGGATGACCTATGGGAGGAAGGATAGTAGGTACAACAATGGCCATGAGGTGATACTTGAGATGCTACTAAAGTATGCAACAATGATCAATGTGATGAGTATCACATTGGTGTCATAGAAAATATACCTCTCCATATTTGGGAAGATATTCAAGTAATAATTTTAGGGGAGGTATAGCCTTGTCTATGGGATGAGGAGGGTAAGATGAAAGGTATCAATACATTTCCATAGCTTATGATAATACATGGATGAATGATTATTTGTTTTATAGAAGTAACAAATACACTTGTTAATAGACTTTATATTTATACTAATATAAGGAGTAGAAATGGAAGATAAGGCTAGTGTAAGGAACAATCTCTAGTCCAATAACTGATAACTTTATGAATATAATAATATGTCTGATCGACCCATTTGGTAGGCAAAGGACCAACTTGTGGTAAATAGAGCAAACCATCACCAAGGAAAAGTGGATCTAGTGGAGAGACTGGGCAAGACTTGACTAAAGGAATCTTGAATATATCATGGTCTTAGAAGTGTTCTAAATTCCAAGGGTTAGTGTCACCTTGAATCTTATAGATTACTCCATTATGAGGAAATTTGACACATTGGTAAATGGAAGAGGTAACTAATTTCATGAAATGAGTCAATGGCCTACCAAGAAAAATGTTATAAGATATAAGAAATTTTAATATCATCACCTTCATGCAAATGATTATAGGTGGGATGGTGATAGGGAGCCACACACAACCTAAGGGAGGCATTTGACTTCAGTCATAGCCTTAACATGTGATGTGTGTGGACTTAAGATTATATTAGGAATATCCAAGGGTTTTTATAAAATCAAGAGAGGCAACAGAAGTTCTTGAACCCTCATCAATCAAGGCATGCTTGACTTGGATATCACCAATTTAGATACCGATAAAGAGAGGAGGATCATCCACACAAAGCTGAATCTCATCAAGGAGCAAAGAAGTAATGAGGAATTTGAGGGAAAGAAAAGTGTTTAGTGTTTCATCAACATGTATGGACATCTTTTCACATTATTGTAAAATGTTGTCTTCTGATTTAGATAAAGTGGCTTCACTTCCTATTAGGGGAGGACAAGGGATGTTTATTTCAAACAAGAGATACATAATATGATTACAGTGATGCAGAGAGGTATACATAAGTTTGAGAAATGGGATTTGATATTGGAGATTAGTGAGATCCATAATAGGATCCCACTCATCATAAACCATAAAAGGACTTTTAGAAATCGGTACATAGTGTTGAAGGAGGTCCTTGGAAGGAGGAACTAAAGTTCATGTGAATTTATGTTGATAAGATGCAGAAGGTTTAATTGGAAGACAAGTTTGTTGATTTTCTTGAGAAGATGGGGTAGTTAATGTAAGTTTGGTTTGAGATAGATTAGAAGAAGTGTTGATAAAGTTTTGAGTATCATTAGTGATGGGTAAAAAGGTTGGAAGAGTGGTATAAATGGTATGAGAAGTTTTATCCAAGAGAGGTATTTAAATTGGTTCATCAAAAGATATAAGGTCTTCTTGACCCAAATTTATTAATTGAGTTGGGGAAGAGTCTTAGATAACATGAAAAATGTAAGAAAATTGAGGAGTATGGATGTGATGAGGATCAATTAAGGAAATAACCCTTCACATATTAGTCATATTGACCACATTCTCTTTAAGAGTTGGGTTAATAAGACCGTCAACATTATTGGTAGAAGGGGTAGGCTTGTCTTGGTTGTCTTGGTGATTTGGACGAGGATCTTTATAGATGGCCAAATGAGCATTAGCCTATTTCAAAGACTGGTATTTAGTTTGTGTTTCATGGGATTTGAAGGCAATGCCATAGGCTTGTTGACATTTATGAATGATAGAATCATGGTCAAAATTGGGACCGAGAAGGAAATCCATATCCAAATTATGAAGTTGCCTAAAATTCTCATGAGAATGACCCCAACTAGCATGAAACCAACAAAATTTATTGGGATGGGATCATACCAAGATTTCATGGGATGAGTGGGATCAAGTTCTCAAAAAAGAGGCCTTGGTAGATCTTTTTCTAATTCTGCTAATGATAATGTTTTATGAATATTCACGGTATTTGTTAAAGATAAATGAGGATTAGTGATGTTGTTGGGAGAGGAAGCTTGTTCTAGTGTCTGGTTGGTAATAATGGATTGAATAGTATGAATTGTATCATAGGAGTTAGTGACACCATAATTTTAAGCATGATGATTATTATTTTTGATTAAAATTCAAGTACCCATAGATTGTTGGGATGGCTTGAATTAATTCATGAGGAAATATTGATGCTTTGTTTAGTTATGGCCTCTTCCAAAGTTCATGGTGAGAGAGTCAAGACCTGATATTACAACTTGGGAAAAAGAGCATTGGTAAATAAATGAAATAGGTTATCATCTACCATATTGTGTTCACATTTTTTAGATAAAGTCTTCCAATATTTGATGAAATATTGTGTGGTTTTAGTCTTAAGTTGTTTACAATTGATAAAATGGGCCAAGGTATTTTTAGGGAGATCACTAGTTTGGAAATTTTAGAATATAACATTGACTAAATATTCCAAACTAGTGATGGAATGAGATTTTAGTTGGTTATAACAATCTAAAGAATCACCCATGAGGGATTTTGCTAATATCTTGGTAGTGGTAAAAGTATTTAACTTGACCCAGTCTTTATATAGATTTCCAAATGTTTTTAAGTGGAGAGTAGGATCTATTGAGCCATTATAAGTAATGGTAGGGGTGATGCCTCCTATATTGATATTAGCAATTTGAGGTGTAAGAGGAAAATTTTGAAGGTGATTGATTTTTTTTAGTAATATGAGGTTGAGGGATAATATTACCTTATGAATCCTTAAGAGGAGGTGGGGAAACATTTTGGTTATGAGTTCCCCATAGAACCTATTGAGGGTGGTTTTGAATATGGATAAAATGATTTTGTGTTTACATAATTTGATTGGAATTGTTATCTTGGAAATCATTCATTTGATTAATATTTTGTAATAGAATTTGATTAGTTTGAGTGGTATTATGGGCATTGTTTGAAGCATTGGAATTGGTAGTAGTGGCTTAGGTACCCACTATGGGTGTTAGTAATAAATTGAAAACAATTATTGGTAAGTGAGTACTAGTATTATTATTTTCTTGTGGCAAAGGATGTACATTTAGAGGGATGAGAATAAATTACAATAGAGGCATGATTACCATGGGTAGAAAATTATGTGCTAGTTGAAGAATTGATAAGAGAAGGTCTTAGAAGAGGCCCACTAGACGTAGAACCTACCTATTAGTAGAGATATTAGGCATGGAGGTGGAAGAAATCAAAGAGGAAGATGCCATGGTATGATAAGGGGTCAACATAGAGGGAAGAGGTTGAGAATAAAAGAAGCTAGTGTCTCCAAATCCATGTGAGAATGTGGGAGAAGGTGAATGGGGCTCTTCAACTTGACCACTTATCATGAGATGGTAAATAGTAAAAGGATCTTTTTATTGATGTTGAGGAAACTCATTGATGAAGAAAAGCATTTTTGAGGTACACTCTAATTCAAGTTGATCTTTAAATGAGAAGAGAGGATTATGAACTAAAGAGAAATGAGGAGGGGTCCCATATTTTATAGTGTTAGTGTTTATATGCACATTACTTTCATCTAGGGTAGGAGCCACAAGTTGATTATGGGGGAACCTATTTGGGTTGGTAAAGCTAATCATATATGTGGAATTCAACTTAGTGTTGTATTCAAAGAGGAAGTTCATGATGAGGGAGAAAGAGTAAGGAAGATGAATCTGATGTAAACTTAAAGAGATAAGAATGACACATAGTCGACTAGGTCAACTATATTCTATAATCCAAGGGATAAATAAGTGTATAGGGTCTACTAGGTTGACTTAGTAATGCAAATAGGGTAAAAATTTGATAAAATAAGGATACAGGGTTGACTAGGTCAAATTAATACTATAGCTTGACTTTCATAAAATATTATAGGGTCAACCATGTTAACATAGTATTGCAAAAAGGGAAAAACACATTCTAATAAGGATATAGGGTCAACTAGGTCAACTTAGTTCTATAACTAGATTGGAAAAAGAAAGTGTCAGGTCAACTAGGTCAACTTAGTACTATAGATAGGGGAAAACATAGTTTAATAAGGATATAGGGTCGACTAGGTTGACTTAATACTGTAACCTAACTAGCGAAAATGAGTACAGGATTAATTAGGTTAACTTACTACTATAGACATGGAACAACACAATCTGTAAGAGACTATCTCAAATATAATGACAGTGTGCTAAAATATGGAAAGGTTTAACAAAGTAATTGAATTAAAAAATAGAAGCAAATTCACAAACAATTGGATGATTAAGAATGATCCAATTGGGACATAACACAAAACCTTGTACAAATGTTGGCTAATGCAAGTTTTTATAATCAAACACATAATGATCAGAGAGTAAGCAATAAACTTAAAAGAAAATACTAGCTGAGTGGTCATTTTGAGTGTTTTTAAATTATTATAAATTGTTATTTTAAGTGTGATATGGAAGATGGATGAAAATAGGGAACTAGAAAATAATCTATGGATGGTTTCAAAAAGTTTAGGCTGAAAGGGATCTGTATTGGCAATGGTATTGACTTGGTATTGGGGCCTACCCCCTGACTTCACAATCTTTTAGTGATAAAGGTGTTGGGTGCTTTGATAATATATGCCATTAACCACATGTTTATATTTGGCCATAAAACTAAGTCAACCTCCCCCTTGGTGATGAGATCCAAGTAGGTAGGCCTTAGAAAGAAAAATGTTAAATGCATTTGGAGTATTATGTGATTTGGTAGTGTGTAAAAAAGAGAAAAATAGTGTAACGAAATGGTAATTTGATAAAACCACCCAATTAGACTATGTGAGCTAATCTAAGCATGCAAACAACTAAAAATGAAAGTGTGAATTAATTACTAGAAAGTGGTTCTTAATTCCTAAATTAAGCATGGTACATAGGTAGTTTAGATGATAATGTATGAAAACAATACATAATAGAGTCAATTGGGTTGCTACTATTATGTGGGATAAAGAGTCTTTAAGAACAAAGTTGACTAGGTCAACTTAGCCTTTTAGATAAAATATAGGCTCCAAAACTAAGTCAACCAGGTCAACTTAGTTTTCTCTAGGATTGCAATTTTAAAGACTATAAACCTATACAAAATAGAACTATAATGAAGTACTAAATTAAAAAACATAAATAGAGGAACCTTGGTGGGTTGGAGGATGATGAGGATTACAAATTTCTACTGAAGTGTCTTGAATATTGCTTTCAAGATCTATAAACTAAGTCGATTGGTTCAACTTAGTCTATAACCCTATGTGCTGAAGCAAGATAATATGACTAAGTCAACCTATTTGACTTAATTTGTTAATCTGGATGTTGACTAAAATACTAAGTCAACCTACTTGACTTATTTTGTTGATTTGGATGTTGACTGAAAGACTAACATACCCAATTTAGTTTGTTGATCTAGATGCTAATTAAAAGACCAATTCAACCTATTCAGTTTAGTTTGTTGATTTGGATGCTAACTGAAAGACTAAGTCAACCTATTTGACTTAGTTTGTTGATTTGGATGTTGGTTGAAATATTAAGTCAACTTGTCTGACTTGGTTTGTTGATTTGGATGCTGATTAAAAGACTACATTGACCTATTCAACATAGTTTGTTATATGGGACTGAAGAAGAGTACTGTGTCAACCTATTTGATCCAGTAAATTTTATCTGATGAAGACCTACACAGAAAGAACAAGGTAATTTTGATATGATTTTGTGTTAAACCTGCACACAAAAGTTAGAACTATATTGGCTTGGTCGACATAGTATTGTAAATATAGAAAAATAATAAAATTACATTAAAAAAATCATGAAAGAAAACCTACAAGGGTTAGATTCACACCAAATTCATTAGAATGTATGTAATATGAAATACAACATATCTACAAATCAATGCTAACTCAAAGAAGATAGATCTTACTTACACTTCCAATTGGGGATACATTAGATAACTAGGGTCATGACCAATATAGATCTGCTAGACCTAATCAAGGGATCTCTTACCATAAATAATATCACTAGGGAGGGTTCCAAAGCCTCCAGTTAAAAAAATATATGCAATAACCCTAACTAGGTCCTATGTTTTCATATTCACTAAACTAATAATAAGTAAACAAAAATCTAATCTAGTGGTCACCAAATCTTATGTCACAAAGTGGGGGGGTGTAATAAACATTAAAAGTAAACATGCATATAAGACATATACTCATGTCAATATATATGAAATCCTAATTCATGGAAGAGAAATACAAATGCATATCTATCTACTCTTACAAAAGAGGAACAAATTTAGGAATACTTACCTTCAAAGATGAACCCATCAAGCCTAAATCTCTCCCTTTACCAATGTGCTTTGTAAGATTTTATTGTGGTATGTAAGGATGACAGGGATAAATCAGATCTAGGATACACAACCTATCAATGCATCTAAAATTCTTGTCCATAATACAAGATCTGTATCTCCAAATAAAGTATAAAACCTTAAGCTTGCTCCTCAAGTAGAATGGTGTACTTGAGGTGGATAAACATATGTGCAATATATCTTACTTCTTCTCTTCTCTTAGAAATATCAAAATTAATGTGTTTATATAGGTGGATCTAATCCTAAAACTTTCTATAAATTTAGGCTGACAAGGTTGACCCGATCAATCTAGTATTGAATTGGTAAAAAAACAAATTAGGTTATGAACTATGTCATCCATATTTGACCTAATTCATAGTAAGCTTTTGTAAATAAAAATACAAGGTCAATGTGGCTGACATAATCATGTAAACTTCAAAAAAGAGGTTTTGGTTAGGGAAAGGGATAATGAAGGTGGTAAATGACTAAATGAGGGTGTAAAATATGAGGAAAATCTTAAGGGAATGGTTTTTAGGAGACAAGTGTCTAGATGAAAAGTGGTTGGACAAATGGTAGGAATGATACAAATCCACAACAATCTTGCAAAACACCAATGGTCTGCCCACCCCTTTTCTGATGCACCCTTTAAGACATGCACTCAAAGAGATTGAGACTCGATAGGTTCATACAAGGTATAAAGCATCAATAATTGATAAAGTTTGAAAATATTATGTGCATACATATACCATTAACCACATATCTATACTTGGCTAGAAAACCAAGTTGACTTCCCTCTTGGTGATGAAATTCAAGTAGGTAGGCCTTGGAAAGACAAGTGTTTAAAATCCATTTTGAATGTTATTGTGATTTAGTAGTTTGTGAAAAAGAGTAAAATAAGGTAATTAAATGGTAATTTAAAAAACCACCTATTTAGACGGTGTGAATTACTCTAAGCATGCAAACAATTGAAAAGGAAATGTGAATTAATTACTAGTAAATAGTTATTAATTCCTTGATTTGAGAATAGTACAAAGTCAATTCAGTTGACATTGTATGTAAACATTATAGAATAGAGTGAACTAGGTCTATACTATTATGTAAAATTAAAGTTTATAAGAATAAAGTCAAACAAGTTGACTATATCTCTTAGATAGAAGACATGCTATAGAACTAAGTCAACCAAGTTGACTTAGTTGGCTATAGGGTTATAGTTTTAAAGGCTTCTAACTTGTGTAAAATAGAATTGAAAAAAGTACTGAAATGATAGAGAATGGAAAAAGAAGAACCTTGGTGGGATTGAAGATGAATAAGATTGCAAATTTTATGCCAAAGTTATTTAATTTTTTATTTCAAATTATACAAACCAAGTTGACTAATTTGACCCAGTACTACAAAACCCTATGTGTTTAAGAAGAATAAGATGATAAAGTTGACTTGTTTGACCTAGTTTGTTGACATGTATGATAGTAGAGATAATAAGATGATAAATTCAATATATTCAACTCTCTATGCTTATATATAATTGAAGAAGCATACTGTGTTGACCTATTCAATCCAGTAACCTGTATCTAATGAAGACCTACACAGACATAATAAAGTCATTTTGATGTGACTATGTGTTAAACATACACACATAAAGTTAGAACTATACTGACTGGTTCAATATAGTACTAAAAATATGAAAACAAATAATAAGATGATAAAAATGAAAGTGTGAAATAAAACATGCAAGATTTATATTAATTAAGGGTTCACCAGAATTTATGTAATGGGAAATGCAATAGATCTATAAATCAATCCTAGCTCAAAGAAGATAATTCCTAGTTACACTTCTGATTATGGATACATTAGATATTTAGGTCATGAGCAAGATGGATTTGCTAGACCTATCCAAGGGATCTCTTACCACAATAAATTCACTAGAGAGGGTTATAAGGCCTCCAGTCAAGAAAAACTATGAAATAACCCTAATAGGTCCTATGTTTTTATATTCACTAAACTAATAATAAATAAAGTAATGTCTAATCTTGTGCTCACCAAATCCTATGGCACAAAATGGGGTTACTAAACATAAAATCAAACATGCATAAAAAAAAATCTTATTTAAGCTATGTATAGGTAAAACCTTAATGCATGGAAAGAGCAATATATTCAAAATCCATTACTTATGCTACTTCTATCTACTAAAGAGAGGACAAATTAGAGATACTTACCTTGAAGAGGAACCCATAAAGACTCAGTCTCTCCCTTGGCTAAAGGTGCTTTGTAAGAGGTTGTTGTGGTTTTTAAGGATAAATAAGAAGGACCAAAGCATCCAATATTTATCCATAAGACAAGATTCATCTCTAAGTAGAAACCCTAAGCTAAGACTCCTCAAGTAGAATGGTAGAAGAGTAGATTGTAAGGAAGCCCAAATTAATAATTAACTCTTATTTTCTCTCTAAGAATGGAAAAATGGATGTGTTTATATAAGAGGATCTAACCCTAGTCCTTTTTGAAATTTTAGGCCAAAAAGGTCAGCCTAGTCGACCTAGTATCATTGTTGACAAAAAAAATTAGGTCATGGACTAGGTCAACCAAGGGATGACCTAGACCCTAATAAGTTTTAACAATTATAGTATAAGTTTGATGGGGCTGACAATGTAACATAAATCATCAAAAAGGGTTTTAGGTTAAGGAAGGCTTAATAAAGGTGGCAAATGTCTATAGGAGGGTGCAAAATAGGAGGCAAAGCTTAGGGTAATTTTTTTAGGGGCTAGTTGGATTGATAACAAGTGGTAGTAAGGAACAACAATCTTGTGAAGCACCAATGGTCTACCCACCCCTTTCTCGATACACCTTTTGAGGCATGCACTCAGTGAGATTGAGACTCGATGGGTTCCTACAAGATAGAATTCATCAATAATTGATAAAGTTTGAAAATATTATGTGTATACATGATGTTCCTATTCAAGATATCATTATAAAAATTTAAATAAAACTTCAATAAAATAATATCAAGATAAAGAATACCATTTTAAATGAAACTTAACACAACCTATCCTAAGTGTAATTAATACAACAATACCATACCATGATGTCTAATAAATAAGATCACCTTATGCTACTTTACAACTTAGGAAAGGTTAAATGACTAATAATATGAATAACATAAAATCATTTTATGAATTTAAAATCATCAGTATACAAAAAGATTTGACATTTATAAATGTTTTTAACAAAAAATAAAGATATTAAACTGTAAGAATATAATAAAACTCATTTTGAATACTAACTGCATTGAAACTTGACAACCCAACACATGGTGTAATGCAATCTTACTGTCTCATATAATGATTAATTACACTTCCATTATTATTATATGTTGTTATCACCTTTAGCAAAAAAAATAGAAGCATTCAATAATGTTACACTATAAACCTTAAAATAAGCAAGGTAGCATGCACACAAACAATCCATCCATAATATCATCACTAGATGAAATTTTTATGCCAAATGAAAGTCTAAAAGTAACAAAAATACTTTAAAAATTCACACAATATCAAAAAACAATCAATTAATCAAATTAAATCCAAACCATGGAGTACAAGCCACCAAAGTACATTTATGAAATGGATACTATGTATAAAACAATCTAAAAAAATATAAGCTAACTATAGCTAACTACATAAATAATCTCATATGGAACTTGAATACAAGGACAGACAATGCATGTTCCATATGAAATAGACAATGCCTGAAACATTCAAGTTCCATATGAAAATATATAGCTAACTACATAAATAATGTTTCATTCTATAATTAAATGAGAAATATTATTGCTTGAGTAATGTCATCCAATCAACATCTCAACATACCATATAACATTTAATTTGTCATAATCAATAGACAATAACATAACATATTCAAGTTTCATAAGCAATTTGTTAGAGGTATAATCCACTAAGAGGTGGGGGGGTGAATCAGTGGTGGAAAATAATCCAATTCAATTTCTAAACCCTTTAAAATCCTTGAGCATTCAATACAATCATTCATGAAACATAGAAATCATTCATAGTAGTGAATAATGAACATAATTCAAGATCACATACACAACACAATATCTACATGGGAAACTCTCTTGGGGAATAAAACCCACTCTCAATCTTGAAAACACATAGACTATTGTCCTATAAGATGATCACAAATAAGAGATTGATTAAGTCCTTATGATCAAGAACCTTTGATCAAGTCCTTATGACCTATAACCTTGATCAAGTCCTTCTGATCAAAGGTCAGTAGTGAAACCCTGTTTCACAAAGGGCAACTATCCCTAAGGAAGATCAAGTCCTTTAGAACCTCCTTCAAAAGAACACTTCCACCTTAGAGATGAAGTCTTCAACACTTGATGATGGACCTCTTGATTATTTGACAATTTCACAAACTCTTTCTCTAATTCATATATGCCTCTCACATAGGCATGCCATAATCTCCCTCCTTATTCACTTAAGTAGTCCTCATATGCATATTCATATCTCTTTTCACAAATTCAAACTATAAGAACACTATAATTCCATCATAAACATGAACTATAGATCATACACATAATCCTTAGCCTTCTCTTCTCATTAACCCAACAGCTAGGCACTCTCACTCTCCTTTACTTTCCTTCACTCTCTAATTCTCTCAAATCTTCCACAAACTTAGTCTAAAACCCAACACATTTGGTTTCACTATAATAGAGAAATCATGAATTATCAAGTCTATAATAATTCTTTGTCATCCACAAAACATGCATTCACCTTTAAGGCATCTCAAATGGGTCATACTTAAGCACAATCCCATTTGAAAATAGGCCTAAGTCACTTTTAAGTCCTATGGAGACCTATTCACCTTTTTGATACAAATATGAGAAAATCAAGAACATAGGACCACTTAAAAATACATAGGTCCACTCCTTATATCACCTAGGACATCCTCAAATGATCACAATCACCTTAGCTAGCTTCTATGTAAACTTAAACAATTCAAACAGAGACCTTAGATTCGGGAACAACATTATCAAACATATAGTCAACTTATCAAGCATTGTTCATACTCAAGATAAATTGATCACACTTCGAAAATACTCACGGAACATCCTCGTGGAGTCTTAAACACTCCCAAATGGCAAAGACATCATAAGACAACAAAATAACATCTAAACAAACTCAAATATCCTTCTCAAGTCATTTACAAAATAAGCATGAACACACAGTCAAATTTGAACATTAATATCTTTAAATTTACACACTTTCAAATATTAAAATCCATATTTCCAGATGCACCTTGAAGTCTTCTACATATTTGATTTTTACTACATGAGCAAATTTGTCTTCTTTCAAAAGATATGGCCCAAAGACTAGATACTAGTTTTTCCTTTATAAAATTCAAATATTCAAATGGATACAGTCACATTTAAACCTTGAACACAATGGTCACATCTCGTGTCCTCTTAGTTCAGATTGAATATACACCTTTGATCTTATTCAATATTTAATGCATAGTCTGCCAAAGCCAAATGTTAAACAACTATCACTTTGACCTCATTTTGTGTAATCTTGAAATGTTGAATCAATGCACTCTATCAATCTCTACAGATAAGTTAGGTCTTTAACTATCAATTCTCACAATTTGATCAATATGTACAAACACCTGCTCATAGTTGGATCTTTATCCTATACCTTTACTCAATCATTAAACATTATGCACATATCCTCATCTCACTAATTCCTAACTTCTTAGATAAATGTGCACTATCAATCTTTCTCAAGATTTAACTCTTTCAAAATTGAATAAGTATGGGGACCATTTCAATACACTTGAATAGCCATTTTTTAACATTAATAACTTCTTTTGCACTAAGATACATGATCTAAAATTTGGACTAGATGATCTCCTCTCATGTGATAATCTAACCATTTAAAAAAATTCTTGGAACCCTCTCATATGTAAGATATAATTCCATAAAAATGCCTTCTCAAATCTTCTGTCATAAAGCCAACTATGTCAAAACCTCCCTGAGAGGCCAACTTTAAGCATGCATAACTTTTACCACACTTCAATGCATGATCTAAAATTTAGCATAAATGAACTAAGATCAAAACTAAACAAACCCATAAGATAATTTTCTCTTGAAACCTTCACACATGTCAAATATTCCACCATAAAAATGCTCACTTGGCTCTTCTTTCCACATTGCAAAATTGGCTATGGAAAACACAGTCAAATTGCTTGGGAACCCAACTTTGCATATGCATATCTTTTGACGCACTTCAATACATGATCTAAAATTTTAAAAAAATAAACTAGGTAAAAATTTGAATAAATCCATATGATCACCTTCTCCTGAAACATCCACACATGAAATATATTCCATCATCAAACTACTTACTTGGTTCTTTCTGGCCACATTGCAAATTTGGCTAAATATGGAAAAATAATGAATTCTAACTAAGAAGGCAACTTTGCACCCTCATATCTTTGATCGCACTTTAATGCATGATTTGAGATCTAGAACATAAAAACTAGGGACTAGTGTGAACACAACCATATGACCAACTCCCCTTGACTCATTCCCATATGGCAATGGTGATGTCATCAAACTGCCTACTCAAATTTTTTACCACTAGACCAAACTATTTAGATGAAAACTATGGACAACCAAATGAATTATACTTATGCACACAAGATTTCAAAGCATAGATAACCTATTAAGGACCTCTTTCTCATGTTTCAACCACCATATTCATCCCTGAACATCTCTAATCATGCCAAAACTGAAGATCAACCAAGCCAATATAAAACATGCTAGAACAAGCACATTGCACACTTTGTCATTATTACTTAAGCTATCAAATCACTTCATCCACTCACCAGGACACCTCCATGAAATTATCATGACATCATTTAAAATAATCCAACAATCTCTCCCTTTGTCGTTGATGTCAACAAACATCATATATATCAATATACAACTCACCTTATCTCTCTTCAAGCAATCCCATAACATGAAATTTCTCCCCCTTTGACACAATGATAAAATGGTTAAAAAATAATCGTAAGGACATAAAAATACTATCAAATAGGAAAGGATCATCTTATAAAGATGATACAAACTCCCCCTTACTTGGAGCATACTTCATCTTGCCTTGAGAACATCCTCTTGCTCTATGCCAACACTCTCTTCAACCAAACACTGTAATCAATGAAGACATAACACACAAAAACATTAAAATATTATGGAACTCACCAAATAAAATTTGAGAGGAACCCCCTAATTTTTTTGAGCCTTTTCACCTTTTGAGCATCTTCAGATCTCTACACACCATGAAGAACCACTATGCAGACTTACCAATCTCCTCTCTCAAGACACTTCCATGACCACCAACAAAGCATTATACCATTCATCAATTAGGAAACATGTTATAAAACAACTTGAGAACTCACCTTGAGACATTCATGCCTTTCTCTTTTGGAAAACCTGAACAAAAGCACTCTTATTCTCACTAGGCTTGTCTAGCCTTCTTGTAGCCCTGCCTGGAACTTGTAGAGCCCATAATTTTCAATAGATATATATTTGAGACATTAAAATTCATATCTAGATAAATCTCATATGTCTTCTCAAATACACCAATTTTCAATAACAACCTCATCCTCTACAACATACTTCCTTGACAAACCTAATGCCTATTTAGGTCTCCAATTTGACAAAAAATTGAATAACTAGAGAAACAAAAACCTTAAAAACTCTATGGATATTTATTTTAAAACCCATTTGACCCATTAAAAATATTAATAATTCATAGACCTCAACTCATAAGGTAGACCACTTTTCTAGTAGAGCCCAAAACCTGAGAATCTCATAACAAACAAAGTCAACACAACACCTTCCAGTCAACATCCACCTCTAAAAATTCTTTTAAACTTGGATATAATCATTACACACTTATAGACAAAGATTTGAGCTCCACACCATTGGGAACCTTGACTTCATATAACCCATTTTAGGACTTGCATACTCATAAGCACAAACTAGGAAACTCGAGAGTAAACAAAAATCTTCAATTTGACTTCAACATACCTTTAGATTATAAAACCACCTCGAGCATGCTATAATAATGTCAATAGAACTTAAATGAAAAAATATTATCTTGATAAATCACAAATCCTCCTTTGTCATCTAGGAACCTTCAATCTGACCCTATAAACTACTTCCATATACAGTTATCAACATCATGACATTACCTCAACATATTTTACATTTGGACATAATTGTTCCAACTAAAAACACTTAACTCTAGTCTTATAGGACCATATCAAGAATATCATAGTAACACCTACTCTCCACTTGAAATAAGTCTTTTAAGGAGCATAGATAGAGACATCCTCTATACCTTAATGCTCTAAAACAAAAACAACTCGTCATATTCCTCCTCCTCCTTGCTTAAATGATATTTATATTTCTTCTTATTCTTTGGATTTAGAGAAACAACTTCCTCTACTAATACAAAATTCTCTCTTTTTATATGATTGGATTAATAATACATAGAAACAATATATATTCATGGCATACCTTTTCATCTAAAGAATCTTCCTTATAGATTGGAACCTCATCACTAGGTACAAAAAATTGATGTTCTTTACATGAATCTTGCTCATTAATAATAAGATGTTCACTTGGATCCATACATACCTTATAACTAGCATCAACCAACACCTTGGTCATATTCGTGAGTTTAGTCTCTTCATTTTCAACATGAGAAGATAATTAAACCTCTTGGGACTCTTCAACTTTAGAAGCATTCTCCACCATAGAAAAAAAATTACTTAGACATGCAGTCTCATCATGACTCAAACTTACCACTTTTGGTTTCCATATATTAACTTGTATTCTACCTTACATTATTGGAGCCTGATTAAACCTTTTCTAAATTTTAATCCTTTACTTGAAAAACCTAGCAATGTGACCTCTCTATTCACATTTGAAGCAAACCATACTTTTTGCAAAAATTTCTTTCTACCTTTCCATATTTGGACAAAATCTTTTAATGTTTCCTAGTTCATAACAACTGTAGCACTCAATATCTCTTGAAGGAAAATCAACTTGTCTTACCTTAAATGGAAAACATTTTGAAAAATGTCCCACTTCATGATAGTTGAGACACTCAACCTTGCTTACACCTTTTAACTAATGACCCCCATCATAGTTTCAAATAAATTCATTTCTAACAGGTTTTATACATTCTCTAGCTCTATGCCCAAACTAATTACAAGTATAGTAGAAACCATTGAAATTTTCAAACCTCATGGCATTTGGTTATCTAATATATTTTGTATTAATTCTAGTATCACCTTCATTCCTTGTTTGATGATTTGTCTTTAAAGGCTGATTGTCCTTGTTCACATTAGTCTTAATCTTGTCTTGAGTTGCAGTCTCCGGTTCTTCTTTAATCCAAGACCAGTCTTATCACTTGCATGCTTTTGATCATTTTGAATGTTATCTAGATCACTTGAGCTCTTTTCAAATATGATAAATCACATTACCTTACTAGATAACTTCTCTAACTCAGATTTTAATGACTCATTTTCAATTACATACCTTGCATATTCATCTTCTTTAGCTTTTAAGCTCGTAGACCAAATTTTTAATTGATAACTGAGATTCCTGACCATATCTTCATACTCCTCGAAATATTCATCCATTCTTGCCTCAAACATACTAAATTACTCCTAAAATTCCTTGAGTTTATATTTTAAATTCTTATTTATCTTCTTCTCAATCTTTAGTTCTTCATGAGCATTTGTCAATGCAGTCTCATAGTTCACCTCATATTCATCATCATCTAAGTCACTCCAAGTAGACCCCTTTTGATGTGAGTAACTTCCTTCCTCATCTATGAATAGAGCTTCATTTTTAGAAAGACCATCTCCTTCATGGTCATATTCTGAGTCACTATCTTCACTCTCATCTGATGAGCTAAAATCTTCTTTGGTGTATATACTCTTCTTGTCCTTGAAGTACTTCTTCTTGTTATCAAATCTTATGAATCCTTTTTTCATTTATTAGACCTAAAATATCTCTTTCCATCATTATGACCTTTATCATTCTCTTCATCATCATCCTTCTTATGCTTATGAGGGCACTTATTAGTAAAATGTTCTGTCTCACCACAATTGAAGCATTTGAGGGGTAGCTTACCTTTATACTTGCATGAACCTGTTCTCAACTTTCTTGAAATCAAAGCATTAGTTCATCCTCATCTATATCAATAATGGCATCCTCCTTGAATTTCTTACCTTGGGACTTCTTCTTTATTTTTAGATTTGAAAGTTGCATCCTTCTTTGGTTCTATATCATCATTCTTCCTCATCTGGTAGGTAGTAAGGGTGTCATGCAATTGAACCAATCTTCAACTAAGTAAGGTCATGAATCTCTTCTATATTAGATAATTTAAAATCAAACTTGGGGGATAGATACCTCAATACCTTTTAAACAATAGTAGCTTCTTCAAGGTTCTCTTCAAGACCTCTGATGATGTTCACAATCTCATCAACTCTCTATAGAAAGGATGCCACAATATCTTCTTTATTCATCTTAAGACTTTCAAATTGCCTTCTGTGAGTCTAAAAATTTTCCAACTTAACCTTTGAATATCCTTAAAAATAGTCTTCAATTTATCCCATATTTCCTTGGTATATGTGTACTAAATTACTTTGTTAAACTCAATTTCTATAAGACCCCAGGTGATGACATTCATTGCCTTAGAATTATTCTCAAATAGTTCTTGTTTGTAACAATAGATGGAGGAGTATTAGGAACAACCTAACCATCCAAAATAGATTGCCATACATCAAAACCTAGGGACATAATGTATGTCCTCATCCTGACACTCAAAAAATCATAATTAGATCCATTAAATATTGATGCTTGCTTGGTAGAGAAACCACCTTGCACATTATAACTAGCCATTTTACCTTGGATCACATTCAAGTTGTTAAGATTTTACCAAAGGACCTTTCTCTATTACCAAATGTTAGATGTACAATCTACTAAGAGGGGGGGTGGGGTGAATCAGTGGTAGAAAATAATCTAATTCAATTTCCAAATCCTTACCAATGCTTAATAATTCAATACAATCATTCATGAAGCATACAAATCATTCATAACAATGAACAATGAACATAATGCAAGATCACATACACAACACATTATCAACATGAGAAACCCTCTTGGGGAATAAAATCCACTCTCAATCCTATAAACACATGGATTAATATCCTATAAGATGATCATAAATAAGAGATTGATCGATTCTTTTTGATAGGAACCTTTGGTCAAATCCTTCTAACCTATAACCTTTATCAAGTCCTTCTAATCAAAGGTCTTTAGTGAAACCCTATTTCACAAGGACCAACTACCCCTAAGGAAGATCAATTCCTTTAGACTCTCCTTAAAAATAACACTTCCACCTTAGCTGTAATGTCTTCAACACTTGATGATGGACCTATTGATTATTTGACAACTAAACAAACTCTCTCTCTAATTCATATAGGCCTCTCACATAGGCATGCCATAATATCCCTCATTCTTTACTCAAATAGTCCTCATATACATACTTAGATCTCTTCACACAACTTCAAACTAGAAGAACACTATACTATCATTATAAACATGATCGACAAATCATACACATAGTCTTTAGTATTCTCTTCTCATTAACCCAATACTTGGGAACTCTCACTCTCCTCTGCTTTCCTTCACTCTCCAATTCTCTCAAATCTTCCATAAACTTGGTCTAGAACCCAACACATTTGGTTTCACTATATATAGAGAAATCATGAACTACCAAGTCTATAATAATTCCTTTTTAGCCATAAAACATGCCTTCATCCTTAAATCATATCATATGGGTCATACTTAAGCACAATCCCCTTTCAAAATAGGCCTAAGTCACTTTTAGGTCCTATGGAGACCCATTCACCCTTTTGATACATATATGAGCAAATAAAAAACACAAGACCACTTAAAAATATATAAGTCCACTCCTTATGTCCGTTAGGACATCCTCAAATGATCATAGTCAACTTAGCTCACCTATGTGTATACTCAAATAACTCAAACAGAGACCTTATACTCAAGAACACCATTATCAAACATACAATCAACTTATTAATCATTTTTCATACTCAATATAGATTGATCACACCTCTAAAATAATCACAAAGCATCCTTATGGAGTCTTCAACATTCCCAAATAGTAAAGACATCATAAGACATTGAAATAACATCAAAACAAGCTCAAATATCCTTCTCGGGTCATTTTTAGAATAAGAATGAACACATAGTCATCTTTGAACATTATTATATTTGACTATAAACACTTCTATATCTTTAAATCCATATTGATAGATGCACCTTGAAGTCCTATACATATTTACTTTTTACTGCATGAGCAAATTCATCTCCTATCAAAAGATATGGCCCAAAAACTAGACACTAGTTTTTCCCTTAGCAAATTCAAATATTTAAATGGCAACTGTCACAGTTAGACCTTAATCACAATGCTCACATCTTTTATCCTCTCATCTTAGATTGAATACACACCATTAATCTTGTTTGATCTTTAACACATAGTCCACCAAAGTCAAATGTTAAACAACTGTCACTTTGATCTCATCTTGTGCAATCTTTAAATGTTGACTCAATGCACTCTATCGATCTCTATGGATTAGTCAGGTCTTTAAATATCAATGCTCACTATTTGATCAATTTGTATAAATACCCACTCACTATTATATCCTTATCTTGTGCCTTTGCTTAATCATTAAACACCATGCACTTGTCCTCATCTTGTTACTTCCTAACTTCTTCGAGCAATGTCCACCATCGATATTTCTTGAGATTTAAATATTTCAAAATTGACTAAGTATGGGGACCCTTTCAATATGCCTGAGTAGCCATTTTTGAACCTTAATAACTTATTTTGCACTAAGATGCATAATCTCAAATGTGGACCAAATAATCCCCTCTCATAGGATAATCCAACCATATAACAAATAACTCTTGTAACCCTCTTTTGTGAAATATATAATTCCATAAAAATGCCTTCTAAAAATCTTATATCATAGAGCCAACTATGTTAAAACCTACTTGAGAGGCCAAATTTGAGCATGCATAAATTTTGCCATGATTGTGTGCATGATCTAACATTTAACACAAATGAACTAGGAGCAAAACTAAATAAACCCATAAGATAAATTTCTCTTGAAACCTTCACACATGAAATATATGCCACCATCAAAATTCTCACTTGGATCTTCTTGCCACATTGCAAAATTGGCTAAGTATGGGAAAACATAGTCAAACTGCTTGGGAGCCCAACTTTGTATATGCATATATTTTGATGTGCTTTAGTGCATGAATATGAAATTTAGCATAAATAAACTAAGTATAAAATTGAATATACCCATATTAACACCTTCTCCTGAAATGTCCACCAATGTGAGATATTCCATCATCAAATTACTTACTCAGCTCTTTTTGGACACATTGTAAATTTGGCTAAGTATAGGAAAATAATGAATTATGATTGAGAAGCCAAATTTTCACCCTCATATCTTTTATCAGGCTTTGATGCATGAATTAAGATATGGCACATAATAACTAGGTATTAATGTGATCACAACCATATGACCAATTCCCCTCTTATTTCCATGTGGTAATGGTGATGTCATCAAACTCCCTACTCAAATTTTTTACCACTAGACCAAACTATCTAGATGAAAACTATAGATAACTAGATGTATTCCACTTATTAACACAAGATCTCAAAGCATAAATAACATCTTAGGGACCTTTTCACATGCTCTACCCACCATAATCATCCCTGAATGTCTCTAATCATGCCAAAACTGAAGATCAACCAAACCAACATAAATCACACTAGAATAAGAACATTACACACTTTATCAATGTTACTTAGGCTATCAAAGCACTTTATCCACTCACTAGGACACCTCCATGAAATCACCATGACATCACTAATAATACTCCAATAAAACTAGGGTTATACCCTAATTTTACACATCAAATATATCCTTCAAATACATGCAATATGAAATAAATCAAGAAAATTTTCCCAATCCTATGCATAGGTTAATAATCATCATCATGGTTGTATAAAAAAACTAGTTAATTCCATAAATAAGACTCCACTAACTTCGTATATTACAACAATTTAAACATATAATGAGCAAAATCCTACTTATGTAGTCACCAAGTATAAATATTAAAGGTATAAAAATACATTAAGAAAAGACAATCCACAATCAAAGAGATAATTTTTACCATCTAATATGTATAAGTTAAATCTAGCTAATTAATACCCAAATACTACAAGGTACATAGTATCTTTTTGGGTGAAATTTGAATGTAATTTTTAACATACAAGAAATCAATGCACTATTACCTAAGGAAGCATACAACATACAATATGCAAAAATAAGTTTATTATTTGATTTTGTTCCAATCAAAACATTAAAAAATCCAAATACGTGCAAGGGAATTCAAAACCATATTGGTTTCATAAAAACATAAACAAATGTTTGCTGCCACAACCACATTCCATTAGCTTATTGGTCAAATAATTAGGAACCAATATCTATGAGTTGTTTTAACAATCAATTTCCAGACATAGGTTATTGAGGTATTTTGTCAAATAATTAGCAATCAATGTCTATGAGGTGTGTTAACAAATAATTTCCAGCCATAGGTTATTAAGGAATTTTGTCAAACAACTAGCAACCAATGTCTTTAAGGTGTTTTAACAAACAATTTCCAACCATACATTATTGAGGTATTTTGGTAATAATTAGCAAACAATGTCTATGAGATGTTTTAATAAACAATTTATAGGCATAGGTTATTGAGGCATTTTTTCAAATAATTACCAACCAATTTCTATGAGGTGTTTTAACAAACAATTTCCAGCCTATGTAATTATAAGACATAACTATACCACAACTTGGGAAACATGCTTAAGAAACACGTAATTAATCTCATTAAAGAATGTAGATTTGTCCTAGGTAATGGTAAAGAACTAGATAAAAATAAATTTCAAACAACTCTATCTTAGGCCATGATATATACTCATATGGGTATAACATAAAATTCTCATATGGGTTTATACCTTGTAGGGTTTATCAAATTGAGATTACATCACCATTTCATATATTTAAAATATAAAATTTATAACATTAAGAGAAAAAACATGCCTAGAGAATCCATAAATTGAAGCTCAATTCATAAGAAGCATGTTGGGAGGGTGAAGATATATTTCAAGGCACCATATGGTTATGTTTGATGAACCAAAATTGGTATCTACTTGATACCATTGTGCAATATGAACCCCAAGTTTCCATGTATTTTAAAAGGGGCCAAATACAATTTGTTTTCAATAAAAGATGGCCAAGAGAAATTTAATGCCTGAAGATTTAACCACACAACCAAATAATAAATATTTTATGTAGTATCTAGATTTTTGGGCCACCTTTACTAGGCATGAATAGAAGAAATAGAACTAACATCTAGCTTCCTTCCATACTCATGATTATCCTTTCTTTTCAAGGCATAATAACATTCTTTTGCCTTTTTCCAAAATAATAAATAAATATCTAGAAAATATATTTTGTTTTCCCAACCATCTTATGCGTTGTGAATTCCCCTCTCATTTTGCCTTCTAAGGCATGTTTTATTTTATAAATATGTTCCAAGATAATCCAAGTCTCCTCTACACTTATTATTCAATTTAAATAAATACGCCCTATGTTGGGTCTTTAAAATTTATTTCTTTATTTACTTGTGGAAATTAACTTACATATTCCCAATGTTCATTATTTTAAAGAGTAGTTAATGGTTTCTTTGCATTCATGATTTTACCTACCATATTTGACTCTTCAAGGTGTATCAATGCATTCTATGTATTTTTTCTAAAAAGCATTCTAAAGATCTTATTACAATTCTCCATGAAGATTTAATGGAAATATCCTTCTACACATTTCAAAAATGGCTCTTTTGTAGCACATGCACTTACATAATGATTCATATTTGGATTCGAAATGTATGCACTAATGATTATTCAGAGATCCTTATTGTTCACATTTGTGGAATAGCCATTTAGGATAATAAAAAAGGTCTAAGTAACATTACAATATAAGGATATTTTCTTGCATGACAAAATTATTGTTTGGAAATAAATTTGATTATCCTAACGATTAATCCCCTTAAGTAATTGAACATTTGAAATTTTAAAGGAAAACACTTTAAAATGATTAATATGCATTTTTAATTCATCGATCCTCAATTAATCAAGTTTAGAGAGATGATAATTTATAAAAGGTTTCATGGTAAGTAGGTTGATGTTCATTAACAGAACATTTTCAATATCTTGTCAACTCATAATCCAAAAAAAAACACTATTCAATCCGTTATATTTTAATAAATTAGTGCTATAATTATAACTTCAATACATAGTAGGCCCAATTGACATGTCATAATTAAACTAATTGAAGAGGTCTCTTCAATCTATCATTATTTGCAGGATGAAGTTATCAAATAATGTCAAGCCTACTTCAAGTCTCACACATGTAAAAAGGTTAAGATAGGAAAGGATAAATTCAATATCAATCAACTTGTTATTTTAATACAATGACTGCATAACAAGGAAAAAAAATTATGTTCACTAGCACCAACATGATGGAGCCAAGGACACTTCTCTAAAATTTTCAATAAGTCTTTACAATCCAGATTAAACAAAGTCAAACACTACAATAGATACAACTAATCATGTAGAGACATAAAAGTAGACAAAAATTATATCAATTAATCCACATAATAATATATCAAATATGATAATAACGAAGAATTGAAACATTGTCTAAATAAATCAATTGTTGATCACACAAAAAATAAAAATTATTAGTTATGTTCTATGGTGTTGATCACTATCAAGTTACCTAATTACGTCATTAAAATGGGATGTCACATGTTACATTAACAAATCTAAAGTTTAGCACCCAAATATTAAAAAAAATTCTTTTATATGTTATTATGGAATATTTCATTTATATCAATATAATAATTAAAACTCATTTTAAAAAGGACAATGATGGCAACATTATTTACTCATAAAAGTAACAATTAGTGAATTTTTAATTTAAGTAACATCAAAAAAATTGACTCCTAGGTAAATGCACAAATTTGGGGGACAAATAGGGGCCTATCCATGGATATATTTTCCTTGAAAATTGAGAAATCTAAACTTTCATAGAAAATTTGAGATGGATACACTCAAAATTCAAGGATGGTGTAAGACCATTAATCATATGATTTTGAGTCTAATTTTCAAAAAACTATTTTCTTAAAATGGTCAAGCATAACTAGGCCAAACATCTAAAATTTCAATAGGAATTCCTATTTTTTTTTGAGAAAATAGAGAAGATGGTTGTATGGACCCTCATTTTTTGAGCATCATTTAATATTGTTTAAAACATTTTGGTGAAAATTTAGATAAGATCATCTAGCTTTTACCATATATTTTTTATAATTTTTTTATGAATATATTGTTTATTAATTTTACAAGTAAATAGATCCTGGACATTGATAAAAAAAAATGGATAGCCAGCCATGCACTCCCCCTAACTACCTCAACAAAAATGAAAAATAGTTTTTTTAATGCATGTAGAATTAGGCCTAGTTTATATATATATATATATATATATATATATATGTATATATATGTATATGTATATATATGTATATATATATACATATATACATATATACATATACATATACATATATACATACATATATACATACATACATATATATATACATATATATATATATATATATATATATATATATATATATATATATATATATATATATATATATATATATATATATATATATATATATATATATTTGTATTTGGATCAAATAAAAAAATATACACAAGCATATATAGGCATGTATATTTGAGGTATGTAGTGTCCTAAAAAAACTATAGTTAGAAATCAACATAGATTGAAACCTTGAAATAGTCTTAAAATTATAAAAATCACATATTTGGAAAGAGGAAATTGTGCTCATCATCATGTGAATAATTTTATGAATCTTCTTATTGAAATTCATCATATAATTAGTGATGAAGTTTATTTTTTTCATTTTCTATCAAAATTCTCTAATTCAACTTTGTGTTGATAGGTTCAAGCCTTTGGTTTGAGAATCCAAGCCATTTCTGACCCAAAAGGCTTGGTTTTTTGAATTTAAAATAAACATAATGCGTGTGTGCTATAAAATTTATGTGTTATAATATGTGCACATTATAGTTCTTACACATTCTTTCCACATTGCATTGAAAATTATAAAATATGTATTGGAAGGGTTATTTGTTATTTCTTTGTGCAATGTGAAATGAATGCATATGTGTTATAACGTGTATGTGTTCCTATTACATTACAAAAAAGTAGAATAAAATGTCCAGTGGAAGGGGAATAATGGTTTAATTTAAAGGGGTAGATGGTTTACTAAAATAAATGTTAAGTATAAGTTTACATTTATTCCTTATACTTTAAATTTATTTTAGTAAATATAAGAAATGATGATGACTTTGCATTTGATAGAGTTAGCCTCACAATTACATGTCTTACAATGTGGGAGATAATTTTTCAAAATCCAATCTTCTTAGTACTTAGGCATTTTTAATCTCTCAATATTGATCCTTATGATTTTAGGCATCAATTTTGCAATTAATATCCATTTTTGATAAACATATAGTCATTTTTTAGGTTTATGTGCCTTATAGATTATTTGATGGTATTTTAAAGAGTCTTGGGTTTATAAAAATCAAATTTTACAAACCAATCGCTTTGAATTTAATCCACAGTGGTGTGATTTGGATAACATAGGTTACATTTATGACTTGTGCACATCAAACAACCACTTTGTGTTAATTTCATTTAATCATCATCCCTCCCCCTCTTCCATCCCTAATAACTTTATCCTCATCCCTTATAATCCCTAATCGATCCCTCTTTATCCCTCACCATTTTTAATGACTCCCTCATTGACCCTCACCATCCCTCATTATATCTAATCACTCCATCATCATCCCTTATCACTCCCTCGTTGACCCTCACCATCTCTCATAATCCATAATCAATACTTCATCATCACTTATCATACCTAATCACATCCTCTTTTTCATTAATAATACATAATAAATCCTTCCTCATTCATCACCATCCCTAATCACTCATATATTGACCCTGAACATCCATCATCATCCTTAATCACTCCCTCATCATCTCTAATAACTCCCTCATTGACTCTCACC
Organism: Torreya grandis; assembly: GCA_037957365.1. NCBI lineage: Eukaryota > Viridiplantae > Streptophyta > Pinopsida > Cupressales > Taxaceae > Torreya > Torreya grandis. The sequence goes on from JARHVA010004539.1 coordinate 987,463, forward strand.
ATCCATAATCATCTATAATCATTCCTTATCATCTATAATCACTCAACCTCATCCATAATAATCCATAATCACTCCTTCTTTCTCCTCATTGACCCTCACCATCCCTCATAGACAATAAGGGAAACATATAGTCACTTTTTAGTTTTTTGTGCCTTACCAAATTACTTGTTGGAATTTATAAGAGTTCTAGGTTTATCAAAATTAAAGTTTACAATCCATTCAATTTGTATTCAAAACAAAGTGGTGTGTTTGGGGCATCATAGGTCACATTGTTTACCTATACACATCAAACAACCACTTTATGTTAATTTCTGTTATGATCCACACTTATAATATTCAAAAATAATGTAGATCAATTTAACACAATAGATATTAGTGGAACAAGATGTCCAAATATTAAATATATGTAGAGATAGAATACCCTTAAGGTAGGGTAACACCATACAATAATCCTTTAGGAAGGAATGACTCCACAATGTCTCTAATGGATGGGTAACCTCCTAATCCCAATGTAGGCTACCAATTACCCAATGCACTAATTCCAAAAATTACTCTGTTATCCTAATATATTAGACCCATATAACTAACTAAGGGGGATGTGTGTCACATGTCATCATCTCTATCAACCTATATACATTAATATATCATATCCCTAGGTACATAGTATTGCCTCCCTCTTTGACATGTTTTATCCCCGAAACATAGGAAGAAACTAAATAATGAGTGTGCTTAAAATCATTGCACACTTATCACTAATATCAATCATCTAGCCATTCATATGTGATCTTGGTAGTTGATAGCTCTCCAAGCTTGTTGTAAAATACCATTGTGCTCCTTTGATTCTATTCATGATCATAATTATATTTCTTTGGTGTCCATGCATAATTATTTTTCATTTTGATTCCATATACCATATTCCAATATGCTACTCTGATTCCATACCTGACCATAGTAATTCTTCTTTGGCTTCTATACATAGCCATACTAATAGAAATCTGATTTCCTATGTAACCAAAATGATTGTTGATGTGGGTGTCTATATACCTCAACTTTTTCCACCTTTTCTTCTACCACTTCCACCTCTTCCTTATTTGTCTCTTGAGTAGATGAAGTATTCATTTCTGATTGTAGTGTGCCTTTATCTATGTCACCTGAATCTTCCTCATGCTCTTCATCACTTATTTACAATCTCATCCTCATGATCTTCCTTGACTATTGTTGGTGCCTTTCCCACTATGATATCTTGTAAAGTGACCTTATTTTTTCTATACTAAAGCTTGATGAATTTTTTTTGAACATTAATATTGATTGTTCCCAAAGTCTCTAACCATGGATATCCAAGAACTATATCCATATCATCCATATTCAAAGCATAAAAATTTGAATGCAAAACATATTTTTCCATGATGAGCTTCAAATATTCAAACATTGAAATATTCTTACCATCTACTTGAACTTCCCTTATATTCTTTGCTTGAACATGTAGATGCTTGGCCACAATCATGTTGATGAAGTGTTAATTACTAGTAGGGTTTATGGACACAATAAACTTCTTCTTTTGAATGCATCCATGAAATTTAAAAATTGAATCATATTTTTTTAGAGTTAAATTATTTGAACACTTATCATTTAATTATTCTTCTTCTTCATTTGCATATTCTTCCTCATTGTCATTATTTTATTACACTATTTTTTCATTTTTAGTAGATTCATTCTCTTCTTCATTACCATAATTATTTTCTTCCTCTTCTGCATCCTCTTTTTCTTTTATATGCCAATGGTCTAGGAAGATCTATTCCATTTCTTCCCATGAAGAAAACCTTTGTAGAAAGCTCAACTAATCAAACCAATAAAGTGTAGGTCCAAACAAAAAAAGAGATAATTGTCTTTCCCCAAATTTTTTTATTATGATCCTTAAAAAGGATCCACCATTCTCTAGCATCAATGTCATCCTCCCCTAAAAATTTTTGTAACTTCATGATTCACAAATAAAAAATAGGGTTTGTGAAACCCTAAAATGTCAATAACTCATTAAGAAAAAATCAAATAGTTCTAAATTTTTACTGTAGCTTCCTCTTATGATATTGGAACTTCTAAAAAAATTTTGTGAAAAAATTCCACAAATTTTGACCTATAGAGTGAATATATGAACAATAATAAAATCATAATAAATCACTTAATTTTTTTTTAAAAAATTATGAAATTTTGAATGTAATTTTATTGTATTTTATTACTGCTCCAATAAAATATATAATAAAAATTCCTTATATTTCTAAAGATATAATGATATTATTACAAACCTAAAATAACAATAACTCCCACAAAATTGATAAAAAAATCTTGATTTTTTCCTATAACTTGTTTAAAATATTCCCCATGTCCAAGAAAAAAACTGTGCCAAAATTTAGAACCAATAAAAATATATTTATGATTCCAAAAATCGAGGGTTTCACTCCACACAAATTACCTAAATTGAAGCTTTGATACATTAATCTGGTGGGTTGTGGACATGATGGTGCTGGAAAGTTGTGATCATGACTAGTAGTGAATTTTTTCCTTTTGACCATCTATTTTTAATCTATCATGCATGCCTTAGGGATAGCTTCTAATATAGATGTTAGGTTAAAAATTCAAACCTCTAGTTAGATGTTATCTTTGAGGCCACCCAGAAATAGATCAATCAAATTTTCTTTAGTGATATCTTCCACCTGTAAAGAAAGATTCTAAAACTGATGAATATAATCCTTCATATTTCTTATTTTTTACATCTTGGATAATTAGCTAAAATTGTTCTCAAATACATTATTTTAATAATGAGCTAATAACTATTCAATGAAAATAGATCATGTAACAAGAGCACCATTCTTTTTCTTTTGAGCACATAAATAGTTACACTAAATGAGTTGCTCAAGTTTTAGATACAGGGATGCCACTATCACCTTATGAAAACTAGGGGTTTGATACAGCTCAAATAAATTTTCAATTTAGGTAATCCAAGTGAGAGTATCCTTACCATTAAAATTATGCATGTCCACTTCTGGCAAATTTAGTTTCATAACAACATGGGAGTTATTGAGAGGAGGATTTGAATGCTGAAGTGGAGGGTTGTTGGGTTCAAATTGAGATGTAATGGTAGCCAATTACATAGTGATATGTTGAAATTCATTTTGAACCCAATTAATCTCTCCATGCATCCCTGAAACATCAACTTGGATTGCAAGAAAGTCATCATGCCTCACTAAGCTCTTTATGTTTACTTAAAGTTGAGAAATCATTAAATCTAAAGTTTTAGATTCCATGTCATCAATAGAAGGAGTCTTAGGAGTTTATTTCCCCCTTTTCTTCCTAAATTACCTAGACCTACCATATAAAAACCCTAAGAGGGTTTTGACCCTAAAAAAAGTGTACCAAGAAATGGTACCATTGTGATTGCCTTGTGAAGACAAATCTAATGACTGCCTTTATGCACTAGGGTAAAAATTTTGGTACCAAAAAAGTGTACTGACAAAATATACCATTACGATCATCTCACCAAGATGAATCCAATGACTACAATTATGCAAGGGGAAATTTTTTTCCTAAATTTTTTTTAATTAAATATTTTTTTTCAAAAAAGCATTTTGAGCAATATTATGTTGACAAAAAAAATAATTCTTCTTAGATTTTAAGTTATGTTTTTTTATCTCATCACTCTTAAAAGCCATGCCTCACTAGATCTAAAAGAAAATATCATAGGAAACTTGCCCAAATCAAAGCTATGATACCACTTGTAATGAAATTACTTAGATGTTCACATAAAATGATTTTATATTGTATAGAATAAGCAAATATGATAGATCACATAGTGATAATTGATAGTAGAATAGAATAATGGATAATATATCAAAGCCACTTCGAGGGGGAAACCTCAACATCAATTCACTAATATCATAATACTTAATATAATGAATAAATACTAACCACTACCTCCTATATATAGTCTAATTAGCCAAGGTTATTCCATAGGCTAACCTATCTAAGAACAAAGAGAGATGTAACAAGTAAATAAAAGATATATGTAAGCCATAAGTCAATTGCACATATCTATAGACAAACCAATGGTTAAGGGTGTAACAAGAATTCTATGTACCTAGGGATATGATATATTAATGTATATAAGTTGATGGAGATGTTGACATGTGGCACACATCCCCCTTAGTTAGTTATATGGGTCCAATATATTAGGATAATGGAGTAACTTGTGGAATTAGTGAATTAGGTAATGGTTAGCCTACATTGGGATTATGAGGTTACCCATCCATTTGAGGTTTATATAAAGGATATGATTATTATTGTAAAGATATCATATCGCTAGGTGGTTACCCATCACTTTCACTTGCTCATTATCCCTTCCTCATCCATAATAACTTCTTCTTCATCTCTCATCACACCTAATCACTCTCTCCTCATTACTTATTATACCTAATCATTCCCTCATTGACCCTCACTATCTCTCATCATCTCTAATCACTCCCTCATTGTCCCTAATCACTCCCTCATTGACCTTCATCATCCTTCATGATACCTAATCAGTTAATCATCCCTCATCATTCCTTATCACCAATAATCAATCCCTCCCCATCCTTAATAACCAATAATTTCTTATAAATCATACCTCATCTTCCCTAATCACTCCTTCATTGAAGCTAGGCATCCCCTATCATCCCTAATCAATACTTCATCATCCCTAATAATTCCCTCATTAACCCTCACCATCCCTCACCATCCCTAATAACTCCATCATCCATTATTATCCATAATCACTCCAAATTTTCCCTCATAATCCTTAATCACTCCCTCCTTGTCCTCATTGACCCTTTCCATCCATCATAGATAGGAAGGCAAACATATAGTCAATTTTTAGGTTTTTGTGCCTTCCCTATTATTTGTTGGAATTTATAAGAGTTAGAAACTCTATACAAAAATGTTTTCGATGATTTTAGGTCTAACATTTGACATGACTATTGGAAATTAGTTATGTAAACCAATAAATCAAACACATTTATCTAGCATGCTTATAAATTTCTTTGGTGTCTCAAAGTACCATAGATTCAACAAGATAGTGAAGTCTTTCATGCACACTGAGACTAATATAATTTAATAATTTTTTTCAAAAATTTTGTACTCTACAAAAAAGTTTAGTAAACAATTTTTTCCCACAATATTAAAAAATCAATGTCTTTTATCAATGCCCAATAACATGAAATTACCCTCAATTTTATTCAATTTGACTCTCACCTTTCTAATGTTATATATTTATTTATTTTCAATATATTTTAATTGGAAAGGAAATTTAAATTGCCATTTTTAAGTTCATCATTGTGTCTGAAACCAATTTATATTACATGCACAATTTGATGTATCAAATATTGCTTTCATCCATTTGAATTTTTTTCTACTAATAATCCACATAAGTGGTAATAAATTTTTATGGCCCAAGTATATATAGTCTCTAAATGAGTCAAGTCCTATAATAAATAACTAACACAAGATAGGTACAAAAAAGAGTGAATGTGTAAATCCCACATGACAAGTGGTGGTGATCAAAGTATTCCCATACCTAGAATAGTTGGTCAAGGGTGAATCCCACTTGGAATGTAACTCCTACATGATAATTTTAAACCTAAGAAATCTAATAGAACAAATGTGAAATTAAACCAAAAATGGAAAACTTACACTAACAATTATTTAGCATATTCTCCTTTTAGAATGGAATAATTTACTAAGGCCAAGGGTGTTCCCCTTAATCATAAGTGGAAAAATCTTCTCTAATTCAAATTATATGCTTCATTCATGGTCATATATGTTTTCATTATAAATATATAATAAAAATTCCCGTATCAAAAATGGGGTTTGGGTTCAAAGTGGATAATGATGAAAAAACTAAATAATGAATATGTTTCACATAAAAATTTATTATATTGAATAGGAGTTGTCAAAAAATGGGTTAGGATAAGTTATTTAGTTTTATTTTCAAATTAAAAAAAAAAAAAAAAACTATATTTGATCCATCTTTCCTTCAAAAATAAAACATAGACCTTTGAATGATGCCTACATGCAAATATATTTTCAACAAGATTACTTGACAAACTCAATGATATCTTCAAATCAATAATAATATTATTTTATTAACTTCACATGATTTGAAATATTCTACTTTATCAATCACTAATTATCCTATAATTTCTTGACTAGGTTATAAAATTCCTAAACACTCCATTTTTCCTCATTTTCTTTGTCATAATTTCAAAACATCTTATCCATTTTCTAAATATTTGAAAATCCACCATCATTCAAGGATTAAAGGACATTAATTCCAAATTATATGACTTAATAATATACATGTCCTACTCTAATGTTAAATAATATGACCTAAATATTTCTATAACACCTCATATTTTTTGAACAAAACTTCTTCCTCTAAAGAAACAAAGGTCCCCCTACCTCTTCCTCTTTCTCCTCGAAAATTACCTTTATAGGATTTAATCTTCTACACCAAGATATACCATTTAAAAATTATTAGAGCATATCTCCATGGTTATAATTATATACACATCCTTCCCAACCAAATCCCCCTCATCTTCCAAATTACCTATATCAAGCTCTACCAATTTCTTCTTTTGACCCTCAGTGGAAGGAAAAAGAGCAAGGACCACAAAACATAGAAAAAATTATTCCCAATAAAAACACTTATAATTTTTCCCCAACATATACAAAATTAAAATATTTATTATTACATGATGGGAAAGGTCATTAATATTTTATTTTTGAACTTCAAAATTATTATTTTCTAACATCCTCGACATGAAATAAGGAACATTAAAAAGTAAAGGATGACAAAGATAAGAAACTAGTTTGAAGTGATAAAAAATGCTAATGAGTATCTACCTTCACTATTTAAGTATTTTTGAACAAATTTAATGATATTTGGATTAAAAAAAGTAAGAGATGTGCTCAAAATACCCTTACTAGTATTAGTCATTGATTCCCCTGGTAGAAGGAAAGAATACTTGCATTGATTTCCTTTGGCCTTCATAATGAACCAATGCTCACCCATTGTAGGCAATCAATTATAATTGAATAAAATTATTATCCAATATAATTTTAATACCCATGATATTATCTACCCCATTTCTAAATGCACATGTAAATTCCAAAATAATGGAAACATTTCACCCCACATGGTATTTTTTTAAAAATGTCCATCATGCATCTCAAAATATCCTAAAAAACTTTATTTTATTTTATCACAAAATGATGTTGATGTTCACATATCTTGATATTTCCCCTTTAACAAATCCATATAAAAATAAAACCCCACAATCACCCATTTAGATGAAAAGCCCCAATTACACCAGGTCCACAATAAGTGAGAGAATCCTTCATCATTTGAATGCAAGATCCAATGTAACAAATTATTTTGAAAAAACCTATCATGGTATATATCATATCAATATAAATAATTAATACAGAAATAAAAAATAATAATTTCAAAATTCCATTTTTAGTAAAGATGCAAAGAAATTTTAAATAAATAAATATCAAAAAGTATTTTTATACATAACAAGAGACCCATAGATTTAGGATATCAATTCTATGACCTCTCAATGATTACCCTTTTAATTATTTTAAAGAGGCTCCTAAAAAATAATTACATCATACCTCAACAAAGTTGCATAGAATCTAAGTAATCAAAGTATCTTTACCTTTTGGGAATCTAAACAAGATTATAGATTTAGAATAAAAACCCTTACAATATCAAAATGGTGTCACTATAAAGAAGTAGTTAAACCAAACGAAAAGTTATTATACTACATTAACTAAGAAGACTAGGCCAATTACAATTCCTCCCTAAACCCTAAAATGTATTATACAAAATACCAAAACCAAAAAATATAACAATTATCCTCAAGGATAACCAAAAAATGTGAAGCACCCCCAACACTTAAACAAAATTATGAGGAAGAGTTCCTCCTATAATGGAAAACATTTCCACCACAGTTTTTTGAGATCCTAATTTAACATATTCCAAATGAATCCTCACTTTTTTTCCACCAATGATTTTCTTCTACTTATTACTATTTTAATATTTTGTAGAAACAAGTCTATTGTAACAACATTTGACTAATGAATTGTAAAAATTGATTCAATCCCTCTACTTTCATTTTAAATATCTTGCTCAATCTCCCTATAATTAATCATTGGTGGATAATACAAATAATTTTGTTCTTATCTAAGGAAATATCTATGATTTCATGGCTCAATTATTTGAGTTGTTTAGAATAAATCTCAGAAGGAGTCACCTAATTTATATGATCCAAATCCATATCGATAGTATCATGATTGCCATTCTTACCTTTCTTCACTATTTTTTAAGGGGGAAGCACTTCCATTTATATATAAAGAGCCCAACCATTTTAAATAGACAAAAAATTATCCTCTTTTTGATCCCATAATTCCCTTTTTGAAAAGGAAAATTAGCATAAGATGAAGAAACATGTATCTCTCTTAGAGGAGCAAAACACTCTTCTGCTAATGTTTGATGATAAAAGGAATTCATCATTTTTTTGTATCCATAATTTATTCATCTTTGGATTCATGAAACCATTAAAATTTCTCAAATATTCATTATTTTCTTCTAAATCCATACATATTTGAGAAAAACCTAAAAAACCTCCATGGACTTACCACATGATCTAGCTATATGACCAAACCCAAAACACTTGTGACATCTCTTTCCTTGGTCTTCAAATTCCATCATTTGAACTATCTTATTTCCACCAATAATTAAAATTGGATCTTTAGTCCCTATTTAAAAGTTACCAAATTGCCATTAAAATTTCTCAAATATTCATTATTTTCTTCTAAATCCATACATATTTGAGAAAAACCTAAAAAACCTCCATGGACTTAGCACGTGATCTAGCTATATGACCAAACCCAAAACACTTGTGACATCTCTTTCCTTGATCTTCAAATTCCATCATTTGAACTATCTTATTTCCACCAATAATTAAAATTGGATCTTTAGTCCCTATTTAAAAGTTACCAAATTGAACCTTGATCCTAGTAAAAGTGACATTTTCACCCAAATATCTTGGATCTAGCTCACATAATTTGAATTCCACTTAATTGAAATATATCCATCTTCCAATGTTCCAAATGTAGATAATATAATCTAACACAAATGTATTTAAAATTGGGGTGGAACCAATCCTTCAAAAAAATTCTTTTCAAAGAAAATGTCAATGGTCCATTGTGTATAATTCGTTATGCCCACACAATATTCACAATAGGGGAACTCTTTCGAGTGTAGGATTGATCTTGCAAGAGAGGCTCCAAAGCCAACTATTTTTTATTCATATACTAATTCTAATATGTTAATCTAAGTGTATAAAGGGAAAAAATAGAGGGGAAAAGAGTTAGATACATAAAATTAAATGGTGATGCATTATAATGAAAATTTATTGAATCCATGTTTGAATAATTACAATGTTGCTTATAAATGTAAGAAATAAAATGAGCATAGAGTAAAACAACATATCCAAAGGGGTGAGATATAATCTAATCATTGAAATGAAATTATAGAAACAAGAATAATGTAGAGGGATGGACACTTACAAACATGACTACCTTTATAAATTGCTAGAATATACACACAAATTGCATTCTATCACAATAAGAGGATTGTAAAATATTACATAAAATAAATAAAAAATGTTTTATATTTAAAGTACAAGAATACTAGACTTAACAAGTCTAATAAATAAACTCTTTTTATCAAATAATTAAATTAAATATATAGATGAATAAACAAGAGAAAAGAGAGCTAAGAGCATTCAATATAACACTTCCCATTTCCAAAGTAGAGGATAATTAAATGAAACATTTACACTGTGTCCCCTATTGTCCAACTCTATCCATATCTTCTAGTTATAAGTCCCTTTCATTTTTAGTGGCTCAATAAATTTTCCCCAATTTTCTCATGAAGCCCATGCTTGTAATTTTTTTGCCGAGTAAGACTGTATCTTACCCTTTTTTCTTTTAAACATTCAAATATAAATTTGGGTGGAAAATTTTACATGTAGCTTCTTATTTAACTCACTTCATCAAAACATGGATTTTATAAAATCTAGAAAGCTTATGTGGTCTTATTTCAAATAAATGATAATTTTTTTAATTATATATTATGCTGATAACATTTTATTTTATTTATCTTTCATATTTAAATACATGGGCTATGCTTATAATAAGTTTATATTTAAATAAGTGGTGTGAGCCCACTAAGAATATATAATTATAGATATAAAACATAAAGAGAGTTATTTAATTATATCAAATAAATATTTAAACCTTAAAATAAAAAAGCTAAGAATTAATGGAGCCTCATGTGAGATATTATTAATAGGTAAATATCAAAATTTCCCTCTTAAACATATAACCTTAAACTTTAAGAATCCTATCTCTTCCCTCATTCATGGGAAATTCAACTAAAAGCTATCCTTTCATTAAATAACAAAGCTTACTTACCTTACGATTCTTCTAGTTATCTCCAAACCAATTTTATAGCTACTTTCCTTTCCAATATCAACTTGTAAGTTTCATTAACATTGATTTAGAAGAAATACTGTTACCTTCCTCATTAATAAAATCTTTAGGAATGTAAATCCTCTTACAATAATGAAACTCAGTAAGGGAGACATCTAAATGTAGATCTAGATCTGAAACATATTATGAAGAAACCAAACCAACCAAACATTCCTAAATCCATCTCCCCTACCACTCTCCTTTGACCATTTTCTATAGTATAGAAATATTGATATTCCTCATTCAAAGAAATAATCTTGGAGTTTTATTTGAAAATCTCCCATACTAATCTATACATATTTTAAAAATTTTCCATATGTTCATCATAAAGGGATTCAAATAAGGTTAGATATATTTTAACCCCTAAGGTTTTTTAAAATTCATAAAAGATTAAAAAAAAAACCATATCCATAATGCCCCATTTAATTCCACTTGAACTAATGCCTTTTCCCATAGCATGAGACTCTCCAAACTGATAATCTTCCATAAAATCCACCTTTCATGCTTATTAACCATCGTAGAATCCCTCATCTATAACATCCAAAAAAGCACGTCTTTCTCCTTCATAGTAAAAATCTTTGGATCATCCTTCCCATATTCCATAGCAACCAGGACTTCCCCTCCCATAGTAACATGAAAAGAATTATTATTTTTTCTTTACCTCATTACCACCCTCTAGGGAGAAGGATGCCCTTCACTAATTATTTTCATTGATATTATGTGGAGTATTTATAACATTTAAATAATTTGGTGATTTTGTAAACATGATGTTGTTATTGATGCCATAGAAATATAGCATAAACTCTTTATATCATATTATTTAATTACCTATTCCCATATTATATGAAACACATTGTTATAGATGAATAAACTAAAAATCACATGAAGCCTGGGCAAAATTAGAAGATGAGGCTAAGCAATGGAAAAGTAAATGAGGCGAACAATGAAAAAGGAGGAACTTTGAAAAATGAAGTCACCCTCTCAAATAATGAAAAAGAGGTATAATGGGATATTCATTATTATTTCATGGAGTGATTCTCATATTACTTGGAATTGGTGGCATTTTATATGTAGCTTGTTGTTGTTGTTGTCATTATTAACATTGAAAATAATGATGGTGAATAAAGCAAGGAAGAAAATAAAAAATGTAAGTTAGTAACTATACATTTATCATCTTGTGTCATTCCATATGGCATATACATATAAAATGGATTCTATATATCATATTTTTAAATTAATTATCCATATCTTATATGAAACCAATTTTTATAGAGGTAAAAAAGGGCGAGAAAAATATGTTCTTTAAAATATACCACATGAATAAATGAAGGCACCCTTAAATGAATGCAAAAAACCTATACATTTTTATATCGACAATGTTGTGACTATTCGTATAGGGGATGTTATTGATGGTAAACAAAGGGTGTGTGATTTAAAAAGGGCATTAAAATGAATAAAAACAAATTATCCCAATGGTTGCATGATTGTGTAATGCATATAATGACACAAGCCACAAACCTTAATACTATTTCCAATTGGTTTATTTTCCATGGTTGGTGAAACATTGTTATAAATAAAATTCTTTATTAAATATTATTCAAATCAATTTCTAAGCCTTGAGAATTCAATATCGACAATATATTTAAAGAGAGTGAAGTTGTTGAGTTATTTGTTGATGGTGATAGAATATGCCTTGTTCAAAAAGTGTCAATTGAAAAACACTTTGTGTATGGTGGAAAACATCATCCATCATCATGTTTCATAGTGTTGGTTACTCATGTCTACATTGATGATGTTATGTTTCCCTTGTCCTTCCCATTAAGGAAAACTTACACATTAGGTAGTATAGAGGGAAAAATCATGGTGTAGTATAAATTCTTCACAAATCCCATTGATGAAGAGAATGGAATGAGAGGTGAGAATTTAGAGTATTGTAACTTTATGTTTTATTTATGGAAATAAAACTTTATGTTTATATGTTATAATGGTTTAAATTGAAATAATACAAGTGTTGATGCTTATCATTTTTGCATATATACTAAATTAACAATATAGATCAATTAAAAACATTGTTAACTATGGTAGAGTCTTTGAAAAAGTGTTAGATGCAAATGTAAACTAGAAGTTAGGTTATATACTCGTAAAGGTTAATTGAATTGGATTCACCATGAATTAATAAAAAAATAACAAATGATAAAGAGTTATTTTTTGTTTTTATACTTTCATATTCTTCATATATTTATTTCTCCTCACTCTCATTAATTTGCCTCACCAAATTATTTGTTATCATATATCTACCAATATGATTCTTCTAATATTTTCAATTTTTTTGATATCATATTTTTATAATATACACTTTTCTTGATTTTAAATGAAATTGACATATTTATCTCTCAATTCAACCAATTTATTGGCTTATTAATTGTTATTATATTGAGGGTGGTTCCTTATTCAATAATTTGGTGATTTATTTTATCTTGGGTGGTTTAGTTACCATGGTTTTAAGGATACAATTTGGAACTCTCTTAATCTAGAAAATATGATAGACTTTACTCTTTTTTTACATAAGAATTACATAACGAAGATCTGATTGAATATCTTTTGGAGCATGGAAGAGTTATGATGATGGACTAAATGCATAAGTGTGGATGAAAGTAATTTATTTCACATGTATTGAAGTTTTTAATTTTATAATTAATTTGTGCTTTATAATTTTCTTTTACAAAAAAAAAAGATTACACTTCAATGTGGGTGCCAATGTTGCTAGTGAGACAGTGTTGGGGATTCCTTGCATGTTATGTATATTTATTCCTATCTAAACTTAGGTTGATGATCATAATGAGGTATATGTAAATTTTACTAGAGATAATGTGGTCAATGTGTAAATTGAATGAATTAAACATGTATCCTAAAAATAGGGGAGATTAGACAATCAAATATTGGGTGGTGGGACTGAAGTAACTCTAGATCAATATAATAATAACCCTATAACTATGAAAATTTGAAAGTCTAGTCTATTTTCATTAGAAAAAACATAGAAGCATCTTGTGTTGACACTTGGAGTGAAAGGCTAAGAAATCTTACTAACTATTATTTATGATTATTGATTCATATTTATTGTTACTTTTTGGGTTCATTTGTTAGTGACATCTCATATAATGTTATTGATTATTATACATACATATATATGTATGTACATATATAAAATTATATACCTTAATCCTATAAAATTCTTACTATGTTTTTATATAATTATAAATCTAACCTTTTATTTACCTACTAATATAAATAAAATAGAAAAAATATTATTTAATTTATGCTTTGACTTATATTTAAGTACTATAGTTCTTATTTATAAATTATTGGAATCTTATTTTTAATGGTTGATATTTTTGTGATGTCATTTACAATTCTTTATCATGTTGAATTTAATTAACAACTTCAATGAATCATAGTAATGAGTTAGTATTGAATATCACATAATAAGGTGATAAGTTAATTAAAGGTAATCACTTTGAAAATTCTCAATCAATTCTCATTATGTTCATAATTTACTATACTTAATTATAATTTGGTTTAGAGTCAATTATTTTAGTTTCTCAATCAGTTACAATGAAAACCATTAGATTATAACTTATTCGAGCATCTATGAAATGATTTGATATAATAAAGGTAATAAATTAGTACAGTTTAGCCTATTTTAAAGTAATATGATAGATTTTTAATGGTTATGGTATTGAATCTTGTTCCCTCTCACACATTATAAAATTTTAATTTAATTTATTACATACTAAAATCTTAAAGTGCTAAATATATGGCTAGTACCATTAGCTTTCCTATATAGAAAAATCTAACAATTTTATGAAAAAAAAGAGGTCCTGGTTGTAAATAATTAAGTGGAAATATTGGATCTTTCTCTCCTTCTCTCTCTAAATTTCAATATTAGAAAATAAAGTTAATAAATTTCATAATAATAATTATTAAGATCAGTGTAATAAATATAATTTCATGAATTATAATTAGTTTAAGAATAAGTCTAGTAAAGGTAATAAATTTTATAATTAATTCTCAATAAGTTTATCTGAGAGTAAAATGATTTATTTTAATAATAATATAATTATATTCTCACTCTCTTTGAATTTTATTAAGTAGTATGTACAACTGAGTATATATTTAATAACTTAGGTAATTTTATAGTAAGTATACATAATAATATGGTGAATTTTAAAGTTTAATTACATAAAAAAGTTGTATAATTTAAATGAGTGACTATTGAATATCATATGGTAAGTTTACTTAAGTTAATAAATTTTATCCATTTGAGAATAAGTCTACCCAAGAGTAAGTTAATCTTTAAATTTTAATTACATTAATAGAGGTTTAGAACTGCAATTAGTCACTATGAGGGATACCTAACTACATCATATCAATTTCTTTCTCCTAGAAGGGATACCCAATTACACCATCAATTCCAATCAAAAAAATTTACACCCTGATCTTATAGCATGTATGAGAATATGTGTTGCCAAATTTTGGTTATCATAACCTTTGATTAGGTCATATGATCATTTATATATCTTCATATAGATATTAGGGTCAAAATATATTCTTTTCATAGATTAAGTAGGGTACATATAGGAGGTAGTGGTTAGCATTTTATCATCATATTATGTATTATCTTTTTATTTTAATGTTTAAGATGTTTCCCCCTTAAAGTGGATTAGTTTAATACCATAAGTGGTACACAATAGTAGGGGGAAGGAACTCATAAGTCTTAACCACAACAAGTTACCTCTAATATTAAACTAGCTCCTTCATCAAACACGCAATCATAAGGATTATGTAATAAAGTACCAACTAGTGCCTTGCCTCAATAATAAGTGATGAAAACTAATCCACCTTAACAAGTGATGAATAAAATTCCAAAATAATAAGTATAATCTAATCTACTACCATAACAAAATAATAACATTACACCACCTTAATAGGGAAACAAATTTTCCACCTCGATAGGTAGTGACAAGAGTACCTCAATAGTTACAAACTAACGTGCCTTTATAATCACAAACATTTTATAATCAATAATGTATGTTCATTGGTCAAAGACAAATGTCAAACATCCAAAAAGTGTCTAATTCAAATTAGGTGTCCATGCAACCAAGAAGTACTAATGTCTAATAAATACCAATCAAGTAATAATTATCTTTTATTCAACATGTGCCACAGATTCAAAGGTAGGGATTTGGTTCACAACAAGTTCCCCTTATTTATCTAGGTTTGAATACTTGATATCAATTACCTACTCAACCTTAGTAGGCATAATAATTTACCCCAAGCCATATCCTTCCATCACAACCATAATTCCCTCAAAACCAAGCCTATATACTGAATCTAAACTAGAATATCACACAATAATGCATACAATTTCAAAAAACACATCCCAAACTATAGATGTATATTACTAGTTTATTTACTCATAAAAACAACATTCCAAAACAAACCATTCCTCCATTATACCCTGGTTAAGGTAATCCACCTTTAGATGCCCAACCATAGCCCTAGTCACATGTTCCATCTAATTTCTTAGCATAAGAACTGCAACAAATAATGGATGCAATTTGATCCATTCAATTATGGAAGAATATCAATAATTTCAAGTTAGATGATGTGTGTTCATACCCATTCAACATGGAGTACATGTAGATATCATTTCCTCTAGGGTATGAACCTAAGGCTCATTTGATAGAATTCTTTGTTATTTGCTAGCTAGTGGCTTACAATGACATTTATTTACTCCTTTTGTTTCCTCTAAGTATATCAAGAGAGGCTTTGGAGTGGTTTCTAAAATTGCCAAAGAATTCCATATCTGATTTTGATGACCTTTCAGATAAATTTGTGAAACATTTCTCTTATAATCTCAAACATGAGATTTCATTAATAGATTTAACTCAAGCCAAGTAGAAAGTTGGTGAAATGTTCACAAGTTATCTATAAATATGGAGAAATATTACTAGTTGCTTCATCTATAGGTTACTAGACAAGTAAATGGCCATTGTGTTTACCAAAAATTTGCACAATGAGATATCCTATCATCTGGAGCTTTAGTGTGCACACACCTTCAAAGAGATCATTGATAAAGTTTTACTGATTGAGAAGGCCCTTATTAACAAAGAGATTATTAATTTAACCTCATCAAACCAAATTCAAAACCAAAACCAAAGAATAGGCCAAAATCAAAACTAAAACCAAGTTTAAGTGCAAGCATCCACACCAACCTATGTCAGTAACTATGAAAAGTACAAGCAATTAAACTGTTATAAGAATGTTGTTATAAATGGAGTAACTAAGTTGTACCATGCCCAAATGGTGAAAACACCATATGTTTAGCCTATGTCATAAATAAAGCTTACTCCTCATCAGTAACCCATTTAGTAATCATAAACTTCATAATAATCTATACCTTCTCCATAAATGCAACAATCACTACCTTTGTAAACCCCTCCTCCATTAATGAAACCCACTCCTTGAGTCTTCAGTGACCTTAGAGAGCCTATCAAAGTAGTGTTTTTCAAGCTACCTACAACTAACATGATTAGTTGGCTAATACCAAAGCATTATCCTAAGGGTATTCCATACCTAGGTTGGTATAGAGAAAATGAGTTATGTGAATACCATCGTGTTCATGTACATAAGCTATGCTATTGTGTGTAGATAAAACAACTCATAAAAAAATTGTTGGAAAATGGGGATATTACATTGGATAATAGAGAATATACATCCAATCATAACGTAGGTATCTACTAAAACCCTTTTCTACAACATAACATTAAAAATCAATAAGAGCAACAATGAAGGCTAGAGAAACAACAATAATAGTATCAACAACCATGAAAACAATAGTAATACTAATGGAAATAACAACAACATCAACTAAATGGGAGGAAACAAGGCTAGAATGATTCCAACAACCAAAAAAATTACCTTACAGTTACACATAACTATGACAAAGTTATAGGCCATATTGCAAGAGGTCACATTTTAACCATAAACATTAACTCTAGACAAAGTGCTAATAAACTAGGACCATTGCCAAACAATTCCAATCAATCTACCTATGCCAGTAATCATTCCTCAACTTGGGACCGTAAACAAGCACAAATACAAACATGGATTACTATTTTTGGACCTTATATTGAAAACTTTTCATTGCCCATGACCATAACCAAGTACATAGATAATTGAGACTTATCCTGTCTAGCCCCTCTTCATCATCATTTTATAAAAACAATGGTCCTGTATCCAATCTTGATTATGAAATCAAAACTCGGTGGTCAAATATTACCATTCCAAGCCCACAACCTCCTCCCAATGAACCCATCCAACCCACTATGCTATCTAGGAACAAGCCATATACAACTGTTAAGGAAAAGCCATATGATATTGTGGAATAAATTTAAAAGACAACCACACAAATATACATTTTAGATTTGTTATGTATGTCTACTATCCACAAAAATATCCTAATAGATCTTCTAGGATAATCCCAAGTTCCTAATGGCATAACCCCAAATAAATTCTAAGCTTTGGTTGGACATCTAGCCCCAAGACAATAATTGACCTTCTACCAGAGTGATATGTTATCCCTTGGCCCTCTCCATAATAATCCATTATATATTTAAGTTGTCAACACATAACACAAATTCATATGTGTCCTCATAGATAATGGATCAAGATTGAATATTATGTCTCAAGTTATCTCAATCAAGCATGAAAGTCAACATCAATAGATATTTGTAGCCTTATTAACATTGTAAACATTTGGAGGCAAAATATGAAAGTAATAACTATTGCTTTGGCTTAGATATAGTTCCAAAAAAATATAAAGACAAATAAATACTTGTTTAATTACCAAAGGATAATTTTATAGACCCAAATAACCTTGACTCATCTTCACATATGCTTCTTATTGAAATGTCTAATCATTTTACCATCTTGGCCAATGGCTTAAGATATTATTTAAACCATAACACATTCTATATTTCAAAGCTTCCACATAACCCCAAGTCATATGGAAGACCTAAAGATAGGCCACCTTTTATGGAATTGCAATGAAAATGAAAGGAAAAACTTCATAGTCCATCTCTTGTCATTTTCACACTGGACACTAGCCAAGAAGAGGAACCACTTACCAATGATTAATCTTGGTTTTGCAAAGACAAGTTGATTGATTGATACAAAAATTCCAAGCATCCCATCCATAATAGGATCATAGAGAACCAAGCCTATGAAGGAGGAGGCCTTAGGCCAAATCAACAAGAAACTCTTGAGCCATTTTATATCACTAAGTATAAAGGAACTTATGGTCTCAAATTTAAACCACCTAGGATTGACCCCACGTATCTTATTCATGTTCTAACACCAATGACTAGTGAAAAGAATTCCAACAATGAAGTAGAGTCTAATCACAACATTTATGAAGACCTTTCCAATACCAATCTATTTGACCCATATATCATTTGTACTATTAACCTAATTATTTGGCATAACCTGCTTCCTCTATATCACCCTCAACTTATATCCTAGGAACAAAAAGAATCCATAGTGCCTATAGTTATGTTTGAGAATGATGAGGCCTTTTACAAATTTATAGGACTAAGAGACAATGTTTCATTGGGTGACCAAAAATAAGGGTTCTCTATCAAACTAGATCCTGCAGCCTATTTTGGAGAGTGGGTGAACACCCTTAGTAAAAAACAAATAAATAAAACATTGAGGTCCTAAAGTGAAAACCTCTTTGAGGTGATTTTGATGATTTTGGACTAGGGTAAAAGTAAAGAGAAAGGCCAATCTTTTGGTGAAAACCTGTTTTAGGTGCCATTAGATGGGGGTGTTCACCTTTCCTTGAGTAAAGCTCAGGGGACCACCAATGATGAACTTATTTTTGGATCCAAGTTTAGTTCAACATGTATTTGATCAAATTATATAGGAATTTTTGATAGTGTTTATAACATGGCCATCCCTAACATTGGTATATTTATACTCATCTTGTTTAGGAAAGCTTGAAGAACTAGTCTAAACATAGGAATTTACAATTACAGGCCAATTCAAATCATTGCCAACTATTCTAGAAGATGGTCAAACTCTCCTCATAAAATACACTATAGAATTCAATATCAGACTCTAGATGACCTGAAGTGGATCAAATTAGGTGCATACCTCACTAAGGAGGAATGTGAAATCATTACAACCCTTTTGAGGGAATTTGTTGAAATCTTTGATTGGGCCTATTTAAACATGCCAGGTTTGGACCCCACCTTGGTTGTACACCACCTTATTGTACATCCTGATTCCAAAATTGTGAATAAAAAATTATAAAAGATGCATCTTCACATTTATATATTAGTAAATAAAGAGTTGGAAAAATCTTAGAAGAAAGATGCGTCTAGAAAATTAACTAATCAAAGTGGATCTTGAATGTTGTGCATGTTATCAAGAAGCTAGAATGAATCAAAATTTGCACTTCTTTTAGAGATATAAATAAGGTATACCCCAAGGGTGACTTTCCTTTTCTCAATATGGGCATGATATTTAACTCTAAAATAGGGTATAAAATACTTTCATTTATGGATGAATTTTTAAGGTACAATCATATTAGGATCACACTAGAAGATGAACACAAGAAAACGTTCACCACTTTATGGGAAATATTTTATTATCAAGTTATGTCATTTGGCCTCAAGAATTTTGGGGATATATACAAAATATCCATGACCATCATATTTCATGATATGATACATGACATTGTTGAAGAATATGTCGATGACATATTAGATAAATCAAAAACCCATGTTGATCATCTAGCTACACTATGAAGAATATTTGAAAGGGTTCATGAATACAAGGTTAGACTCAATCCTAAGGAGTGAATCTTTGGTGTCACTTCAAGAAAATTTTTAGGCTTCATCATCTCTCATTGAGGAATTTAAGTTGTTCCTGCCAAAGTAAGCCATTCCCAAAATGCTTCCACCTTCTAATTTGATGTAGTTCCATAGTTTCTAGGGCAAGATTCAATATATCTAATGTTTCATTTAATAATTAGTTGATAAATTCAATCCATTTACACATTTAATGAATAATGGCATCACATTTCATTGGGATGAATAATTATAAAAAGTTTTTCATTAACTCAAGGAATATCTTTCCAATCCACCTATTTTGTTACCACCAATGCTAAGAAAACCATTTTTATTATACCTATCTATCACAGAAAAATCCATAGGGGCACTTCTTACTCAACATGATGATATTGGAAAATAGCATGTTTTTTACTATATAAGTTTTACACTAGTTGCATATGAACACAACTATATGCCTATATAAAAAGCCTATTTAAGTATGGTCTTTGTAGCACATAAAGTACATGACTACATTCTTAGCGACAAGACCATGATTATTTCCAAAGTAGATTTACACAAGTATCTAATATCCAAGATAGATTTAAAATGACACATGGATAAATAGATCATGATTCAAAGTGAGTTCAAGATCGAGAATGTCAATCAAAAATTTATTAAGGGACAAGTTCTTGTAGATCATCTTATTGAAGCTCACCTTGCAAATATCTAATCCCTCACTTTTCAATTCCCATATCAGTCCATCATGACCATCATTGAAACACATCTTGGTGTTATAATAGGCTTGAAAAAAATTCAGACATTTTATCTCTAGTAAAAATATCTTTCTGATGGTAGCTCATCCTAGTGTAAAGGATTTTATCCTTAATAGAGACTTAAGTGAAAAGGGGGCTGGTTGGGTGAAAAAGTGCATGGAATATGACATTTAAGTGAAGGTTGAAATATATTAAAAGGTATAGGACTTTATGAGCACTTTTAAATAGATGTTAAAGAAGAAAAATAGGTAATTTGAATAATTCAAGACACCCAACATGTAGTTACAACTATCTCTCCTTCCAGTTGGATACATGACATATAAAGATTCCTCCAAATAAGAAAGTGTCCTATGGGATTAAATGGATCAAATATGAGAAAATTTAGGATACAATATATGCCTTACATCTTGATTTATGTATTTCTCTTCAATAAGAACATTAGAGGTATGTTTTTAAGATGTCTTGAAACTAGTCAAATAGATAAGTTGTTGGAGCAATTTCATGATAGTCCTTTAGGAGGCCACTTTGTAGAAAAGAATGAATTAAAAAAAATCATAATATCTAGTTATTTTTAGACAAATTTGTTTAAATATTCATATGCATGGGTTAGAATATGTTCCAAGTGTGCAATGTTTACCAAAAAATAGAGACTAACTGTCATGCCTTTGAAGTCTATTCAAGTTGAGCAACCCTTCATGCAATGGGGTTGAAACTTCCCTAGCATGATAAATAATCCATAAAGTGATGATAATAAATGGGTTTTGACAGCCAAATATTAATTTACCAAGAGGTGGAGATAGTTGCACTCAATAAAGCAAATGAGAATTCATTTTTGGATTTTTATGACAACTTAGTGACTCCTTTTGGAGTTCCTTAAACCATCATATAAGATAATGATTTGGCATTTAGAAGTGAAAACGTATGTGAATGGGATCTTGATCATGGTATTTATCTTAAAACTTCATCAAATTCCTATCCACAGGGTAATAGACTAGCAGAGTTTACCAATAAAAAATTGATTAGGATCATCAAGAGAATAATGGAAGACAATCAGAGAGGATGGCATACAAAGCTGAAGACTACCTTATGGGTAGACAAAATCACTCCAAAGGACATTAGTCACTATCCTTATATTTTGGTTTATGGTAGAGAAGAAAGGCAGCCCATTTAATTGGAACTTCTAGCCTCAAATCTTGCACATCAGCTAGAGCTTATGGAAAATGATGTAATGGAGGTAATAATGAATGAATTGAGAGAGTTGGAGGAAACAAGAGACCATGCTATCCATACCATGTGGTCCAACTAGTAACAAGTCAAGAAATACTTTGACAAAATAGCTTCATCCAAGATCTTTCATTAAGGTGACATTGTACTCAAGTGGGATGAATACCATGCTAAAATAGGTAAACACTCCAAATTTGATAGCCTTTGGAGTGGTCCATATGTCATTATTGATTGTAAAAAAAGTAATGATTTATAATTATCCAAAATAAGTGGATAATAACTCCCTATTAATATTATTAGGATGTTACTCAAATATTTCTATTAGGAGATTCATCATTTTATACATAGTTATAGTTTCATTCCTCTTAGTGAACATATTACACATGCTTTATGAGTTATTGTTTTACTTCAGTTATTAGTTATTGTTTCCAGATTGTGTCTAGTTTGTTTGTCTTGTGTCAAGTCTACAACCTTCGATAGTTTCATAGTGTAGTCCAAGGTCTAATATAGCATTAAGATTCTAAATTATCTTGACCAATAGGCTAGTCAACCCTTGCGAGTCCCCATAAATGTTGGCAATTTGGCCTATCAAGGCCAAATACCAACCCATGTAATTGAAAAAATTTCTTTGCCATCATAGTGTCCTTAACTATCAAGTGAAGAGAGATTTGTTTCAGTGTCATGTTCATAGTGTCAAGTGTCATTTTGAGATTTTGACAGAGAAGTCAAAGATATTTTGTGAGTTAAAAGTGCTTGATGAAGATTTACAAAGGGTGGTAGCTGATGGTTCTTAGGTATACTCATTAATTTTAAGAATAATTATTTATAAGACTTAAATAAAGGCAATTAATATACATATAAGTTTCATAGAGAGCTAAATTGAAGGTGATAAGGTTCTTTCTATGTTATTCATTAACATCTCCTTATGAAGTCCTATGTATGAGGTCAAAAGTGAAGATTTTGGATTAAAAATGATTAAATTATACCTTTAAAGGCCATTAAATCATTAAAAATAATTTTAAACACCTTCAAATAAATGTATTTACTTTATTCATAAGGTTTCAAACTTTGAAATATCATTTTATGCAAGTTAAAGCATGGAAAAGGCTTGTTTTAAGCTCACACATGCCAATTTTGGCCCCAAAAGTGTGTAAAAATAATTAACACTTGTTATAAAAATGTTTTTTTGACTTTTGGTATTCTCCTTTTCACCATATATTGGTGGTTTCAAGTATTTAATTGTGAATATAATGCAAAAGAGAGGCTATTTCATGTATTTTTCATGCAAGAGTACAAATTGTATAGACTTTTACATATAGATGAAGCTTGTATTTTGACTATGAGGATATGGAAGGTGTTATATAATAATTTTAAGGAAAAATGATTCCATACAAGCCTAAAACTAGTTCCCTCCAATCATCTAGGTTTTTTGCACATAAGGAGAGGCCTTTAGGTTTACAGGTGGTACGACCATGAGAGAGAAAACCAAGGTCTAAAATTTTGGATAGATAAATTAGTCTTAGAGAGATTTTAAATATGGTAAGTGGTTATAAATTTGACCCTCTCTCCTTCATTAACCATCCATTTAAAGTCAAGGAAGTCACTATCTCTCTTTCGTCTAAGCAAGTAATCAGTTTTTTGTGTTTTCTCTTCATTAGGGCATCATGGTAGAAAAGTTTAAGATTGTGGAGCTTATAAAGAACATAATTAACATTTTAATGGTAGTTATTAGTTATTTTTCACACATTTGAGGGTTATATGGAGCTCATGAAGACATAATAGTGCAAATTTATAGTATACAAGCTTGAAAAGGAAGTTGTACGATCTAGGAGAGAGAAGGAACATCAAAGTTTTGTTAGCTTCTTATTTGAGGGCGTATGATTCATGTTAATATATTCACCATGAAATATTATCAAAGTTTTCTTCAAATATTCACATAAATAAGGAATTAATGGCTCTCAAGGAGTCACTATTTAGCAAACTTTAAGGTTTCTTAGAATTGGTTAAGGATCTCAATAGACTCCTAGGTTTCAATTTTAGAATGTTATAATCATTCCAAGTCCTCAAAATTTATATGTATATTAGAGGATATGATCATGATTGTATAGGACCCTCAAAATGGTTTTGACATCCCCATTTCATGATATTATCATTCCCATTTTGTTTCATTCCCATATCATAGTTTTTCACTACCATTCCTCACTATTATAAAGCTTGTTTTTCATTCCATCCTCAATTTCATAAGATCCCATCTCCCACTAAATTCATCACCTTCCATCTCACCTTAATCTCATGAAAATATATCAATAAAGAGTAAAGGGTGTTTAAGAATCTTCATGATCATGCATGTGTGGTCTGTAGACCTTAAATAGATTTCTAGATAGTAAAGAAAGGTAACCTAAAACAAATACACCAAAAGTCAAGAATTTATCATGGTAAATACAAAGGAATATAGGTGTGAAGGAGATATCTTACAAAAAATCTTTGCTCAAACTATCTCCTTAATCTAAAAAAGATTGAATGACAAGGATCATGTTCATGTTTGGTGACTTCCTTAAAGCTAAATTCACACATATTACATACAAGAACAATCACCTATAGTTGTTAAGGAAGGACAAGATCATTTTCCAAGGATAGGTCATGACATCAATGTATGAGTAAAACTTGGAAAATAGTGAATGGATCTTAACTTATGATTGACTTAATTCATGGCACAATCCCAAGGAGGCATCCATAAACAAAGATTCAATTGTCTCATAAGATACCTATAGGCCTTTATGCAAGTCAAAACCTTTATAAATCAAGTGTCTTGGTAGTATTAAGGCATATCTAAGATTTTAGATGCTAGTTGGGATAACCAAGTGCATGGTCTAATAACCTCAATAAGGTATCTCAAGTAAATTAAAAGTTCAAGATCAAGAACCATCATAAAATACTTTAAGGAGAGACCTACAATCAGATTTCAAGAATATAGTCATAAGCCCAAGGAGTGGGCAAAGATATTTAAGAGTTTTCAAGAAATATGACCTTCAATACGGGTAGTTAAACTAGTTTTTCATTACAATAAATTATGTTAAATAAATTTTAGTTCATATCATATATCTTGAACCATATCTAGAATCCTAAAACCTTGTCACAGTTTGTACAAGGGCCTAAACATCATGCACAGTCAAGTATATGATAGGGGAAAAGTTTCTTTCAAAGAAGATGCAAAGAGGTGTATGAAGGAGATAGTGCTACAAGGTAATTATTATGAAATTAAGATCAAAGGAAGATATAAATAAGGATTGAAATCAAATAAGTTCAGGTTCTCATGTAGTAAAACACCTACAATTGGGTTAAAGTACTCTTGGAACATGTATATACTATGTCAAGATAGGACTGTATGGTCTTATCATGTTTTTTAGGTTTAATGAGGTTATAAGTTCTATCATATTATGAGTCTTATATAATGGTGTGATGAGTTATATTAATCCTTTGAATTCCAATGGCACAAACACACAGTCACATACCTCCTAAACTCCACTTACAACCATGAAAGCATATGATTTTCTTCAAGTAGGTAAAAAGGATGAAGGAACAGTGGTATATGTTAGAGTCTCATGTCAAATGAAGATTATTAGGGAAAAATTATGATGTGAATGAGGTTATAATAATATGAGGGTCAAATTCCAAGCAAGTATATAGTCAATTCAACCTTGAAATGAGTACCTATAGCCATTCAAATGATAATTTCATTGACACATTCACATTCTCTCAAGGTGAAATGAAAAATATTTTCCATTTAAGGTTAAAATTGTGAGGTATCCTATGAAATTAAAATTACAAATTAACATCTCCAAAACCTTGATCAATATCATGAAATCACTTCCAACTCATGAAAATGAAGCTGCATAGGCCTGTACGGAATAAGACTATGTGTAAGGCCTAAAAACATTGAAAGAAGAGTCAATATGCTAGAAAGAGAATGAGAGGGAGGTTTAAAATTTATTAAGGGGTATTTAAATAACAAGTTCATGGTGGAATAATTAGTAAACACCTCTACACCTCATAAACACCACTTATAGTAATGTTAGATATAGTCATAATGAGGATTTTTGAGCAGGTATGGTGTAACATAGGTAGTATTGGGTTTAAAGAGTGAAAAATGAAGGATGATACCATATAAATGAGGATTTTAATGGAATATTAAAAAAATATTCATCATATTAAATCAAAAATCAATGTGAAAAAGATAAAAACTCAATCTTAAGGCTTAACATGCAGGCAACTCAAGCTAATTTTTGGGAAAATCCATCTTTAGGTCTCTCTATATGTAGAATAAAAGGATTAAAATTGGTGGATATGATAATAATGAGTTATTATACCTACCTATAATATTGGATAGGTAAATTTAATAGGGTAACTATTCACTATTTTGACACAGTCAACCCTATGTTTGTTGACAATCAAAATCCAAGCAAGTAAACTTCTTGAAGTGTCTACATGTGTGGTAAAAGGTTTAAACTTCACTGGAATGTTTGATTAACACAATAGGGTGATTTTAAAATCTTTAAAAACCTTTCAAGGGTTATCACACTCTAAATTATATGAAAACCATGCCCTTGAGGGCTAAAATAGATAGGCAAGCACCATACCCTTGAGAGACACAATCACTATTTTGAACTCTTTCATATAATTTTTATTTATTTAATGGATATTGAGATAGTGGGGAGGATAATTTAAACCTTTTATGAGGTATTTGATTGAATAAATGTGTAGAAAAAATGTTTTTCAAGACCCCTCAAGCTTCTTCCTTACACACAAGTCCATGACTGCCTCTCAAAACACATTTTCACCATGTAGACATCTTGATGAAATTTTTTCATGGGAGATCATGATAATAATGGTTGATGAGGGGGTAAATTTACTCCATTTTCATGTCAAGTGGTCTCCCATAAAAGTACATATGCTATGAATAATCATTAAGAAGTTATGGACCTCTAAAACTCTTGTAAAACCCTCATAACCACTCAATGGAGAAAAAAAGATAAATCATGCATATAAATGGTATGTTTGAGGTATGAAATTAATGTTAATGTATTATGAACTCACATTAGAACCTCCATGACCTTTTATTTGGAATGTGTAGTACCTTTACTATATGAACTAGGCCAAATAAGGAAATTTTGAGCTTGAATACAAAGTAATGAAGGGAAATTACACATTAAATTAGTTTGATAATTAATATGGGTTCATAATATACCTAAATAACACTTAAATTTACATAAATAGGGTTAATTTGGGTCACTTACATAGGTAGATAGGTCTGCAGGCCAAGATAAGGAGTTATTTGCATACAGGGTGAAGAAAAATGGCTTGATCAAGCCTATACCATGACTCCAGATCATCATAAATAGTATATTCATGCTTTACACAGTATAAGATATCATATAAACTCATAATAATGTCAAATAATGTAGAATGCTATGCATACACCTATGTTTATCCTTGACATCACTAGTCAAGGACATCAAGAAAGAGTAGAAGGAGACAAAACAGGACCATGAAGGTGCTTAAAATCACCATGAACATCAAAATAAGGTCATAATAGACAAGTATACTATATTTGAGCCACATGAGAAGCATAAAAGTGATCATATTGACCAAAGAACACCAGACACTACCTAGAAAGCATGTTTTCCAATCTGAGAGTTTACTTCACATGATCACCTTGATATAGATATTTTACATGAGAAGTGAGGAATTTGGGGGAGTTATAGGGAATAGTAAAATAATGTTTTATGGCATTTTTTTATGAATTCAAGGCCCAGGATCTATGAATCATCATTAAGAACCTATAGCACTCTAAAACCCTACTATAGACATGTTTGTGAATAATTAGAGAAATATGCATCCAAAATGGTTAAAAACTCATAAATACCTCTTATATCATCAAGTTAAATCTAATAGGTTCATGTACATGACCATTTATTATATGGATGTTGTACGAACTTGGCAAAAATAGGATTTTAAGAGAAAAAAATACATAAAGAGATGTACAAAGTAGTTTACAAAAATTATAGTCATTATAAAACAAAGCTTGGTACTATTTATTCTTCCTAAAATCATTAGACAATCAAAAAATCTTTATGAAAGTGCCCTTTGGATATCATCAAAAATAACCAGTCTACAAGAAATGAAGGAAAAGCTAACCTAGTCAACTTGTTTCACTAATTTGTAGGTGTTACTTGCAAAAGAGGACTCATTTCATTGTATAAGACACTAGTTCATGTCTTTAGTTCAATTTATTTAAAGGTTTTAAAGGCTATATATAAGTTATAATGGCCATTAAGCATAAAAATTTAGGCTACTAGGCCTAGTTTGGCCTAGTAGACCTATTACTCATTCAAGTGAAGAAGAATGGCATGTAAGATTATTGATAAGAGCTAAAGTGGAGTTATTATTGGTGTTATCAATTTTCACCCTAGTTGAGAAGGGGATTTTTCATGTCCTCTTACTTAAATTTGGTCCAACATGGGACTGATCCAAGGCTATGGGTATCCTAATAATGGACTAGACCTCTAGAGAAGGCTAGATTCCTTTTGGATCTATCACCTATAATAAACCTAAACTAGAACTTGCTTAGAAAAAGGAGAGATATTTTAATAATAAATTATGAAATAATGTATAAATAGGTGATGCACCAATGATTTGATCACTTGAACATGCACACAGACACACTATAGGATGCATTCAAGATTGTAGAAAATCACTCACATCTATATTTCATAAAAAGGCATAAAGTAGCTATTAATCTATTATGGGAGGGATATTATCCACTTATAAAAACTAATAATAGACCATATATTACACTTAGAATGACCTATGAAGATTACCAAAGTAGATTATGAAGGTGATAAAATTTAGATAGAGGTAAGGAAAGCATAAATTCACTTAACCAATCAATAAACTCATAAGACACACTTCATTTTAGCTATAAAAAGAGGAATTTATTATATATTATATCAAATAGGTATTATGATACAAATCTTGGAAAAGTTTAGTCATACAAAAGATAGTGATCCATTTCAAGGCTTGGAAGCCTGTATTTATAGAAAAAAAGAAAAAGAGAAAGAGATGTGCATTGAAAGACCTATCCAACTTTGATAGATTAGAACCAATTTAAGGATGTCGATTCATGATCTTATCAATAAATAAGGTCATTGAAACAAAATTGAATACTCCATTTATATTCATCCAATAACTAGGTCACTTCTCGAGACTCTATGCCATCTTTACTTAATCTATGTATGAGGACCAAATCTTCATACCTTAGAACTGATAGGGCCATACTTGTTCTACCTTGGGTGGCTGTAAATATCTACTTGTATTGGAAATGACCATTCCAAAGGACAAGAAGGTTCCCATTAATCACATATCTACCTCTATAAAATATTTGAGCAATGTCTTTCTATAGATTGAAAATTAATGTCATGTATTAGTTTTCTTGTAGCTTTCATGTCAATGAAATTAAACTTGTTATGTGTCTAATCTCATTTCAACAACATTTTATAGCTTTTTTTAAATCTATAATAGGTCTAAGAAGACCTATTTTTCCTTGATGGAGCTTTTAATGGTGATGTCGATCCTAAAAATGTCATTCGGATTCAACCTGGATCATGTCTAGACTCAACTCCTTTGCATTTACTCACCTGGGTAGAAGACTGCCCCATCATCATCCTTCATCAAAAGTCTTGGATCCATTTTATTTGATTGGCCATCAAAAAATGACTTGGATCATTAACCTTTTGACTTTGTTCTCACTCCATCTATCTTCCTCTTTATGAATGAACACTGAATGATCTCAAGTCAGTCTAACATGCTTGTGCCAATTATCACTCACACATTTGCACTCAAGATTCATTGACCTCTTTGACCCTCTACTCACCATTGATCTTGGATTAAAAATTAAATACACTCTCTTAGATCTACCTAGACCCACTAACCTATCAGTCACTACTCTCCATTGAATCTTCTTCTGATTACACATTGACCATTGATCTTGAATGTTTGAAATTAAATGGCTATTTCATGAGGCTTTAATTTGACATTTATGTACATGTATTTGACATCTATGAAAATTTAGTTTACATCCACAAGACCATCTAAGAGATATTTTAAATCTAATGGCTATTTTTGAGACCTAAACTTGACATTTTCATGCTTGTCATTTAACACTTGTGTAGATGTATTTGATGTTTGCACAAACATCAATTTGTAGACCCTAGTAGATGATTGTTGAGATTACAAATTTGATGTATGCACACCTGTTAATGATGTTTGTGAACCTATCACTACATATTTGAAAATGAATGGTCATTTTATATGCTTGAATACAAACGTCCTAGGCTTTTGAATTCAAATGGCTATTCATCATGGATTGATTTTGACACTTATGCACTCGTCATTACCCTACTAGATCAATTTCCCTAGAACAAATAAGTCTTTGGGATTTTGTCTCAGACAATTTGTCTAAAATAATCAAGCCTATGGGGTTCTTATTTTTTATGATTTGTCCTAAATAATCAATACTTAGATTTTTTATATCGAACATTTTATCTGAAAGAATTTGTTCCTTAAGGAAATCAATTCAAAATAATTTTCCCCAAAGAAATACTTATGCCTCAGACATTTTTTTGAAAGAAACATGCCTTTGAGATTTTTGTTTTAGATAAAATGTTTGAAATAAATCCCAACACTTAGCTAAAATAAAAATAAGGTCTACAAGAATTAGTACTTAGCCAAATACCCAAATATATTGACTTAGATTTTAATCTGAATTTGAACTTATGCAAGAAACTGCTACTGATCTTTGAATGCTCAAATGAACTTTTAATGCTTGTACAACTTGTCATTAACATCAAACTAATTTAATCACCATAAAACATGATCAATAACATTCTCTTTTCTCTACATACTTGTCCCTCAAATATTTACAAAATACACTTTAAGTTAACTTAAAGTGTTTCAAAAGCTTTGCATGTTGTAAGTGTTCCTCAAACCACTCATGCCATCTAGAAAAATGTTCAAGCCTTAATCCATACTTGATATTCAAGACAATGTATTGTATTTAGGCAAGTTTTATATGTAGGCCCAAAATTGGCTAACATCTTTGGTGACTCAACTGGGCAACATGCTTGATATGCTTGAGAACTTAGACAATTTACATGACTCTTAACTCATAACAGATGATACATTTGTTCTATGACTAGAAAAAACCTCTTAACTGAAAAGACAAAAGAATTCCACCAAAATAGGGAAAGAAAAACACAAAACATGGAAACTAACCTAGCAAAACAATTATGCAAATAAAGCACTTATTTGGGATAAAATAGAAGCAAATTAGTCTAACTAACCAAGATAAAACATGATACATCTAGATTAAAAGGGAAATTTATGAATTCACTCATTTTAAGAGATGATACAAATTATAAAGTAGGGTGTTTATTAAACATAAATTTTGATGAGTAAATTTTCTTGCCTACCAACTCTTTTAGCATCTCCTCAAATGAGTCATCAATAGTAAACTAGTCACTAATAAAAATGAACTCATCTTACACTTCAGGATCTTTCTCATACTACTTGTCAACTACAACTTTATCTAGTGATATCTCATCTATGCATTGTTATTGAGTGACCTCATATTTCTTATAATCTATTGTGTTTTCATAAATATCTTTAAGGATCTTTGAATAGTCAACCCAATCTACATCATGTTCCTAAATAGGTGACTCTTGATCAAACTTATCCATAACATGCTCTCCAATGGACAACATATCCTTAAAAATCTCTTCAATCTCCTATAGAGATTCAAGATATAGCTTGAAATCATCTTAGTGTTCTTGATTTTGATCAATTTAAATATAATTATCTTGAATGGTATCTTCATCTTTCTCAAGTAGAGACATCTCAAATTCAGTCATGACTTTAACTAGTAACAATTCTTCATGGAGTTCTTCCCCAATAAGAACAACCTTCTCTTGTATACCTTAGATAAATTCTTCAAGATTAGCTATAACCTCATTTTAAAAATTATACCTCAAGTGAAGTATTAATGAGGATCTCTTCATCATACACACTTGAAGCATCTTATTCACATTCTCTAAGAACTTGACTTGCAACTAAAACCTCTTTCTATATCTCCCATAGAGTAGGCTCTTCCTAAAGAAGAGAGATGGTGGGAAGGTGATGAAATTATTTGGTTTGAGAGGGAATATGAAGCATGGAAGGTTGATCATAATCAGATTTTGGGATTTTAATGGAAATGGAATCATCTATGGAGTTTTGGAGAGGAGAGAAAGAGAAACTTTCAAAAACCTCTAAATTTTGCTTCTTCTATTAGGGCATCACTTCATAAAAGTTTAAAATCTCCTTATTCTCATGGAAAAATTGAGCTTGAGGTATGAATGGTGAAGAAAAGGAACTATAAAAAGTCTTAATTTTTTAATTAGGATCTTGAATAGGCATATGAGTGTGTTCTTGATTGCAACGAGGCAGCTCCCTTGGCTCAAATTGAGTATGGTTAAGAACTTTATGAGAGTAAGGAATACAAAAATACTGGTAAGGAATATAAGAGGTTCCTTGAAACAACTGGTTAAACTCACTTTTTTGCTTCTCTAAATCCTTTGTCTTCTCTAATACAAGGTATGAAACTCATGCCTCTCCTTTAGATCATTAAACACATTTAGAAATAGACCATCCACTTCCTCGTACTAGGAATTTAAACATACTTTTCTTGCATATGCTAGTATTTTGAGATCTATTTCATTCATTTATCTTGGAGACAAGGATACTCATGTGAAACATCATAGCCATATGGTGAAGGTGAAATATGGTCATGAGACTGATATGGTGTAGAAAGAAGGAAAGGGTCATGCTTTTGATAATAAGTATCATGGGAAACTTGATAAGGCTCATCATTGCTTTGATAAAACTCTTGGTAAGGCTGATTAGGCTCATAAAAAAGATCATATGGATCATGACAAGGCTGGTATGATTCATGATAAGGATGATAAGGAGGTATTACATACGGATTTTTCTCATACACAACCATGCAAATAATATCAGAATAGTGCAATAAAAATATACTTACTTAGAAACTACCTTGGATTTCAAAAACAATTACTTGTGCTTGGTATCACCAAATTATTCATGAATAACACTACTAAAACTACAATTTCACTAAAACTAGCTCCAATGGGTCTTACTAGGCGTGCCAAAATTGTTGGTGTTCTGGATTTGTACCCTACCTAAGAAGAGATTATTTAGGTCATCTTACTCAAATCTAGTCCAACATAGGACTGATCCTAGGCTATGGGTACCCTAATAATAGATCATACCTTCAGAGAAAGCCAAATTCCTTTTGGGTCTATTACTTATACTAAACCTAAACTAGCAGTTGCTTGATAACTTATGAAATCATGTAAAAATAGGTGATGTGATCCTAGGCTATGGGTACCCTAATAATAGATCAAACCTTTAGAGAAAGCCAAATTCCTTTTGGATCTATTACTTATACTAAACCTAAACTAGCACTTGCTTGATAACTTATGAAATCATGTAAAAATAGGTGATGCACCAATGATTCAATCACTCAAACTCACATAAGACACACTATATGATGCATTTAATACTATAGAAAATCACTCACATTAGTATTTCAAAAAAGGCATGAATTGGCTATTAATCTATTATGGGTAGGCAACTATTCATTTCCAAAAACTAACTAATATACCATATATTACACTTAGAATGACCTGTGAGGATTGCCAAAGTAGATCATAAAGGTGATAAAATTTAGACAAAGGTAAGGAAAGCATACATTCACTTAACCAATTAATAAACTCATAAGACACACTTCAATTTAGCTACAAAAGGAGGAAAGTGGTCTTTATTATATCAAATAGGTGTTACAGTACAAATCTTAGTAGATTTTAATCATACCAAAGGGAGGGATCCATTTCAAGGCTTGGAAGTCTATATTTATTGAAAAAAGGAAAGAGAGAGAGAGAGAGTTGAGTATTAATAGAGGCTTAAACACCTTTGATGGATTAACACCAATTTGAGGATGTCGAGTCATGATCATTTCAATAAGAAAGACCCTCATAAAAGAATTGAATTCTCCATTGATATTTATCCAACCACTAGGTCACTTCTTAGGACCCTACACCATCTTTACTTTATCTACTTATGAGGACCAAATATTCATACCTTGGAGTTGACAGGGCTATAATTGGTCTACCTTGGGTGCCTTTAAATATCTGCTTATCTTGGAAATGACCATGCCAAAGGATAATAAGATTCTCATTAATCATGTATCTGCCTCTAGAAATATCTAAGTAAAGTATTACTATAGATTGAAAAATAATGTCATTTATTGGTTTTCATATAGCTTTCATGTCAATGAAATGAGACTTGATAGATGTCTGATCTCATTTGGACAATAGTTGCCAACTCTTTTATCTATAACAGGTCTAAGAAGACCTGTTTTACCTTTGTAGAGCTTTTAATGGTAATATCAAACTTGAAAATGTCATTCTAGTTCAACCTAGATCATGTCTAGACTCAACTCCTTTGTATTTACTCACTTGGGTAGAAAACTACCTTGGCATCCTTCATCAAAAGTCCTGACTCTATTTTGTTTGACTAGCCATCAAAAATTGACTTAGATCATTGACTTGTTGACTTTGTTCTCACTCCATCAATCTTCCTCTATATGAATGAATGTTGATCATTGATCTTTATCTAGTCTAACATGATTTTGTCACTTATCACTCATGCATTTACACTCAAGATTTATGGACCTCTTCTACTCACCATTGATCTTGGATACATGATTAAAGTGCTCTATTGGATCTACTTAGACCCACTAACCTATCAATCACTGCTCACTATTGGATATTCTTCTGATTAAATGCTAACTATTGATCTTGAATTTTTAAAATCAAATGGCTACTTTACAAGGCTTTACTTTGACATCCAAATTCCTATATTTGACATCTACATGAACATATTTGACATCCACATGACCATATGTGAGATATTTGAAACCTAACAATTATTTTTTGAGACTTAAACTTGATGTCTATGTGCCCATAATTTGACACTTATGGAGACATATTTGACATCTATATGAACATCAATATTTGGACCCCAATGGATGAATACCAAGGTTTAACTTTGACATCTACATTCCCATCAATGACATCTGCACACTTGTCACTGTATATTTGAAAACCAATGATCATTTTTTGTGCTTGAATTTGGCACTCATACAAACATCCTAGGATTTTGAATTCAAATGACTATTTTCCATGGCTTGATTTTGACACTTACATACCTATCATTACCCTACTAGATCAATTTCCCTAAAATAAATAAGTCTTTGGGACTTTTGTCTCAAACAATTTATTCAAAAGAATCAAGTCTATGGGGTTCTTATTTTGGATGATTTGTCTGAAAGAATCAATACTTAGCTTTTTTATATCAGACATTTTATCTGAAATAATTTGGTCCTTGAAGAAATTAGACCCCAATGGATGACTACTGAGGTTTAACTTTGATGTCTGCATTCCCATCAATGACATTTGCACACCTGTCACTATATATTTGAAAACCAATGATCATTTTTTGTGCTTGAATTTGGCACTCTTACAAACATCCTAGGCTTTTGAATTCAAATGACTATTTTCCATGGCTTTATTTTGACACTTATGCACCTGTCATTACCCTACTAGATCAATTTCCCTGAAACAAATAAGTCTTTGGGACTTTTGTCTCAAACAATTTATTCAAAGAATCAAGTCTATGGGGTTCTTATTTTGGATGATTTGTCTAAAAGAATAAATACCTATCTTTTTTTTATCAGACATTTTATCTGAAAGAATTTGGTCCTTAGTGAAATTATTATAGAATAATTTTCCTGAAATAAACAATTATGCCTCGAATAATTTTCTTGAAAAAAATAATTATGCCTCAAACATTTTTTCTAAAAGAAACATGCCTTCAAGATTTTTGTTTCGGATAAAATGTTCAAAAGAAATCCAAACACTTAGACAAAATAAAAGAAGGTATGTAAGAATTAATACTTAGCCAAATACCTAAATTTGAACCCGTGTGAAAAATTTCTATTAGTCTTTGAATGCTAGAATGAACTTTTGAAGCTTGCATGACTTGTCATTGACGTCAAACTACTCTAATCACCATAAAACCTACTCAAAAACCTTATCATTGCTCTACAGACTTGTCCCTCAAATATTGATAAAATGCAATTTAACTTAAAGTGTTTCAAAATCTTTGCATGTTATAAGTGTTCTTTAAACCACTCGTACCATCTAGAAATATGTTCAAGCCTTGATCCATACTTGATCTTCAAGACATTGTACTGCATTTAGACAAGTTTTCTATGTAGGCCCAAAATTGGCTAACAGTTATCATGATCTTCAACTGATCCATATCATGCAAAACTAATCTTTGGTATCAATTACATGCTTAACTAATTCTTGTGATGAGTTAAAGTGGCCATCAATTGTTTCAAACACATGCATATCTCATCTTGATTATAAAATCATGAGTTAACTCACTTCAATTGGAATTATAAATCAAGAAGTGGTGTAACATGATAAAGAATGATCTTGGAAAAGATAAGAGGGCCCACTATCTTCTTTTTAGTGCCAAAAAGATCATGTAAAGATCATGCAAGCCATTAGACACAAAGATAAGTCTTAAGGAATATTATTTTCAAATCGTAACTAAAATGTGACTTGAGTTAATGATTAGTTGACTTAATCTTCTCTAATCTATGCCACATTGGCTATAATTCTATTTTTATATATATTCATGCTTTGAGGCCATTTTTAGGATCCTTTAGGATGGTATATATAATCTATACTAAAATTTTAACTTATACCTGAATTCAATAAAGAAAGTTTGTTGTAAATTTATTCATGATTGTAGTGTGTAATTTTGATTATGGATTTGCAAATAAGTGTGATAATTATATCCTTTCACATGTCTTTTATTCATTTATTACTACAATTTCATCCTCTATAGGTCACCTAAAGTGTTAAAAAATATAAATTATGTTGAAAAATGTTAGTATGTAGTGTCTTTAAAGACCTTCATTCCTCCACCTTCAATTTATAGACCTTATATCAAACCTTCATCTAAAACACTTATGTTTAAGAATGATCTAAGGAAGTATTATTGACGAATTTCTCCATTTTTATTCACATGTGTGCCCAAGTTCAAGGTTTGCAAAGGATCATTCATCATTCAGATATATCACCATAGATAATATATATTTCCCTTTCAAGTAATCTTTCTTACCCTTTTCACCCCAAAATCAAGTAGGTTTAGTTATTGATCCAAAGTTCATATATTCAAAGGATATAGCCTCACCAACTAGAGGTTTGGTCTAGTTACAAGTATCCCATAGCCTTAGATCATTTTAATATTAGTCTGGGTATGAAGTAGAGCAGTCTAGTTCAATAGGGTGCTACTTGGCTTTCTAACATAGAGGAGGTTTATATGATAATAAGTGTTGATGCCTCCACCTACCAATCAACATCAATTGAAAATTTAACTCAACCCCAATTACCTACACAACCAATAATGGATCCCTAAATTAGATAGGAAGCTCCTATTTATGGGACTAAGCAAGAAGTAACCTTAGGGGTTGCTACCATTGACTATAAAAATATCTAATTGAGATAAGGAAAGACACTGAATGGCCCCCAAACTACCATAACTATTGATTCAATAAAAAAAATATAATGAGGAAAAATAAAAACCTAATGAGAAAAAGGAAAGGCCTCAATAAACTAGCAAAGTTCCTCCAACTATTCCTTTTCTAAAATGGCTCTAGGAGGATGGAAACAAAGTGAATTTTATTTAATTCAAGATTTGAGAAAAATAATTATTGAAATACCATTTCTAAAATCCATATGATACATTATAAAACTAAATAAAGTCATCAAATGATTGTTTATAAAAACTCTAGGAAGAAGGCAATATCCTAAAACTAAAGAGGTGGATGGTAAACTTGATGATTTATTAGCAATAAAATTATTTTTTCCTAAGTATAGAGACTCTAGGAGTCTATTCATCATTGTGAATATCTAAAATAAATAAATACCCAATGTGTTATTGGAACTTAGATCTACCATCAATGTAATGACAAAAAAAACTTTAAAAGTATTTTCCGTTACGAGGGTACAACTTACTTCTATAGTATTGAAGATGGTAAACCA
Organism: Torreya grandis; assembly: GCA_037957365.1. NCBI lineage: Eukaryota > Viridiplantae > Streptophyta > Pinopsida > Cupressales > Taxaceae > Torreya > Torreya grandis. Next base: position 1,026,274 of record JARHVA010004539.1, read on the forward strand.
GTCCATTGTCAAACCTAAAGGAACCATATATGATGCCTCTGTAATAGTATAATCATGGGAATACCCTAAAACTTTAATGATACACCAATCTAAGAGTTAAAAAAATGAGATATCTATTGATCTTAGGAAGACCATTGCTAGCTACAATAATAACCTTTATAGATTGTAGGTTAGGATACATGACCATTTTAAATGGGGTAAAAATAAAACCAATTTCCTTGTACACACCTATCAACCCATCTCTAGAATCTTCAGATCACGTATGTGTAGATGAAAAAGAGTAAAATAGTAATATCCTATCATCATTGGCCATGGTATCAGTTATAAACCATGTAAATGATATAGAGGAATAACTAATAGGAGGTATTGAAGAGCCAAGTCTGACTCTGAAGTCCACCAGTTTGGCTCCAGAGTCTACTAGCATGGATCTATAGTATACCATTTTGGCTCTAGATTATAATTTACCATCTTCTAAGAGTCACCCAATTAATTCATAAACCATTCCTAATGAGAGGTACAATCATACACCCTTCCAATTAAGCATTGTTAAGTGGGCATAAGATAGCCAAGATGTGTTTTTAACAGCCTTCTAGTGTCCATTCATAAGGGTAATCTCAAAGTGGGAGTCCTATTTTAAAGACATAGCTATCTTAAATATGATCCTTCCACATCCTTTCCCTTTAAAATCTTTGATTAGTGATTATAGGCAAGTTAGTTCTTTTTTATCCTAAAACTAAGCAAATAGTTGTTCAAATAGGAAAATTATTAAGTATAAATAGTTACTTCAATAATGAGAAAGAAATAAAAGTCTTTGTTATCTTAAGAAACCATAAAAAATCCTTTTCATGGGAATACATTGACATGAAGGTCATTCATCCAAGTATATGCACCCATCATATCTACACAAAGAACACCAAAGCAACTAAATAACCACAAAGGAGAATCAACCCAACATTAAGACTCATGGTAAAAATAGAGATAGAAAAAATATTACAGGTGGGATTATTTTAACCAATACTATATATTTAATGAGTCTCACCACTTGTGATAGTTCCAAATAAAAATTGAAAGTGTATAATATGCATATATTACAAAGAGCTTAATAAGGTCACCATGAAAGACTATTTCCCTTTACCTAGGTTCATAAACCATGTTCTAGATAACCTAGGTGGAAAGAAGTAATTCTTATTCTTAGATGGGTTTAGTGGTTTTAATTAGATAAGAGTAGCCCCAGAAGATTAGGATAAAACAACTTCTTAGGGAACATTTGCATATAGAGTGTTACCCTTTGGTCTATGTAATGTACCAGCTACCTTTTAGATGGCAATTTTAGCTATTTTTAATGATTTAACTAATGACTACATAAAAGTTTATTTGGATCATTTTATAGTACATGGTGATTATTTTTATGAAGCCTTAAATAATTTAGAGACTACTAACTAGGATTGATCAACATCAATTATCCTTAATGCATGAGAAATTCCTAATGATGGTTGATCAAGGAATTTTTATAGGTCATCACATCTCAGACCAAGGAATACAAGTTGATCCCAAAAGGATTAAAGTCATCTCTAACCCACTTTCATAAAAAAATCAAATTGATATCAAAGTTTTCTAGGATATCTATGGAAATATAGATGTTTTATAGAGGACTTTAGTAAAATTGTTGCACCTACACTTTCCTTGCTTACTAAAGATGGTGAATTTTTATGGACTAACAAGTGTCAATAGGATTTTGAGTCAATAAAAGAGAAACTAATCTTTCCTCTAATTCTAAGAGGTTCTAATTGGGAGTAACCATTCCATATACATATACATGCTTCTAACAATGCTATGGTGGTAGTATATGGACAAAATGATTAGGAATGAAAGATGTATGCCATTTAATATATTATCAAGAATCTAACTATTGATAAAAGAAATTATACCACTACTAAAAAATAATTCTTAGTTGTCATATATGTAATGAACAAGTTCCATCACTATATCATTGGATATATATATATATATTTTTAAATAGATCATTAAGCCATAATATACTTAATGAATGAGCCAATTCTAGGAGGTAGGGTCATTAGGTGGCTACTCATCTTGCTTGAATTTGACATTACAATTATTGATAAGCCAGGGAAATTTAATGTGGTTGATAATTTTCTATCAAAGTTGAATGTTTTAAGTGAAGATGAACCAATTGAAGACAACTTTCTATATGAACATTTATTCATAGTTTCATCACACTCACTATGATTTGTTGGCATGGCAAACTACCTAGCTACATGAAAATTTCCTTATGATATTATTGATATAGAAATAAAATGTTTAGTTAGGAATAATGATCATTTTAAATGGCTTAATGGTGTTTTATTTAAATATGGACCTGATCCAGTATTTAGTCAAAATTACTATTCATAATATCCTCAAAGCTAGATACTACCAATCTTCACTTCATAGAAATGTGAATAATTATGTATGGCAGTGTGATCCTTGCCAAAGGATGGTGAAACCACTATATCTAATAAAATGCCTCTCCATTCTCAAGTGGTTCTAGGACCTTATGAGAAATGGGGACTAGATTTTATTGGTCTTATTAATCCACCATCCTAGAGAAAGGAATACCTCCTTGTATGCACATACTATATCACTAAATGGGTATAAGTCCAAGTTCTACCCTTTGTAAGGGAATAATTAGTTGCTAACTTTTGTACTATAGGATCATGTAGTGTTTTAGAAAACCAAAGGGCATATTATCTAATCAAGGGATTCAATTCATATCCAATATTATTAAAGACTTCATAAATAATTATCAGATTATCCACAAAAAATCACCACCACACCATCCACAAGCTAATGGTCAAGTTGAGATCACTAATAGGGAGATAGATAACATATTCACTAAGATAATTATCATAAATATAAAATATTGGGCTAAAAAGTTACCTAAAGTAGTATGGGCTTATAATACTACATGGAAAACTACCACATGTTTCTCACCATATGAGCTTGTGTTTGGCTAGAACCCTTACTTTCAATAGAGTTTGAATCGAAGACCTTGAGGATAACAATAGAAGTGGGAATATATTTAGATGAAGCATAAAGATATAGGATTCTTCAACTAAATTAACTTGATGATATGATACTAGAAGCTTTACAATAAATTGAGCTCTTGCAACATCATAGGAAACAATGGCATGACACTCACATAAAAGAGAAGAAATTCAAGGAAGGAGATTGATATTTATTATTTGATTCAAAGTATCAATATTTTAAATGAAATATTTGTACTAGATGGTTGGGACCCTATCAAGTGGAAAATATATTTGACAATGGATTAATTCAATTTCTACCTATTTATGGGAATAAAAGAATGCTCTTAGTAAGAGGCCAAACTTTTGGAGGCCAAAAATTTTGATCCCTATCTTTGTTTGAGCCCATCTTCATGTCAAAACAATTGTATCAAAAATTTAAATGCATCCATAAACTAGCCAATGTAGTTATGGATGTTTTTAATATTTTTTGGAGGCCATACATGACCATCTGAGGGTCCAAAATTATAGTTCAATATTATTTTTTATATTTTACTAATTTTAGAAATTATATATTTTTCTAACCAGACTTTAACTTCAATTGATATTCATTTAACAAGTTAATTTTAGTGTTTATTCTATTTTTGAAGATTTTTAGATCTGTGTTCTATTGCATGCAAACTTATAAAAAATAATAGTTGCTA
>JARHVA010004539.1:1035000-1262500 GCA_037957365.1 Torreya grandis
TGTAAAAGGGTTTGCACAAAATAAAGGTATTAATTTTGATGAAATATTTTCTCTAGTTGTAAAAATGACTTCCATAAGAACTATTTTAAGTTTGGTAGTAGTATAATATTTGCATCTTGAATAGTTAGATGTGAAGATTGCTTTCCTTCATGGTGATTTGGAGGAGAAAATATATATGGAGCAGAGGGATACAAAGTAAAAAGTAAGGATAAAATGGTGTGTAGGTTAAAAAAGAGTTTGTATGCTCTAAATCAAGCTCCAAGGTAGTGGTATTTAAAATTTGACATGTTTATGATAGAACAAGGTTATAGTAGATGCCATTCTAACCACTATGTCTATTTTAATGTTAGATATATAATTATCATTGATATCAAAAGGTACACTATAGATGTCACTAATGTCAAAAGGATCATGTAGGATTGATGGAGAGAAGAACATGTTTCATAGTTGCATTGTGTAAAATTGTCATGCATTTATAAAGACCACTTATGGATGTTTAAAGTCAAATAGATAGAAAATTCATCATGGGCATTTCAAGTACATTCTATAAATATGGTCTATAGGTTTAGAGGAGAAGAAATGAGCTCACAATTGATTTATTTAGCTCTCAACTTAGATAGGGTTTCTTAATAAAACCCTAAGGGATTAGCCATGGTATCAACAACAAAAAATAAATTTTAATGTTGACTTGGTATAGCTAGGAACTAATAGCTTAAGTTATAGCTTAAGCCTTTGTCATCATTGTGAAACTGGACCCTTGACCTAGCAATTGTCAACTTTGAGCAATGATCAAAGGAATCTATATTTTCCTAAGTCTAAGACTTAATATTTGTCCCAAATTGATCAATGGCCCATGATTGATCATATGCAGATGTTCCAATGGAGCAAAATGGATTCAAATTTTCAAAGGTCCCTCTGAGTGAATGTGCTGATGTAAATTATCACAATCACATGATTATATCAGATAGAGGACCAATATGAGGATGAAAAATATCTTAATACTAAGAACTAATATATATGTATAAAAGGCATGCAATTATGTCAAGTGTCATATCCTTGAGGGTTGGACAAGTATAAAGATCAGTCTTGTTAGAAGATATAATAGTGAAAGGTGATCATGTAAAGGAGATCTGATGGAGCAAATGGACTCAAATTCTATAAAGTGATCAATGTTTATCAACACATTGATAGGTTAAAGATTGAGCAAGTTTGAGTTTATCAAAAGAGTGAAAGTGATCCAAGGATATAAGAAGCTATGAGATGAGGTCAAAGTGTTGAAGTTTAGTGACCAAGTCAAGGTAAAGCCTATGCAAGTTTGAATATCTAACAACATGTAAAAGATTGGATGAGAAAGATCCAATGGAGTGAGTGGAACCAGATGAGATAAAGATCTTGACATTTAACGCCTCAATAGAGATAATGTTTGGAATCATACAAAGATCTAACATATAGTGTGATCCTATTATAAGGTGATTAAATGGACACATTTTAAATTTGAGATAATTTAATAGAGACCATCAGGTCATGGTGCCAAAGGCAAGATCAATGACCGATATTTAAAATCATGTCCAGACAAAAGGTTAGTTGGAGAAACATGTAAGAACTTATGGATAAGATCTATATCTCAACATAGATAATGCAATTAATTAATTCAACTAATAACATTTAAATTAAAGATCTCATGCATCAAAAATTGAGTCTATCATATGATATAGATATTAAAGAGACTTGTAATTATGGTGTAATGCATGGAATCAAGATGTGAGAAACTAGCAGTTCATTTCATAATGAATTAGAGTATAGAAGATATAGAACCTTAGATCATTTCTTTATATATGTGATATCTAGGACAAAGTAAATGTTGTTAAATAATTGTATTAGCTATTGAGCTAAATTGAATATACAGCAGAGTGGTTGGTGAAAACAATGAAGTGTGTCATATACAGAAATATCCAGACACAAGAATAAAAGGAGAGTGGAGTAGAGAGGAAGAAAGACACAAAGAGAATGTGTAGAGTATGATTATTTATAGAATATACCTATAATAAAGAATAGAGATTTGGATTCATTTATGAATCTAATTCATAAATTAGAGTTATAACTCCATAAAGGAGTCTGCTAGGTTGGTGCCATCAGATAAGCTAAGTGGGTTCTTAGATTAGGGAGTGGGGTGCTTCCTTAGAGCTGTTTCTCTTAAATTATGGGATTGATATCTCCTTAATATTGGTGTCCTTAAATGTAACCATTAAGGTTTGCCAGTGAGGCTTTGAATTGTAAGGCTAGAATAGAACAATAGATTCTAGCAACTATTCTCACTATGGTTTTTCCCTTTGGGTTTTCTATGTATAAATATGATGTCATGAGTATTTGTGTGTGTATGTGATCTCTACATTTATATTTTAATTTGCATATGTTTTTTAATTTGCTTTAAAAGGATTAAAGTATTGGTTTTAATTGAGATACTAATTCACCCCCTTCTTAGTATCTAGTTGTGTTTCAAGAATTGATATCAGAGCCAAGGGTTCCTTGAAATAAGTTTAATCAACTTTGGTAAATATTTGAATAGTGAAAACAATGGCTATTAAAGAAGGATCTTCATCAAATAAGGCACCTCTCTTTGATGGATCTAACTATGCTTTTTGGAGCATAAGAATAAAAACATATCTATCCTCCTTAGGGTATTATATATGGATGTCTATGGTAAATGGATATACAACCCCTGCTACACTTGTTACTAATAAATATGCCAAGAAGGCATATGAGAGCAATGTCAAGGAAAAAAATACCATTCTTTATGGATTGTCAAACTTAGAGTTTGTCAAAGTTATACACTATCAGAATGCACAAGAGATCTAAAACAAGTTAAAGGGCATCTATGAAGGAGATGAAAAGGTGAAGTAGGCCAAGCTACAAACTTACAAAGGCAAGTTTTAGATATTTAAGATGAGTGAAGAGGAAAATATTACAGACTACCTCTTTAGGGTAGATGTAATAGTAAATACAATAAGAGGCCTTGGAGAAGAAATGAAAGAGTCAATCATTGTCAAGAAGGTTTTAAGATCTTTTCCATCAAGATATGATTCTAAAATATCTACAATAGAAGAAGAAAGAGATCTAGATAAACTCACTGTTGGTGAGTTACATGGGACCTTCACAATCTATGAGATGAGAATAGGAGAGATGGACACCTTCAAGAGAGAAGCTACATTCAAAGTAGCCAAGAAAGTAAAGGAAGAAGCATTTACATTTGAATCAGAGGAGATTGATGAGGAAGAAACTAACTTTGTCAGAAGACTAAAGAGATGATTTGAAAAGTACAAAGGTAAGTTACCCTTCAAATACTTTAAATATGGTAAATTAGGACATTTTGCTGCTAAATGCCCGCATAATAAAAAAGATAACTCTGAGTAAGTAGAGAGTAGAAAAAAAGGTGAAACCCTACTATCCCAAGAAGAAGAACTTATGCAATAATAAGAAAGGCTTCTACACAAAAGAAGATAGTGACTCAATGGAAGACAATGATAGTTCAAATGATGATCACGACTATGATTTTATGGCCAAGGAAAATAAATCCCTGTTCATGATAGTAGGACCAAATTCTATAAATCTATATCAAGATGAAGTTGAAGACTCAGATGAATAAAAATAAGGAGAAGTGGATTTAGAATGTGAGCTCATATGTGCTCTAGATGAGATTGACAAGCTGATAAAAGAGAACTCAAAACATAACAAGCTTGGATAAAATGAAATTGAGAAAATATCTAAATTTTTTTATAAATCTAATCATATGGTAATTATCCTAAAGACACAAGTTGAAGAGGCTAAAATAATAGAAGATATAGTCAAAATTGAACTAGAATCTAAATATGATGAATGTGTGAAGCTTGAGGTAGAAATAGTGGCTTTGAGAAAAGAGTTTGAAAAAGCTAAAGGTCAACTAGATAAAATTTTGAAGTTGACATGATGATCATACATTCTTGATGAATTGATCAACACTCAAAATCCCTCAAATGAGAGATCAGGTCTAGGTTATGAGAAGGGAAAAAGTTCCTCAACTAGTACATCTGCTAACTTATATGAAAACTTAAAAGTAGAAGGAGATTCAAAATAAAATAAAGAGAAAGCTTGCAAGGACACAAAGACACAATCAAACATAACTATTGTGAAGGAATAAAAACCTCAAATGAAGCCTAAAGACAGAAAAAGACAAAAGTAGCTGATGTTGATGGATACACTATGGTGAGAAACTTAAAGAATCCATAGCTTAGAATAATTCCTCATGCTGCACCAAGAAATTCTATGACCAAGTATTCCTCATATTTTTATGGTTATTATTATAGTTTTAATCATTTTGGTCATAAGGCTAGTAATTGTAGAGTTTTAACTACAAGGAGAATCAATTTTGTAATTAAAAATTCATTTGCAGCCTTGGTAGATATAAATGTAATGTTTATAATTGAAAATGTGTGATACCTTTGGTGACATAGCTAAACATTATAGAACTAGATTTATAAGATCAAAAGTACATAATGTAAAGAAAGACATGCCTCCCAGTGTGAACAAAGGTTCACAAGTTTTTGAAAATAACCTAAATAAGAAACCCAAGGATGTGTGGAGAGTGAAAAATCAATCCATGATTTCTCAGACTACACTTCATGCTAAAGAGTATAATTTTTGGGTGATAGATAGTGGCTACTCAAAGCATATGACTAGTGATAAGATAAAGTTTACCAAATTGAGAAAATTTAAGGAAGGATCTATTAGCTTGGGAGACAACACAACAATAAAGATCAAGGGTAAAGGAACCTTGAACATAGATGGTAAACTACATACAAATGATGTCCTTTATATTGAAGGATTGAAACATAATCTACTAAGTGTTAGCCAAATGTGTGAAAATGGATATAAAGTCACATTTGATGCAGAAGGATACAAGCTAAAGAGATTTCAAAAAATAGTTGTATAAGGGAAAATGATTGAGAGCAATATCTATAATCTTGTTGAAGTGAATGGTAATAACTACCTGATGGGAAAGATTGATGAGAATTAGTTATGGCATAGGAGAACGGGTCATGTTAACTTTGATAGTCTAGTCAAAGTGAGCTCAAATAATTGTATAAGACACATGCCAAAGATAACCAAACTTGTAGATACTACTTGTAAGGAATGTTAACTAGACAAAAAAATAAGGGTCGAATTTCAAATAAAAGAGTATGCAACTATAAATCCTCTACAATTAGTTCATACTGATCTTTTTGGTCCTACCAAGACAAGAGGATCTAAAGGAGAATGGTACTTCATGTTATTTTTAGATGACTACTCAAGAATGACATGGGTAACCTTTTTTAAGGATAAATATCAATCCCTTTGAGATATTCAAGATCTTTAGGTCCATGGTTGAAAATTGGATTGGAAGAAAAATCAAATGCTTAAGGCCTAATAAAGGTGGAAAATTCACCTCAAATGATTTCATAGAGTATTGTGAGAAGCATGGGATCAAAAGGCTCTACTCTGCAACAAGGACTCCACAAAAAAATAGAGTTGTTGAGAGAAAGAACAGAACAATCAAGGAAGTAGCTAGAACAATTCTAAAGGAGGCCAATTTACCTGATGGATATTGGAGAGAAGCAGTCCAAATAATAGTATACATCTTGGACAAAGTTAAATTAAGGGTAAATAGTGACAAAACTCCCTATGAGCTATGGTATGGAAAGCCTACCTTTGTTAAGTAATTCAAAGTGTTTGGAAACAAATGCTACATCAGATGAAAGGAAGACAAACTAGGAAGCTTTGAATCAAGATGTGATGAAGGAATATTTATTGGTTATTCCACTCAAAGTAAGGCCTATGTATGTTACAATAAGAGGCTACACATGATGGTGGAGAGCATAACTGTCAAGGTAAAAGAAGGCATAAAACATGTTTAATCTGACAAGGAAACCATTAATGAAGAGTCCAATCTTGGAGAAGAATCATATAGTGAAGAGGTTAAGGAAAATGATGAAAAAATACCTCCAATATTTGTTCAAAAGGATCATCCTAAAGTGAAGATAATTGGTAATAAGAATGAAGGAGTTCAAATAAAGAGAAGAGCTGCAATGAACAAGGAGAAAGTAAGTTTTTCTATAATGTCTAAGATTGAGCCTAAGAGCTATGTTTAAGCTAGGAAGGATGAGAATTGGCTAAAATCCATGGAAGAATAATTGAGCCAAATAGAAAAGAATAAAACTTGGAAATTAGTTCTAAGACCCTCAAACAAGAATGTGATATGAACAAAATGGGTCTAAGAAACAAGATCAATGAGTGTAGATCTATTATAAGAAATAAAGTGAGATTGGTGTGCAAGGGATATGCACATGTAGAAGGCATATATGCTAAGGAAATATTTTCTTTAGTTTCTAGATTAGAAGCTATAAGAATGCTTCTAGCATTCTCTATTTACATGAAGTTTAGATTCTATCAAATGGATGTAAAGTCTACTTTTTTGAATGGGAACCTAGAAAAAGAAGTCTATATTGAACAACTAGAAGGTTTTCAATTGTCAGATGAAGAAGATTATGTGTGCAAACTGAAGAAATCAATGTATGGTCTAAAACAAGCACCTAGAGAATTATATTCAAGATTGGACTAATACCTACAACATAAAGGTTTTAAAAAAATATGTGTAGATAATAATCTATACTTCAAATCAGAAGGTGAGCATATGTTGATTTTTGTTTTTTATGTAGATGACACCATATTTGTGGTAGCAATTAAAAAATGTGCAACAAATTTGCTACAATGCAAAGTGAATTTTAGATGTCTATGCTAGGTGAAATTTCCTTCTTCCTTGGTCTACAAATAGCACAATCTAATGAAGGGATACTCATATCCCAAACTAATTATACAAAGGAGATGCTCAAGAAATTTAGAATGGAAGATAGTAAACCAGTTAATACTCCCATGATAACTGGATGCAAGTTGAGCAAAGAGGATGAGTCACTTGATGCAAATCAGACTATGTATAGATCAATGATAGGTAGCTTGATATACCTAACTACATCAAGACTAGATATCATGCAAGAAGTGTGCATGGTTATTAGATTTTAGGATGATCCAAAAGAGTCACATGCTAATGTAGTGAAAAGAATTTTTAGATACATCAAGAGTACAATTGACTATGGCCTATGGTACCATAAAAGTGAAGATCTCACTTTGACAACATATACATATGCTAATTGGGCAATAAGTGTGGATGATACAAGAATCACTAGTGGTGGTGCATTTTTCCTTGAAAATAGAATTGTTTCATGGCTAAGTAAAAATCAAGAGTTAGTTACTCTTTCTACAGTAGAAGCATAGTATGTAGTAGTAGTGGCATGTTAAACTCAAGTATTATGGATGAAACAAACACTCAAGGACATCAAGGTTGAGTATAAGTCACCTATTTATATTCTTTGTTATAATTAAAGTGATATAAATATATCAAAACACCTAGTGATGCATTCAAGAACCAAGCACATATCAATAAAGTATCACTTATTAAGAGAGAGGGTTGTAGATCTAAAGGTCACAATGGAATATGTTCCAACTAAAGGCCTGATTGTAGACATATTCACCAAACCTCTTCTCAAGGAATAATTTGAATATATGAGATAGAAGTTGGGAGTGGTGGATCCTACACCACATCACTAAATCACTAGTGATAGGGCATGAGTCTAGGGAGATTCTCATGGAAGATTTATTAATTCCTAAAATAGAGATAAAAGTTAACTCAGGTATGTATCCTTCTAAAAATTATAAATTAGTTGAAAGTTGTAGATTATTAGACAAACTCCTTTATCTAATAAAGGGGGAGAGATAGTTAGAAAAATAGTTAGCTAGAGTCCCTTTGCCATTAATTTCAAAGGGGGAGAAAAAGGGAAAATGTTCTCTATAAAAGTTTGGAAGATCAGAGCAAGTGTCCAAGATGAGTTTAGGAAAATATGCCATTGCCTAAGGGGGAGAAAGTTTGGTATGAAAAACTTTAGTTCATACTTATTAGAAGCCAGTGCAAGCAATGCTAGAGAACCGATGAATATTAAAAGATCAAATTTAGTTTGCCATCAATGCCAAAGGGGGAGATTGTTGTAAATATGATTGTCATTGATGTTAAAAGGTACACTATGGATGCCATTGATGTCAAAAGGATCAAGCATGATTGATGGAGAGAAGAACATGTTTCATAATTGTACTGTGCAAAGTTGTCATGAATTTACAAAGACCATTTATGGATGTTTAAAGTCAAAAATATAGAAGATCCATTATGGGTTTTTCATGTACATTTTATAAATATGGTTTGTAAGTTTAGAGGAGAAGGAATGAGCTCATAATTGATCTATTTAGCTCTCAGATTGGACAAGATTTCTTAATAAAACCCTAAGGGTTTAGCCATGTAATCAAAAAACAAAGTTATATTTTAATGTTGACTTGGTGTAGCTAGGAACCAATAGCTTAAGTTATAACTTAAGCCTTTTTCATCATTATAAAACTATCCCCTCGACCTATAAATTACCAGCTCTAAGCAATTATCAAAGGGATTTATATTTTCCTAAGTTTAAGACTTAATATATGTCCCAGACTGATCAATGACCCATGCTTCATCATACATAGATGATTCAACAAAGTGTGATGAAGTCAAAGTGTCAAAGGTCCCTCTAAGTGAATGTGTTAATTCCAAGTTTCACAAGCACATGAGTCTATCAGATAGAGGACCAATGTGAGGATGTCAAATGTCTCAATAGTGAGAACTGACAACAACGTATATAAGGCATGCACTTATGCCAAGTGTCATATCCTTGAGGGTTGGATAGGTATAAAGATCAAGCTTGTGATAAGATTTGATAGTGCATGGGTGATCATGAAAAGGAGATCAAATGAAGTGAATGGACTCAAATCCTATAAAGTGATCGATGTTTATTGACATAGTGGCAAGTTAAAGATCAAATAGGGTTGAGTAGATTGATAGAGTGGAAGTAATCAAAAGATATAGGAATCTATAAGATGAGGTGAAAGTGTCAAATTTTAATGACCAATTCAAGGTAAATCTTGTAAAATTTCAAATATCTAATGGCATGTAGAAACTTGGATGAGAAAGATCCAACAGAGTGAGTAGACTCAGATGGGATAAAGAGCTTGATGTTTAACATCTCGATAGAGCTAAATTTAGGAAGTGTACAAAGATATAATGGATAGTATGAGCCTATATAAGGTGATCAAATGAATGCATTTTAAAATTGAGCCAATTTAATAGAGACCATTGTATTATGGTGCCAAAGGCAAGATCAATGACTAACATTTAAAGTCATGTCCAGATAAATAGTTAGTTATAGAAACATGCAGGAACTTATGTATAAGATCTATATCTTGACATAGATAATGAAATTGATCAATCTAACTAATCAAGTATACATTAAAGAGCCTGTACATCAAAACTTGAATCTATCAGATGCTATGGATAGTAAAAAAACCTATAAGCATGATGCATGGAATCAAGATGTGAGAAACTAATAATTCTTGTCATAATGAACTAGATTTTAAAATTATTGTCATGTATTATAGTCTGAGTGTGAAAACATAGTAGATATGGAACCCTAGATCATTTGTTTATATATATGATATCTAGGACAAAGGAAATATTATTGAATAATTGCATTAGCTACTTAGCCAAACTGAATGTAGATCAGAGTGGTTGGTGAAGGAAATGAAGTGTGTCAAATAAATAAATATACAGACATAAGACAAGAAGGAGAGTGGATTAGAGAGGGAGAAAGACACAAAGAGAATGTGCAGAGTATGATCATTTGTATATTGGACTTGTAACAAAGAACATAGATCTAGATTCATTTATGAATCTAATTTATAAATTAGAGTTGTAGCTCCATAGAAGAGTCTGATAGGTTGGTACCATCAGATAAGCTGAGTGGGTGCTTACTTAGAGTTGGTGCTCTTAAATTAGGGGATTGGTGTCTCCTTAGGATTGGTTTCCTTAAATGTAACTAGTGAGGTTTGCTAGTGAGGCTATGAACTATGAGGTTGGATTAGAAAAGTAGATTTTAGCAAGTATTCTCACTATGGTTTTTCCCTTTAGGTTTTCCATGTAAACATCTGGTGTCATGAGTATTTATGTGTGTATGTGATCTTTACATTTATCCTTTACTTTGCATATGCTTTAAAAAGATTAAAGGACTAGTTTTAATTGATATACTGATTCACCCCCTTCTCAGTATCTAGTTGTGTTCTAATTAGATAATGACATCTATATTATCTTGTTATTGTGTGTAAATGACATGCTTGTTGTAGGGTCTAACATGCAGGATATAAATGATCTCAAAAGAAAACTAGAAAATTCATTTTCAATGAAAGATTTGGGTGCTGCAAAGCAAATCCTTGGTACGAGAATAAAAAGAGACATGATAAATAAAAAACTGGCATTGTCTCAATAAGAGTACATCAAGAAGGTTTTATTCAGGTTCAATATGTAAGATGCAAAAGTAATGAGTACACCTTTGGGAGGACACTTAAAATTAAGCAAGGAACAGTGTCATAAAATGCAAGAAGAAATCAATTACATGTCTAAAGTTCCATATGCTTCATCAATTAGAAGTTTAATGTATGTTATGGTGTGCACAAGACTAGATATTGCTCATGTAGTGGGAGTTATCAACAAGTTTATGAATAATCCAAGAAAGGAGCATTGGGATGCAGTTAAGTTAATTCTCAAGTACTTGAGAGGGACCACTGATATATAGTTATGATATGAAGTTTCAGATGTTACCTTACAAGGATATGTTGATACATACATGATTGGAGATTTAGATGGTAGAAGGAGCACCATAAGTTATGTATTCACTATTGGTGACACGATGGTTAGTTGGATTTCAAAATTGTAGAATATAGTTGATTTGTCAACTATAGAAGCAAAGTATGTTGCATCTATAAAAGCTAGCAAGGAGATGATATGGATGCAATGGTTCATGGAAGAGTTGAGGCATAAGCATGAAGATTGTAGGTTGTATAGTGATATCCAAAGTGTGATTCATTTAGCAAAAAACTCAGCATTCCACTTAAGAACCAAACATATACAACTCAAGTATCACTTCATTCATTCAGTTTTGGAAGATGGTCAACTAAAGTTAGAAAATATCCATACAAGTCAAAATCCTAAAATATGCTAACAAAAGTAGTCACAAAGGAGAAGTTGGAGAGTTGTTCATCTTCAATAGATCTTTAGGAATTAAAAAAAAGATGAGAAACAAGCCATGTTCAAAGTTTAAATAAAAATCTAAAGAAGATTTTGTTGTTCCCAAAATTCATCACTTGTTTTTGTGGACAACATATCAACTATTTTGGTCTTGCAGGCCAAAATGATCTCTTCCTTTTTCAAAAAAATGTTTTGAGCAGCCAAGTTTTTCAATTATTCAAGCATTTTTAGCTAAGGAACTCATAGGTTCAATAGGTTTAACCAACGGGCTTTCACAAAGAAACAAGTCTTTCTTTGAACACTTAGGCATTTCAATGATGGTTCAACGTTGAGGTTCAACCAAAAGGTCCATCGAATGGCTTCAAAGATTTGGAATGAATCATTGAACCATTAAACTATTAAACCTTTGGAATGCATCAGTTCAAAGTGGTTCAAAGGTTAAAAGGGAAGATTTGAGAGATAGGTTCAACAAGTTCGAGTGAAATGTTCAAAAGAGTTCAAAAGATTTGGAATGAATCGCAAAACCAATGAAAGATTGAACTGTTGAACCATTAAATCTTGGAAGGTTTAAAATGGTTCAAAGGTTCAATCGAGTCTAAAGGATTCGAAGAGTTTCAAAGGTTCAAATGGAATATTCTAGAAGATGTTCAAAGTAAAAGATTCTAGAAGAATATTCCAAGCAAATGGTTTAAATGATTGGTTCAAAAAATATATTGAACTAATAAAAAGGACTAAGTGAATGTGGCCCTTTGCAAGAAACATTGAACCACTGAGCATTGAACCACTTTGAACCATTGAACTATTGAACCAATGCATTCCAAAGGTTTAAGGTTCAAAGTGGTTAAAGTGACTAAGTGATCAGTGACATCCCCATGGACATCAAATTTAGGGTAATGAAATATCCATTTATTTTCAAAGATGCAAACTTGAGAATAAACTCAGTGACTAGCCAAAGAAGGAGCCGAAAAAGCCAGTTGAAAGTGAGAAGATATCTCTAAGAGATCAGATCACCAAGGAAGGACAAAATGTGGCAAGGAAAGAGAGAAAAACTATAGGAAATCCAAAAATATCTATAGGAGAGTTATTTCTAGTAGGTGAAATAGTCCACCTGGTGGACATTAGAGAGTGCGAGCATTCAAAGATGTGACCCATTTTTTTGCATTAAGTAAAGATGAATGGACAGTCGTGTAAGCATCATAAAGAAGACCAGACAACCCATGCTTAGGAGGAGACATTTAGGATGATTCATAATGCCAAAGTTAAGACTGATGACCTATTCTACATGGCCCTTTCATAGATATTTAAGGCATTCAATTTAGCATGGGCCATTTTCATGAAAACAATCACCCAAGTCTTTCTTGGAATGCTATATATTGTAATCTCCCATTTTATATAGGACAACTGTCTATTGTAGAAGCAAAAATCTACCCAAATTGAAAGTAATTACTAAGACTTTGAGCTCAGATTGTTAATCATATTTTGTTATATAAATGAGAAAGCAGGTTACTTTTAGACTTTGTGCTATAATAACTTGTGTTATTTAGGAGATTGTTCTTATGTCTGTTTCCTAGATCCAGTCTTGTTTATTTAATTAAATAAGTAGAACTAGTGGAAGTAATTAGGAAGGTGTCCTAAAGCTGACTGTGGAGAGACTTTATGCTTCCATAATTGTCTTTAGTGTGTTTATTTTTCTATTTCTATGTAAAGGATCTTGGGACCACTTTGTGCCCCCCATTATCCTTCATATATATCACTCTTTGGTAGTTGAGGTGGAGACTTTATGCTACACTTCATCCTACTAGTTACTGCACCCTATTACATTACTACCCAGGAAGGAATCTGGATGTTGACTAAATATTACTTCTGAAAGAAGAGAAGTACCTTCACCAATCACCCAAGATTTCTCCTTTGATCTGTGAACATCATCTCTAAAAAAAGAGAGATGGATGGTGTTGTCCTACCCCTGAGTGTTATTTTTAGCTTATATATATAGTATATAGTATTATATAGTTATAGGGAACCTCCCCTTGATGAGAGGAGAGATTTGTCCCATCCTAATGTGGTAGACCTACATGTTTTGGCTGATAAATCTCCTTATGTTGTGGTTGAAACACCTATTTTTCCCATTAGTTAGTTGGTGACAAAATATTCACCCAACAATTTTTGGTGACTCCACTGGGGATCGAATGAGCTATTCCAATTCTTTTCCATCTCTCTATCCTTATCCATTTCCATTATATACTCTGATCTATGAAACTAGAGATTTTGGGGATCGAATGTTTCATTGCTATTGTCTACTCTGCCAGCTCCATGCCAATAGTTTTTGGTGACTCTGCTGGGGAAGAACGTGTAGTTTGAAGCCTCAAGCTCCAAATTGAAGCAGGGCCAATTTTTTTTCCAATTTTTTACTTTACAATCTGGTAGCTCCACACTATACTAGATGCCAAAAATCTCAAGGTAATGTTAACCCTATATTCGAGTTGGTACAACAAAGTAATTTTGATTTGTTTCCTCCACAACCTCACCTCTAATGAACTATGAGTTTTCCTCCTACCAACACTAGGTCACCAATACAAGGTAAAGCTTCTTTTCCCTCTACTAGTAGAGCTTTGCCTATACATACTCCACCCAGATTTGTTATCCCCCCTTTCCATAGTGATATAATGGTGGCTTAAGGCCCATGGGGTAACTCTTTTGGTCCACTCAATCTAACTCCACCTCTACATGAATTGCCTCATAGTTTCAGGAAGAATTTCCCCAAGTTCTTTGGTGATGAGAGAGTTCATCTTGATGAACATATTACATTCTTCAGCATAGCTTGCAGCATAATAGGTGTGGAGTATGAGGATGTAGCAGTCAGGTTTTTTGTGAAAACATTATAAGGTGCTACTGCAAACTAGTTTTATCATCTGTAGGCTCAGTCAGTGACTAAATGGAATACTCTCAAAGCCAAATTTAAATCTAAGTTCAAGCCTACAGAAGATGCGCATGCCCTACTAGCCCAACTCACATAAATGAGGAAGGAACCTCATGAACTTATGAGGGATTTCATTGCCAAGTTTGACAAGTTGAGGAATAAGATTCCTACCATTGTGCAACCAATAGCTGAGAATCTGAAATGCTTCTTCATCAACTCTTAGCTACTTGAAGTGAGTTTTCTATTAAGATGTGATGGCCACATAGACCTTGCTGTAGTGTAGAATTTGGCCACTGAGGTGGAGGATGATCTTATTTTGGTAGGGAAGATAAGAAGAGATCCTAACAGAGGCAAATATTCATCTTTTGAATATTCATCTACAAGCACCACTGATCCAATGGTGTAAAAGTTGGAAAATGAGTTGCTAGCTCTCAAAAAGTAAATGACATAAGGGATGTCTACTCCTCCTTCTTACCAAGATATACCAAGGAGGATGTTTCCCAATCAGTCATATCAAGGCAATGTTGCCAGAAATCAAGGGCAACCAAATCATCTTCCTCCCCCATATGGGAAACTTGCCATTGAGGTAGCTCCAGCCAACTCAACAGTTGGATACCTTGAAACTAAATCAAATTTTTATTTCCAACCTGAGTTGAACCTAGAAGATGGCACTGATCTCTTTGCAAAAGACCAAGATTAATTAATTGGCGACTCCAACATTGATTTCCTAAATTACCAGGATGAACCTAGAAGTAAAGGTGAAGCATTAATGGATCATACATTATATTCACTTGGTCCCAGAACTAGTCAGCTCAAAAAACTAATAAAGAAAAAATAGAGGAGCAATCTTAACCAATAATTTCAATTGTTAAGTGAGGAACCATCTGCCTTTTCAATCAAAGGACTCAGTGATCGCTAAAAAGGTAAGTACCTCAAGTATTCCTTCAACTTTTGCTTTAAATTTGCAGACCAATACCACCCCCTAAAAAACTAGAAGGATGAACTTCCTTCCTCTCTTTTCAATTATTTTTAGATATTTGATATAATCGACCATGTTAAGAAGGCCAAAATTCAAATGACTGAGTTTGAATATTTATAAGCCAACCCTGAGCAGTTAGACAGGTTGGTTGAGTGAGTTAAGAATAAAGTTGTCCCTGTAGGACAAGATGTTAAGAAGGTAACTCATGATCCCCCAAGGAACGTGTCCATCCCAAACAATCTTGTCATTTCTCCTCTTATTTCCCTTGGGAAAATAGAGTGTTTTCATGTTTCCCTATTGATAAACGGTCACAAGTTGAGCAACTGTGTCATTGATTCTAGAGCTTCAGACAATGTCATCCCTGCCAAGGTAGCAAACTCTCTTAGCCTCACTTTTACTAAAAATTTTGGGAGGTGTTTCTCCATGAAAAAAAACAAATGCCACTCTAGGATAAATCAAGGATGCCTAGTTTGCATTTGTGGCATTTCCAAAAAAGAGGATTAAAATGACAGTCCTGGTGGTTAACATCCCAACCTCATACGACATCCTTATTGGGAAATTTTTTTGAAAATATTTTGGTGGATAATTGAGCATGGACCTATCTGAGGCAAGGATCCATATCAAAGGCATCATGCAGAGGCTACTCCCTAAGAAAGAGTCGAAGTACATTGTTACCCAAACATCAGCCCCTGAAGCTCAAATTCTATTTGAGTCTTCAGGAATGGGTAATTACTTCCTGTCCATAGAGTATATTTCTATGTCATCTGATGAAAGTCATATAGGTGACAATCTAAAAATTTATTCAGACAAGATAGCAGAAGAATTGATAGAATGCAATGTAAGTGCAAAAGAATCCTCCCTTCCAAACAAAGATAAATCTAAGGAAAAATTAGTTTTTGATGATGTATGGATTCTAAAATTTGATGGCAGTGATTCTTCTACTAGCTCTAGAGTTAGGATTGTGTTGATATATCCTAAAGGAGATATTTTTCCTTTTCATATAAGTTGAAGTTTAGAAACACCAACAACACTACTAAATATGAATCACTGCTACTCAGATTAAAGGCTACTCATGATAGAGGCATTAAGCTTCTTCACACTAAAGGAGATGCTAAATTAGTGGTTTTCCATGTGAGAAACCTATATCAAACCAAAAATGAGAGATTGCTCCATTATTGTAATCTGGTTTGAGATCAAATTGAAAGCTTTGATGCTTTCAGTATCTTTGCAGTGCCCAGAGAGTTCAATAGTCATGCAAATTCATTAGCTGTCTTTGTGACCCTCTTGGTTCCTCACCAAGATTTTAATGATCACAAGTACACTATTGAGCTGGTCTTTTGACCAAGTGTGCCTAAGAGTGCCAACCATTGGTAAGTGTTGAATGGGGGCCATCAAATTATGAGCCTAATTGAAATAAAATAATAGAAAATTATGGTAATGGACCATATTGCTATATGTCAAAATTAGGAAAATAAAATCTTCTGCAAGAGAACAAGGATTCATGATATTTAGACTGGAGATCAAGTCTTGCTATGGGGTAAAAAAGTTGATTCTTGGTGGAGAGGTCCATTCTCCAATCATTGCTTCTAGGGAAAAAATGGTTTTTTACTAATATATAAAGATAGAACACCATTTTTACTACCTCACAGTGAGTAGCATTTGAAGAACTTCAATCCTTGAAGTATCAGATAAGATCAGCGTGTACATATGTATAATTTTTGTATAGTCTTTAGCTTGTTTTGTGTTGTTCACTTTCATTTATTTTTGGCATCTTTATTTTTGGGTGGCATGACTCCATATCCCAATGGCATAAATGAAGGCACTAAGATTATGGATTCTACTCACTTTGATGTTTTTACAATCAATGGAAGTTCCCCAACTGGAGCCAGCTATTGTTCCCATAATCCATCACTTATTTTTGTGGACAACATTTCAACTATTTTGGTCCTAAAAGCCAAAATGATCTCTTCCCTTTTCAAAAAAATGTTTTGAGTAGCCAAGTTCTTTAATTATTCAAGTATTTTTAGCTAAGGAACTCACAGGTTCAACAAGTTCAACCAATGGGCTTTCACAAAGAAACAAGTCTTTCTTTGAACACTTAGGCATTTCAAGGATGGTTCAACGTTGAGGTTCAACCAAAAGGTCCATCAATAGGCTTCAAATATTTGGAATGAATCATTGAACCATTGAACCTTTGGAATGCATCAGTTCAAAGTGGTTCAAAGGTTAAAAGGGAAGATTCTAGAGACAGGTTCAACAAGTTTGAGTGAAAGGTTCAAAAGAGTTCAAAAGATTTGGAATGAATCACCAAACCAATGAAATATTAAACCATTAAACCAATGAACCTCACAAGGTCCAAAATGGTCCAAAGGTTCAACTGAGTCCAAAGTCTTTGAAGAGTTTCAAAGGTTCAAATGGAAGATTCTAGAAGATGTTCAAATCAAAAGATTCCAAAAGAATATTCCAAGCAAATAGTTCAAATGATTAGTTCAACAAATACATTGAACTCATAAAAAAGACTAAGTGAACGTGGCCCTTTGCAAGAAACATTGAACTGCTGACCATTGAACCAATGCATTCCAAAGGTTCAAGGTTTAAAGTGGTTCAAGTGACTAAGTGATCAGTGACGTCCCTGCAGACATCAAATTTAGGGTAATGAAATATCCATTGATTTTCAAAGATGCACACCTGAGAACAAACTAAGTGACTGGCCAAAGAAGGAGCTGAAAAAGCTAGCTGAAAGTGAGAAGATATCCCTAAGAGCTTAGATCACCAAGGAAGGACAAAACGTGGCAAGGAACGAGAGAAAAACTATAAGAAATCCATAAATATCTGTAGGAGAGTTATTTTCAATAGGTGAAATAGTCCACCAGGTGGACATCAGAGAACACGAGCATTCAAAGACATGGCCTATTTTTTTGCATTAAGTAAAGATGAATGGATAGTCATGTGAGCATCATAAAGAAGACTAGACAACCCATGCTTAGGAGGAGACATTTGAGATGATTCAGAATGCCAAAGTTAAGACCGATGACCTATTCTAGCATGGCCCTTTCACAGATATTTAAGGCATTCAATTCAACATGGGTCATTTTCATGAAAACAAGCACCCAAGTCTTTCTTGGAATGCTATATATTGCAATCTCCTATTTTATATAGGAGATCTCTTTGTTGTAGAAGAAAAACTCTACCCAAATTGAAAGGCATTACTGAGACTTTGAGCTTAGATTGTTAATCATATTTTGTTATATGAATGAGAAAGTAGGTTAATTTAAGACTTTGTGCTGTAATAATTGTGTTATTTAGGAGATTATTCTTGTCTATTTCCTAAATGTAGTCTTATTCATTTAATTAAATAAGTAGAACTAGTGAAAGTAATCAGGAAGGTGTCTTGAAGCCGACTGTGGAGAGACTTTGTACTGTCACAATTATCTTTAGTGTGTTTGTTTTTTTGTTTCTATGTAAAGGATCTTGGGATGACTTTGTGCCCCCCATTGTCCTTCATATATTTCACTCTTTGGTAGTTGAGGTCGAGACTTTGCACTACACTTCATCTTGATGGTTACTGTGCCCTGTTACATTTACTACCTAGGAAGGAATCTAGCTGTTGACTGAATATTACTTCTAAAAGAAGAGAATTACCTTCACCAATCACCTAGGATTTCTCCTTTGATCTGTGAACATCATCTTTGAAAAAATAGAGATGGATGGTGTTGTCCTACCCCTGGGTGTTATTTTCAGCTATATATATATATATATATATATATATATATATATATATATATATATATATATATATATATATATATATATATATATATATATAGTATTCTATAGTTATAGGGAACCTCCCCTTGATGAGAGGAGAGATTTGTCCCATCTTGATATGGTAGACCTACATGTTTTGGTCGATAAATCTCCTTATGTTGTGGTTGAAACACCTATTTTTCCCATCAGTTAGCCGGTGAAAAAATATTCACCCAACAGAGTTGTAGCAGTGGAGTTATAACAGTTAGTCTCTAAGTGGGAGATTATTGGATGGTGGAGCCTGATCTTATTTTAATGCCCAGTTCTTAATAGGGGGTGTGGGGGGTAACACCCCCAATAGGGTTTCCATGGGGGTCCAAGGGGTGGATATCTATTTTGGAGTCCCCCTAGTGGGGGTTCAGGGGAATCACCTTCAAATAAAATGTTTGTTAAAAATGCACTATAAAATATTGTAATTTCATAGTAAATCTAGACTGTTCACTATTAGGTCACAGATTTAATGGTAGAAATTATGTTTGTTCATTTATTCCCTAATATGTAATCCTCCTTAGATATGAGGGCATTGAAATTATGGTGGCATGATATATGTGAGTGAAGAGGATATTACAGTGGTTGTATTGTAGGTTTTTCACTTCATTCGTTGGACTGAATAATAAGAAGGATTGATTATTTTTGTGTGGACATAGCTCATATTGGGTGAACCACATAAAATTTGTGTCTCTATTGTGTTGTGTTTTTTGTATTTTATTTCCATCTTTAATTAATTAATTAATTAATATTTCTCTATATTTTATAATCCTAACAATTTATGTATATGTATGTGTGTGTGTGTGTGTGTATTACACACACATATATGTATGTATATATATATATATATATATATATATATATATATATATATATTATGTGTGTGTGTGTGTGTGTGTATTACACACACACACACACACACACACACACACACACACACACACACACACACACACACACATATATATATATATGTATACACACATATATATATATACATAAAAATATATATGTATATACATGTATGTGTGTGTGTGTGTGTGTACACACACACACACACATATCAAATAAAGGATGAAAAGTTGAAAACCATAAATGATAACTTTTCAAGGAACAAATAAAAAAAATTCATGGTTACATATGTTTTATATTCTCTTTTAAACTCATTGATGTGATCTTTTTCACAGGATAGGTGGTATCCTAAGCAGACAAAGACAACATCACAATTGAGTTAAGGTATTTTTTACTTTAATTTTCTATTTATAGGATTAAAATTAAGTTATCAAATGTCACATCTATCTATTTTTGAAAATATATTTTCAAAAATAGAAATATGCCATAAAAAAGGGTTCATTAAAAGGTCATTTCAAAAATAAAAATGTATTTTCCAAGGAGAAGTTCAAGAATAAAGACTTTAAGGGAGGTGTCTAGGCTAGTGCATCTCCCAAAAAGAAGAAAAATAAGACTTATATTAGAGGAGGAAGATGATCAAGATAGGGATGTTGTGGAGATAATTAGTAGTCTAAATCAAGGACTTCCTTTTAATACTCTAAGGACTAAAGAAAGATCTATAAAAGAATAAATAAGAGATGAATCCCCATTCAATATTGAAGAATTGGCAACCATGACAGAAACATTTGAGGAAAATATGGAGGAACTCCCTCAATATTGTTCATCTCAACCAAAGGATAAAGGAAAAGATCCAATTATAGAGATAGAAGAAACTCACTCCTCTAGCCATGATTAAGAAGAACAAGTATAAAAAGCTCTAATCCTTTTAATTTTGAAGCTACTTTAAGACATCAAGAAGAAAAAATTGCCTTCCTCAGAATGAATCTACAAGGTAAGGAAGACACTGTCTCATCTTTATAAAAGGAATTAGAAAAAAAATAAGATTTATTCTTTGCATAAAGATAATGAGGTTGTTTCCTTGAAATAAAAAGTGGATAGGCCAAAAAACACAAGAATACCAAGTAGTTCAGACACAATTTTATTATCAGGACATCATGACCACTTAGAATGAAATTTATCAGGAATTAAATAGGATCAAGATATAAATAAGGAAATTAAGGATAGCTCTTGAAGAATAAGAAAAACAAGATGAAAAAGTAGAGTCTACCTTCCAAGTAGATTATGAGTTAGGAGAGAAACTTTTAACTTGTAGAAGACCTACCTTAGATTATAGTCTTTTCATCCATGAATAGTTCCTTAGATGGAAACTACTAAGAATTTCCTATGTACTACCTTATGACTCAGAGGATGAAAAATATTTCATGAAAGCTTATCTAACTAGTACCCTAGATCAATATAATTTGTTGTGTGAATTTTATTTGTATGGATTTATATTGGGTCATATGTCTTCCTTCTTGATCAATATATTTGTAGGAGAATCTCAGTTTAGAGCTTACACTTATACTATACAAAACCAAATTACATGGAGCATAGGAAATGAAAAATATTATGAGTAATAAAAAAACTATGTGCCTTTTTATGAGAGTTTAATTTCCTAATGCAAAAGAGTAAATTATAAAATTTATAAACATTATATACCAACTAACATTCATGGAACATTACCCATGAGTTCTAAAATAAAGTACCACATATTTTGAAGAATTTGTGCAACACTATTTTAATGAACCATTGACTACCTTTGATAAAATATGGGATACATTGAATATTCCATTGAAACAAAGAGAGGTGATTTTAACTGCCAATCTTAGATGGAGTTTCATAAGATCTAGGGATGTTGAGATAATTTAAAAATTTATTCATATGTATGGTTACGAGAGGATAGGTATGAGATTCATACTTTCACTCATCCTGAGCCCTATGCCTCTATGGAAAAATATGGCACATTAGTTTATTGAGATGTTTAAAAAATGGACAGCACTAGTGCAAAGTCTTAAAGGATTTGTTGACCCATTAGAGAAAAATTAGGAAACATAATATGATGTCTATGATCTTAGCCACAATTTGGAAATAAAAATGCTCAATCATGAATAGGGAAGGTCATAGATTAAAAGAGGACTTGAAAAAAATGAAGTGTGAGGGAATGATGAGTCCATAGAATGGCTCATTATATCAAATTAATGACCTTAATTATCCCCTATTAATCTCTCTTTTAATGGATTTGAATGTGCATTTTATAACTTTTTTATAATATATAGTATAAAATGAATACATTTAGCTTGGTTAGTATGTGTGATTCAATATTTATTCTTTTACCACTATATTCTAACCCTCTATATAAAAAATCCATAAATTTTTTATGTATAGGTTTCATAAACACATTAGGATAAAAATACTATGATTTTTGTGAAAAAATAATCCCATTTAAATACCATTTAAGAACACTATGGAATAGCTCCAACCAACTCTCGAGTCTATCAGTCTAGCTCTAGAGTATATCAGTCTAGCTTTGGAGTCTCCTAGTCTAGCTCTAGAGTGTGTCAGTCTAGCTCTAAAGTCACTCAAGCTAGACACAAATATCATTGAAGGATGTTTCAAAATCATTCATGATTAATCAATAACATTTTAAATCATTTTGATTCAATTCCATATTCACGGGAAAACTTACCAAATATAGTATTCCTATATATAGACATTGTATTTATAGTAATGTTTTGTCAAGGCATCACTATGAATATTATGGATATTTGTTACCATATAATATATAAATACAACTAAATATATTATAAATATCAATATTGAAATGTATTTATATGAAAATCTACACATTTATTCCACTGTTCATCTTGAAATGTGGAAGGTAGTTGTAATTTATTTTCTATTTTATAAATAAATTAGATGTAGTTAACAATCTTGTTAGGTAATAGTTATTATATTTAGTTTTTGTAAACACATTGAGAAACATAACCAATGTCTCTTCATTGATTAGTAGAGCTGTTGAAATATTTTCTAGATTTGTAAACATTTTCTTGAGTTAATGAAGATTTAATGTTTGTGAAAGACTAATTGTGATATACATCCTGTTCCAATGGAAATCAAGGTCCTACTAAATTGAATAACTGGAATTATTTTATGGTATTTTATTTTTTATATGACTATTAGTTAATCTTTTACATTTTCATTTTAAAAGTGTGATTTGATATAATCTGCAAGTCTTTGTGTGTGTTTCTATTTTAAGACACTTCTATTTTTTGAATTCCAGCATTTCATTTCTAATAATTTACTTTCAAACATAATTTAAATTCACAAAATATATTAATGTGTATTTTCCTTTAATTAACAAGTGTGCTCATTTCCAAAGGATTTCCTTTATAAACAAATTGTGTTTATTTTCTAAAACATGTTGTTTACTCATTTTGTTAATATTTCAATTCTATATCAGAATCTTTTCCTTTCAAGTAATTATATATATTTCAATTTAAAACATTATAATATATATTTATGGATAAATGATCCATAACTTCCCCCCAAAATATAATTATTAGTTATTATCTTTGACACCTTACTGTTGACTGTCGCTGGATACCAACCCTGGTTTGACATGACATCAAACAAGTTGAGCTGATCTAAAGGAAGAGATTGAATATAATCATCACCATCATCCATCACCTCATCCTTAAGTTTTAATACAAAGATTTGAGATATTGTAGAACATATTCAATACAAATAGGAGGTATTATGTAGTTTCATAGAGAACTTGACAATGGTGTTGAATCACATGAAGCAACAAGCTAATTAGAACCAAAGTGAAAGATAATTTGAAGTTAGAAATTATTTTTTTATATCTATGGACATAAATAAATTTACTTAAAATTCAAAAAAAATATAAAAATATTTCACTTAATAATTATAAATTTTATTGAGTCTTTCAAAAGATTGGCAGTGTAACATACAAACTAGAATTACCTCCCTCAATACAAGTACAATTGGTCTTCCATGTTTCCTTATTAAATAAGGTCATATGAAAAAAAATTTCAATCCAAATAGAGTTACTATAACATTATGAGGAGGAATGACTCATTTTGGAATCCAAGGGAAAAAATTATATATGCACTAAAAGGTTCTGGATGAGGGTGATTATAAAGTATCTAATTAAGTAGAAGAACTAGTTAGTGAAGATGTGACATAGGAGGATAAATAATTCCTAAAAAAGTATCCAAAAATCATCAACATTGAGGAAAACATTGGTTTGAATGGGAGGGGCATGCAACACTCTTATATTATAAGATGTATGGGTATATGTTGAGCCAAAATTTGGATATCATAACATTTAATTAAGTCATGTGATCATTTATATTGATTCATATTATTAGGAGGGTTAGGTTAGGGTGTTTTCATGGACTAATTATGTTATATATAAGAGTTATTGGTTATTATTTTATCATCATATTGAAAACTATATCTTTATTATAATATTTTGGAGGTTTCCCCTTTGAAGTGGATCATTATTTATTAATATGTTCTTCTCTATTTCAATCATATTGTGATATATATTAGTGATTCTGATTTATTGGTGGAGTAATTTAATTACACAATTACATTCTCAAAAATTACACTATATGTTTGTGGTATTCTCATCAATTAAGACTATAAATATTTAATATCATGTGATAAGTCTACATAGTTTGAATTTCATAAACATAGGTGTATAATTGCAAAGAGTCTATTTGAGAATAATTGTATTTGAAATTTGTTTAACCCTAAATTTTGATAAGAGGGGTTATCTAGGGTTAATGGGATTAGATTAAATTTTACACAAGGATGGTGAACTAACCTAATGAGAAACAATTTAATATAAAACTCAAACAAATAATATTCTAAATTTATACACTAAGATTGCTAAAAATAGTAAATTACAACTATTGATATATATTATAATGAATAGGGAACAAAGATAATAGCTGATTTAATTTGATCATGTAGTATGATCTAGAATAGGCTGGAAGTGGATTGAAATATGATCCTACAATAGTCATTGCATGCTTGTAATATTATTTTTGTGGCCTCAGATGCTTGTGTTAGATTTGGATAGTTGCATCAATACAAGTGTCTAACCCTACCACAATTGTCATATACATAATACTGAATGGATTTGTATGTGAACAACCAAATCATTTTGTGTTTTATTTCACCTTTATTATGATGTATACATATTGTGTGCATAAGATGTAACTCTTTGTCAAATAATCAAACCCTAGATTCTTCACCCATATAATGACTATGGAAAAATAGGTTAGTGGGCTCATGTGTTCGAGCTTACCCAAGGACCCCTCTATAAATGGATGTTTCTTACATATCTAATACTTTGAAGATGTCCACATAATTATATATTTCTCCTCTATGTATTATCTTGTGTGTGTACAAGGATGCAATGTGCGATAAGTAAATATTTACAATGATCTAGCTTGTAACTTGGAAAATATGTTTCATGAAATGATCTTCAAATTCCTTAAACCTATGGGAATATTTATCCTATGAATCATATAAATATAAGGATGAATAGGGAAGATTTACTTAATTTAATGGTTGATTAAGTGTTTCTTGATAGGAATGAACGAGGGTTAATCTTCTATATATACAAATCTAGTTTTAGAATATCTCACATTAAATCACTTAGGTTGACCTTAAGGATATGCTTCATTTATAAATTGGATGACTTTTGGGTACTGGACACTTTGTAGGAAAAGTGGACACTTACGTTGATGTAGGTGTATATCTAGGATGCAAGTGTCTAAGAATTCATAAAATAAGTATAGTTCCAAAACTAATAGTGAATGATAATAATTAGGTTCAGAATAACAATGGTTGGACTAAGAGATAAGCAATTTAGGAAAAAATAAAAAGTGAATGTGAGACTTTTGACAATGGGCATGTTTATAACTAGAGGGTACAACCATGATATATATTTTCCAAGTGTACAAGACTAATTTACTACATAAATTAGTTTTTAGTATCTACAAAAGTAAGGATATTTTATACTAAAATTAGGTAATATTTAGATCATTTGATATTAAATTCAAGTAGTATGTATAATTTTAAATTTTAATTAGGAATAAACCACTGTTTATCATGAAAAATATGGGACCTATTGTCCCTTACTAATATTTATTGAATTTGTCAACCTATTTCTCCAATGATTGACTCATGATATTGTAACCAAACTTTTTGAAATTAATGTCTCTTTTTAAAGTATGCCAACATTTTTAATGTCTACTTTTTAAAAATGTAAACTAGATTTTTATAATTATTATGTCCTAATCATGAAAAATAGTATTATAATCTCTTTATTATATAATCAAACTCATATGTTATAATGAATGTTTTTTATAATATCTACATTATATATTCAAACTAACTAGTTGTAATGAGTTATTTTGATAATACCTCTATTAGATATTCATAATAAATAGTTGTAATGAGTGTTTTTTCCTATCTCTCCATTATATATTTAAACTTGATATTTGTAATGAGTGATGTATATTGTGTAGAGTAATGTTTACAATGTTTGTCTATATTTATAATGACTATAAATCTCTTCAAACTATAATAACATATTCAAATAAAAAAATTGTAATTCTTAAAAATGAAGATAACATTATTCTAAAATTTAATTATACAAATTTATAGTAGAAAGGTAATTATTATAATGTATGATACTTATTTTAAATGTAAAAAAAATGGTCCGTCATGATTAATTTTTACTTCCTTATTTTCTTGAATATGGAATTATTATCATTATTCCATCAACATGCATACTATTTTTTCAAAGTAGTCTCATTACATTTCAAGAAAAAAAATTGTTTATGCTAAACTCATGCGAAAAATATATTTTACAAACTACTTTGACTTTGCAAAACACATGTTCAAAAAATGGAAAATAATTCTTCCATTCAATTACATTCATTTGGTTATTAAAACAAATTATAAAGTCATCATGTGTTTGGAGTATCTTCAAAATGGAATAAAGTATTTTTACTAGAGGCCAAAGATCTGTAGAGGTGGTGACATATTTTAGAGATGTTGGAATAAGAAAATAAGATCTAAGGAAGGAAAATAATAAACAACATTAGATCCCCTAAAATCACAAATTATAAAACTCCTAAATGAAATTAGGGAGTTGACATAAGTCATACATAAGTTGAGGGAAGAATATTTGAGAGCAGAGTTAACCATAGAGGAACACATCCATGCTTTTTATTTGAAAAAAAGAAAGAAAGTGATACACATGTTATAACTCCCGAGGCATATCATTATAGGAAAGAGAGGTTTAATTCAATATTTATGAATAATTGAAAGTATGGAATGATTTAGCAATGCATTACATAAATGATAAATAATAAAGAGTATTGACAAAAAAGTGTTTTCCATGTTGAAAATATGATCTTTGTAATTTTTAGGTGTTAGTTTATTGGATTTATAAATGAGGCTTATTAATTTTCCCTTTTTTAATAAATAAAAAATCCCAAAAATTATATTAGGGTTTTGCCTTACCCTTAAATAAGAAATTGTTAAAATATTTATTTCTCCAAATAATCATTTCACACTTACAAATACATATTTTCTTTTGAAAAGAAAAAAATTACACACTCACCTTGTATAAATTAGAGATGAATAATCTATCACTAAAAGAAACCTCGAATTGGGCAATTAAAAAAACTGACAACATCAAAATTACACCCTTAATTTAAAAAAATAGAGATTAAAAATGGACCTTAAAATCTGCAAACTTGCAAATGTTTCATAAAATATTCCTTACCACATTCTCTATTATCAATCATAGAGATTAGAAAAAATATATATGTGGTGTTCAATATTTTTGAAAATAAAAAATAATATAATTATTTTTGCACTCATTTAGGATAAGCATCTATAATAAAACATTTTTTTCTAGAAATATGCGAGACCCACTTTTTAAATGATAGGTTTGAATAAAAATTAAAGGAAACACACTATTCTTCAAGTGTCAATGTATTTTGTGAAGATATTTTCATTTCCATCCAAATGCCATGCCATGAAAATTAGTTTAGGGGAAGGGGACCAGTAGTTGGGACCCCTAACTTTGGGTCCCACATTTTCTATATTATGATACTTCGTGCTCTAAAATGTTATATTTAGATATTTTAATGTTTTTTAGTTTTAAAAGGTGGTCTCAAAAAAAAATTACATTATGGGAAGGTGTAAAATGAATTTTTTGGTAAAATATCATTTTCCCCATATTTTGGAAATTCAACCGATCATTGGGACCAAAGCAAGCACTAGTTGGGATTGAAATCATAAAAAATTATCTTCATATGAACCCATTATTTTATTTTTGGATTATAATGATGACACATAAACCATAGATCAAAATATTTATGGGTCCTTAACATGAAATGATGTGCCATGTTTTAAGACACATGGATCATTACTATGAAATAATGTGTCATATTATAAGATGCGTGGCTCATTAATGCTAAAACCAACACTTTTTTCTAGATAGCTCAACACTATTTTCTCCATTAATGTAGCAAGTTGATGTCCTTGTGTTCACCACTTACACATTCTCTCCATGTCTTTTCACATACCTCCTCCCCCAAAAGAGATTAAACCTTCCCAAAAGTTCTCGACCATGACATGTTACACAAAGGATTTTTGGTCAATATAATGTAGGAATGAAAGCATAGTTGTAGGTGTGTTGCTTTTAAGTACACCCAAAATATATATTTTTTTAAATTTTTTGATATTTTTATTGTGCCTTCTTTGTTCATGTTTTTTGTTTCATGCCTTCTCTATCCATGCTTTTTTCTACATGCCTTCTATGTTCATCATTTTTTTGCATCTTCATAACTTGAAGGTTTTTTTGGGCATGCTTTCACATCTAAGTAAACATTTATTGGTATGTTAATTAACTAACATAACTTTTATTCACATGGTTTCCATTAATTTTGATATTTTATTTATATATGTAACACATTTCTATTGGGTTGAGCTTGGGATGGAAGATGTGTGGGTATTGTGGAAGCCACTACAATTTTTCACATAGATTGATGTGATTTTATCCATTATTATGGCAAGTTAATAACTCCCTACTCACCATGAACAAATGTTCTTGGTTATTTGTATTTTCACATGGGTGTTATGGTTATTATGCCTAGTATATTCCTATGTGTTTCTACATGCCTTTTATATTCCTAGGTTTATTGGCATGCTTTATTTGTTCATGTATTTTTTTCATGCCTTAACATCTGTGTAAACTTCTACTAGTATGTTAATGAAGTGATGGAACATTACACAAAAAAATATCTCACCTTAATTTTTTCATGGATCTCCTCCCTACAAAAAACCATGAAACCTACCTAAATTTTTTCAACCATGCAACATTTTATATAGGAATTTTAGTCAACATAATGGAGGGATGAATTATTTATTTATTATGCCTTCTATGTTCATTTATTTTTTAGTGTGCCTTCATATCTAACTAAATATTTACTTATATGTTAATGGAGTGATGAAATGTTACATAGAGGTGTGTTTCCTATTAATGAACCCACAACTATGTTCTTTTTCTTTTTGAATTCCTTTTATTATTATTTTGCCTTCAAAACCCTTCTTTGGAGATGCTTTTTAGAGGGATGGAACATTACCCAATTCTGAAGCCACATCATTTGCATGTTTTCATTCACATCTTTCTCAAAATTTGCTATTATTTTAATAGAATCCCTTGATGTTTTATGAATTCATTCATTGTATTCTTATTTTTTGTGTCATATTTCTATTTACCTACATGACATGGGTTGGAAGATGTAACATTCACTATTGTGTTGATGTAAGCCTCAATTTTTTCCATACACATATCATAAACTGCTTTTATCCTATGTATATATTATTTAATGTTTCTATGTTTTCATGCCCAATTATGAACCCACATGGTCTGGATGTTTTCATTCACATCTTGCCCTAAATTTATTGGTTTTCATTCATATGTTCCTACCAATTAATTTTTTTGTGTTATTCATTCACATTTTATAAGCTGAAACTTTTAGTTATTATCATTGTTGATAAATCACTTAATATTTTATGTTGTGTGGATGGAAACCTTGGAATTTTTTGATATGATATTATGAATTAATATGGGTCATTCATATAAAATGATGTGTCATGTTGAAAAATGAGTCTCTACGCAAGATGCAACACTTACTGGTATGTAGATGAAAGCCATAAGGGTTTTCATTCACATACCAATTAATGTTTATTGGGTTTCATCTAAAATAATAATTTCATTAGCATAAAATTAAATGTTTTTTTTCTATTTTTATTGAATAATAATTTCTTTAACATACCCATAAATGTTTATGTGTTCTAGTATTAAATGATAATTTTATTAACAAACTAGTAAATGTTCCTATGTTATTTCTATGTTGTTATTGCATGTGTTCATGTGTTTTCCATTCTATTGACAATGTTGTTGAATAGGATTTACATTTAATTATCATAAACAATATCCATGCATTTTTATTTTGGACATGATTTTAATTGATGTGAAGGGTGAATGCTTTCTAGGCAAATTAATTTGTGAAAAGTTTACAAACAGTGTGTTTCTTGACACTTGTTATGTTTGCAAATATTTTGATACATTTTTTATTTTTAAATTGTGTTTATTAATGTAGTACATGTTTCTACAGTTTGTACAGTTATAATTTTTCAAATCTTATGAATTTTTTAAAGATCATTTTTAATTGCTTCTATTGTTTACATTTCTTGTTCATGTTTGTTATCTATGGGTAATGATGATAGATTTTGATTTCACAGTAGATAGCGGAGAATAAAAATGGCTAACTTGATTTCAAGTGAAAGCATTTAAATTTTCGTTAAGCTTATGATCCATTTGTAGACTTAATGTAGATAAAAAGTAAAATTAGCTACATAGATAACAAGTAAAATTAATTATAATACATTATCAAACTAAATATCTCTACTCTCATTACATTTCTTAATAACATTATTTACATTAAAAAATAAGTCAAATACATTTCATTACATTGTTTATGGTAAAATAAAACTTAAATTATCCATGGTAGAAAATTTGATTTGTGACATTCATTCTATACATTTAAAGATAGGGAGTTTTTGTTGGTCTTTCAACGATTGTGTCCTTAGTGGGATTTGCTATGATGTTAAGGTAAATAGGAGTGATACTACATGAAACAATCATGGATAGAATGTTTATCATGTGATTCAATATTTGATGGTGTTCAGGGAGGGTTAAATTCTATGCTATAACACCTTCGCCTCTCCAATTCTCTTATAAAAATCTTGAATTCCTTGTATCTTTTCTCTTTCTCTCTCTTTTTCTCCTTTTATTTCCTTTGTTGTATCTTCCCCTGCTACTTAATAGGCATATTTCTTATGTTTTCATGTTTTTGATTTCCCCTTATTTCCCTCTCGACCTTCCTTAAGGCTTTCCTATCATTATCTTATTATTTCTTTCTTGTCATAAATTATTCATTCTCCTTTTTGTGGGTTTATTGTTCTATAAACATTTATAGACATTCGTATGATGTGAGAATCTGTGATTTTCAGCTTAGCTTGAGTGCAGTGTTCCTTGATTTACTTTCAATCCTTTTCCATTTGAAATTTTAGAAATGTTGACATTAGAGTTTGATGGTCATTAATTTATACTATTTTGTATTTAATGATTTATTTCTCATTAATCTATACAATTTCCTCATCGGTATCTAGATCAACCAATTCATCATTTATGCTTCATTGTCCATTTGGTGTATAGTAATGAACTATTTTTGGTGGAATAAAAGGAGGCGGTGATGGAATTAACATAGAGACATCAGCTTCAATAATTTCATAATTCAGGCCTAGATTTGTTGCTCCTTCCCTTAGCCAATCTAGTGGGATTAGTTGTGTAGGCAAACTTAAATTGTCTTCATTGAGACTGAATGTTGCATCTATTTCATTGTAATGTAAATTTAAATCCTCTTCATTGTCAACATATATAACATTTGGATGAGTTGTTTCATTTTCATTACTTTATACATTTGTAACATTTCTTGCATTTATTATTTCACCTTCTTTACCTTGGACAACATTACCTTCCCACATTAGCTCTATATTTTCCATTGAAGCTTCAATGTCTTCCTCAGTCAAGCCTACCAACCTCATTATATTTTCTGAAACACTTACTTCATCCTCCTCAACATAGAACCATGCACTCATATTCATATAATTAGTTAGTGCCTCAGGGTTAAGGGGCCATATACCTCCATCAAAATCTAGATTTGATATTATTTGGAGCTAGTGCCATCTCCATACTTATGCTACCCAAAGTGTAAAATTATTATCTCCACATGATGCATATTCATCCATGTAATCCTCTCATTCCTAAAGTAAGCCTTGATTGGACCATAAAAACTTACATCAAGTAGATATAATTTATGGCTAGTATGTGTAGGAAATATAAGAAGATCTAGCCATAATGCTTTAGCCTATTCAAACATTGAAATTATGACATGGATGAAATTACCATCAAAACTAAGAAGATGTCTATTACTATTTGAAACTCCTCTTGGTACAAATCTATCAAAATGATGTATCCAATTTATGAACAATTCTTTCATCATCAATGCATGCACTTGGTTCATATCTAGTAATGAAATTATGAAGTTGCCTCTTCAATTTGAATAGGTAATGTTAGATTAAAATAAATGGTGGTTAATTGAACATAACAAATTATTGTTAGTTTTTTATAATATTGTTTCACTTGAAGACTATTTTGGGTCTACTTGTTATTTCTCCTTCCTATATTATAGGAGGTTGTTTGGATATCTTCTTAGATATATAATATCCTATGCAATAATTAATTATTTATATGAATATATTATTATTCATGTTATACATTTTGTTTCAGAGCAGGATTTTGTTTTTGAGGAATATTACAGGAGGTGGAGCCCTGAGGCACCCTCATACTACAGTCAGAGCAAACAATTGAGAATCATGTGCTCTCATTCTCTAATATATCAATATTATAGCCCCTCAAAAATATATTACATATATTTTTCATATTTTTAATGTTGTGTTACAAATTTCAATCATTCACTCATTCTATCCCTCTTGTTTAAATGATTTTTATGCAAATTTATGCATGTTTTTAACAATTTTTGGTCATACAATTATCAAAACCTAAATATGATGGTACAAGAGTATATCCATATCATATATAATTTTTAAAAATAAATTTGGTGCAAGCCATACATCCTTTTTAAGGCCAAACATATAGACTAGTTTTTTTGATAGATTCCTACTCTTCAATGGTTTTTGGTTGGTACAGGCCTTATGGATTATATTTTCAAAATATGACACAAAAATGTGGTAGGAAAATATTCCATATTTTATCCCATATCAATTTTTATCTTTTATGAGTAGGACATATAATTTTTTGGGTCTCTTACAAAACAAACTTGCATTCTATACAGTCATTATGCACAACTATACAATTTTTCCTTATTTTGAGGTCATATATTTTGAATTTTATAAATATAATTATTGGAAGAGATAACATAATATACACTCTTGAATTTGAAACTAAGACATATTATTTTAAATAAGGGTGTACATTCATTTGGAATCTTTTTCTCAGCCCATTCTATGTATGGTTTGCAATTTTGTAAGTCTTTAAAATACAAGTTTTATCATTCAACAACTTGAAAGAATGCTTAGGTGGGTTGGTAAGAAATATTTTTGATAATGAGTAGGTGGGAGGTTCAAATCACCTAAAATTATTTTTTGGAAGAAAACAAATTTTTTATCCATCCCACTATATTTAGTTATTATACTAAAATTAGCTACAACTAGCTAAATTTAGCCACAAAAGTCACAATTTGTTTTTCAAAAGAGGCCAAAGAACCCAATTTTTTTAAGGGGGGATATTATTTTGTAAAATTTATTTAGTGTTTTTTGTTCCATTTTAATCATTTATTTACAAACCATTATAATATTTAATTTTTACAAGCAAAATTAAAAAAAACACAATACAATGCATTTATGCATAATTGTAGTGTTTAGTCATA
Source organism: Torreya grandis (assembly GCA_037957365.1). Taxonomy (NCBI): domain Eukaryota; kingdom Viridiplantae; phylum Streptophyta; class Pinopsida; order Cupressales; family Taxaceae; genus Torreya; species Torreya grandis. Next base: position 1,068,939 of record JARHVA010004539.1, read on the forward strand.
GTTATGCCTCTGAGTCATGTTTACGAGTAAATATATCATAATTGAGTTACTATGTATATATCCTATCATAGATAAAACAATGACATATGGACATTATCTTTATAAACTATCAAGGAAAATAAGGTTAAACATTCACTGAGACATCCCTCCATTTTACCCATTTGATACAATTTAAAGGCATAAATCTTGACAGGTGGAAATTCCAAGTATAGAGTGAAGTTACACCTACATATGAAAAATTCACTATAAATAAGTGATGATTATTGGTATAACCTATTTCAGTACTATCTAAGTACCATTTATCATTTTATTTCATGTATGTTTACACTTCTTTCATGGATCGCTGGGTATATAGAAAGGGTGAGCTTATTTAGTGTACTGAAGGGCCTAAAGGAAGGGAACATATAAACAAAGGTTTGGTATATCAAAATCTAGTGGTATAAATAAAAGGAGACCTTGATACCTAGAGTGATAAGGAATCAATCCATCATGTTTGGTCAAATTCTACACAACAACCAAAAATGGCCCAATTTTTTTTTTGCTAAACTCACAGCTTATATGAAACAATAATTATGCCACTTGGAAAACAAAAATCATGACACAAATGCAATTTGAATACCTTCAGCTTATTGTTAATGGCATGTTCACCTGACATGCCACTAATGTTGATCAACAATGTAAGTTTGAAAATTCCAAAAAAAAGGCAAAGTTGATAATAATGTTCAATGTATCAGATGAGGTAAAACCTAATATATATAAGGCCACAATAAATGAAGATGATTGGGATAAGATCCAAATAGTATATTTGGATAAAAATGAAGGAACCATTTTCCATTTTTATATTTAACTTCATTCACTCAAATTGAAGCCTGTTGAGAAAGTATAAGATTTTTTATGATGTGTTGTAGCCTTGAGGGCTTTCCTCCAAGCATTGGATGAGATAATGTCAAGTGCATATATTATACCTATTGTCTTGAGAGCACTACCACCCTCCTATAAGATATTCATGACTACTTTGATATTCATAGAAGAAAAGCCATATTTTCCCAAGTTGGTAAACATGTTGCAACAAGAAGATTTTCTACATATAAAAGAAGAAGAATAAGAAGAACATGATCTTGCTTCTAATCAACAGAAAGGTAAAAAGAATATCAAGTTTTATAAACCAAATTTAGGTCATAAATACAATACATAGGGGAATAAAAAACATAAGTTTTGCCTTATATGTGGCTAGAAAGGCCATGAACTTAAGGAATGTTGGTATAACTCATTTACACATGTATCTTCAAGAAATAAGAAGGCCATTCACAAACAATCATCTCATACACATAAAGGAGAAGAACATAAGAAACATCATTAGAATATGAAATATAATTAGTAAGACAACATTAATGAATAGGAAGAAACACCTTTAGATACAAAATTCCTAAATACTACAAAGTCTCATAAATAATCAACATCATAAAGTTCTATATAGTATGTTGACTCAGGTGCCAATCAACACATGACTAGAAGATGAGATTGGTTCTACAGTAGGAATGAGATTTATCCTAGAAAACATGTCTCTTTGGGTGACGATTCATCTTAATATATTTAAAGTATTGGGAATATCTCTTTACCATGTGGGTGGAATGCCTATAAAATCTCAAATGTCTTGTATGTTCCAAGACTCACAGATAATTTTCTATCAATTAGCTAGTCACTTGACCAAAACCTCAAGGTTAAATTTGACTATAATGTATAATAAATATGTGTTTGATTAGAGATAATTAAAATGCTATAAAATTATTGAATGAGCATCAGGAGTTTGGAAAATATCCAATTTAACTTCGTGTAGACAAACAATCAAGCACTTGTGGAAAAATAAACAACCTTAGAATAATTGTGGCACATATGATTTGCTCACATCAATTTTATATATCTTGACACACTCCATTATTATATCATGGTAAGAGGATTTCCATCTCTCAAAAGGGGTATATACAAATGTCAACATTTCTTAGTAGGTAAAAAACATAGAGCTCCATTTCAAAAAAGTACATATCAAGCCCACATAACTTGATCTAGTGCATACCAATCTATGCAGATTGATGTCACCTAGTCATGTTATGTTTAATTAATTCATGCTCTTTGTTGATGACTTTTCTATAAAAATGTTGGATTATTATCTAAATAGAAAGAGTCAAGCCTTTGAAACTTTCAAATAATTCAAAGTTGTTGAAAATGAGACTGGTTGGAACATTAAAACCCTCCACTTAGATTGGGGGGGGGGGATTCACCATAAAAAAATCAATTTAATTTTGACAAAAAATGACATTTGTCATCAAATGGTACCTCTGCATACACCATAACAAAATTTTGTTACTAAATGGAGGAATTGTACTATTGTGGAAATAGTGCAATGTATACTACATGATTCTAGTTTTACAAAGGCATTTTGATAAGAAATAGTTAAAACCATAGTATATCTACTCAATAAAGTTCCCACTATAGCTATTGATGGAATACCACCACAATAAGTATGGTCAGGGCATAAGCCATATAACACATCTTCAAGTTTTTGGATGCAAAGCTAGTATGCATATTTCAAAAGTGGAAAGGACTAAAATTGACATGAAATCATAAAATTATGTCTTCTTAGTGTATAATGAAGAAGAACTTGCCTATAGGTTAATGGATCTAAAGACCAATAAAATCTACACAATTAGGGATGTTGAGTTTTTGAGAAGACATAAGCATAAACTCCTTCTACAGGCTCACTTGGGACACTGATCAGTCCCTTAGTGAATGTACAAGATGGAAATCCACCAAAGTAAGATAGTTATGATGATGAGAACAATAGTACAACTTCACAACCCACATGAACCATTAAACATATGCCTAAATGGTATACAAGTACATTAAGGGATGCTAAACTAGATAAAGTTCTAGACATATCAACTACTAGATAAAGGACTCGTAACATGACTCAAAATGAGGTCAATTTAGACCTAATGAAAATAGTTATAAAATCATAAGAGCCCTCTATAGTTTAGGAATCTCTACAATCTAAACCTTGGAAGGATGCCATGGATGTATAATTTCAATCACTGATGAAATAGAAAACATAGTAGCTTGAAGATATTCCACTAGGGAAGAAGACAATTAGCTATAAATGGGTTTTTAAAACTAAATACAAAACAAATGACAGTATTAAAAAGCATAAGGATTGAATCATAGAAAAGGTTTTATACACATAAGGAAGGTATAGATTATGAGGAGACATTTACTCCTATAGATAAGATCAAGACAATCAGAATGATATTTGCTCTAGCTGACCAATTTTGATGGAGGATTCTGAACCAAATAGATGTAAAAAATCCCTTTCTCAATGGATATATATAGGAAGAAGTTTACATGACACAAAAATAGGGTTTTGTCACTCGTTAATGAATGAAAAGTATCTAAACTCATTAAATCATAGTATGATCTCAAATAGTCTCCCCAATCTTGGTACATAAAAATCAATCAACATCTCATTCAACATGGATCCCATAGGAGTCCCTATGATCTAAATATCTACCTCAAACAACAAGGGGAGATATTGTGATTTTTTTAGTATATGTCACTGATTTAGTCATTAATGGTAGTTTAGTGAAGATGATTGATACAACCAAGAAAGATCTTAATTGATTATTTGACATGACATATATTGAGATTCTACACTATTATCTTGCATTAGAAGTATTGCAAAAGGAACACCAAATATTTGTGTCCCAAATGAAATATGCCATGATAATTCTCAAGAAATTTAGGATGATGGTCAATAATCCAATTGCTACACCTATGGAGATAAGGATTTAGTTGTCTCATACGAATCCATCACCACAAGTAAATACAAATATCTATCAACAACTGATTGGGAGTATTATTAAAATAGCATTTACTAGGCCATACATTATCTATGTAGTTTTCTATCTTTCATAGTTCATAAAAGAGTTGAAGATGTCTCACTAAGAAGCAACAAAGTGAATACTGAGATATATCAAGGGTACAATGGACATCAACCTAGAGTATAAGAAGAATGATAATTTCTTATTGATAGGATATTTAACCTCAGATCATGCATGAAATATTGATGACAAAAAATCCACTTCCAGATATATGTTATTTTTAGGATATGGTCTTATATCTTGAGGAAGCAAGAAACAAAACCTTATTTCCTGATCTTCCACTAAATCAGAATATCATGCTATAGGAGGAGATGTCTGTAAAGAAATATGGTTATGTCGCATACTGGAAGGGTTAGAAGTACCACAAAAGACACCTACCATCCTATACAATGATAATAAGAGTGTTATAAAACTTTTTTTCCATCCAGTCTTGTATGAATGCACAAAACACATGGATGTGCAAGTCCATTTCATACAAGAACATGTACAACAACATAACAAATAACTCTAGTATTTATTGAGAAAAGAATAACATGCATATATCTTCACCAAGTCACTTGCACATGATAAATTTGAGGCATTTAGAGAATATCTCTCATGTTCACCTCAAGATATGCTAAATTAAGGGGGAGAATGTTAGATTAAAATAAATCATGATTAATTCACCATAGCATGTTATTTTTAGTTTTTTATAATATTATTTCATCCAAACACTATTTTTGGTTTATTTATTATTCCCCTTCTTATTATATCAGGTTGTTTGTCTATCTTCTTGGATATATAATAGCTTATGTAATAACTAATTCTTTAGCTAAATATATTACTATTTATGATCTACAAGTAAAACCTTGGGATGCTTTGCCCAACTACATTCACATGTGATAAAATAATTATCCATTCTTTGCTCTTTGATATTATCTATGACACACTCCTTGCCCCTTTCTTAGCTATGAATCACATGATGCAATTCCTTCCAAATTTCACCCCTATCTCATCATAATTCCATATTTCATGTGTCAAATAATTCATTACAGCATTAAAATTTTTTAAGTTCTCATAAAAATTGCACACAATGGATGGCTTTAGCATGACAACCCTATCTCTATCTAGCCCTTATATTATTCTCATAAACAAATTAGGGTGATTATTTTTGAATCCTTTCCACCATGAATTGTAAGGGATACCATCATTAAAAGGGTTGGGCCTGCTTTTGCATATGTGTGCAAAATGTACCTTAAAATTTGATATGTCAAATCCATGTGCCATATCAAATAATTCCTTACACCACTTCACTACATCACTTTTTCTGTTGATGATATAATAGCAGGTGAGCCCTTTTTGTTGGTAGATGTGATTCTTTTCAGCCAATTTAAAAAAGTATTTATTTTGATGCCCCACTTAACTATTATGGCAGTTATGGAGTAATTATTATGGTCCATATATCTTATTATGAATTCTATGTCTTCCACTATCCACTCAGACTACAATGACATGTGCATTAGTGATAACATTTATGTTGGATTCCTTCTCTATGTGGTTGGCTGGGGGTTATATAGACTACTTTGAAGTGAATTGTGTAACTTTATTAACATATTCATCAACATATTAAAGAATTTTAAATCATATGTTCTTCATAGTAGCATGTGGTTTTTTTTGAACACACTCCATCCTCTTCTTCACATTCCTCATGATGAACAAAAATAATCAATAAATTATGTAAGTAATTGAATAAAGAATGGAAGACATAAGAATGAAATCTATGGGAAAGAATGTAATATAAAATAATTAAAAAAATATAAGAACATATGACAAACATAATAATATGAGTTGAGAGAAGGATTTTATTTGATACATTTGATTGATCATTTACTACTAGAAAGACATAAACATTTATTGGTATGTGAATGGAAACTTGTGGGGTTTCCATGCACTTACCAGTAAATGTTAATTATTGTAGACACATTCATCCTCCAATGTGGCATTTAGTTTCATATTTTTAACTACTAATAATTTAATCCATAACTAAAATAATGTGTTCATTTGAAAATTATTAGTGGTCACAATTTTAAACTTGGTGGTCTAAGTTCACCTCTGCATGTGAGCCCACCAAATAGGCTAAGAGAGGGAACAATAAAAAACATAAACAATAATTGATGTGAGAATATGAAAAACACAACAACATATGGTTGTTCACTACTAGGATCATTGAAATAAACCCTATAAATAAGGAGTCTTTAACAACATCCACTATTACAGGGTGACTTTCAATGCTTCATGTAATGAAGCACCTTATAGTATTTCATAAACTTTAGAATATTAGAAACTTATAAAATTTTAATGAATAACATAAAAATATTAATTGGTAGGTACATATGATAATAACAATTTCTGGTATGTGTATGAAAACATTCAAGGATTACATCCACACATTAGTGAATGTTACATCTTCCAACCCATGTCATGCAGGGAAATAGAAATGTGACAAATAAATGAAACACATAGAGACATTAATTCATAAAACATATATGGCTTCCATTAAAATAAAAACAAATTTAGAACAAGATGTTAATGGTATTTTAGTGAAATTATTAGTGTAAGACCAGAACACAAAAACATTTACTAGTATGTTAATGGATTTCTTATTTAATATGGATAGATAAAAAGTTTTTCTTGTATGTTAATGAAATTACCATTTTAATAGAACCACATAAAAATATATTGTTATGTGAATGAAAACCCTTATGGCTTCCATCCACATACTAGTAAGTGTTACATCTTGCATACACACTCGTCCTTCAACATGGGACATCCTTTTATATGAATAACCCATATTAATTCAAAATAACATATCAATAAATTTTAGGGTTTCCATTCATAGAATTAAATTTTGAGTGATTAATCAACAATAATGATAATAAATAGAAGTTACAACTTATAAAATGTGAATGAATAACACAAAAACATTAATTGAAGGGAACATATGAATGAAAACCAACAAATTTGGAACAAGATGTGAATGAAAACATGCAAATGATGTGGGTTCAGAATTGGATAATGTTTCATCCCTCCAACAAACATCTTTCAACAAAGAAATTAAAGGCATAGTAATAATGATAGACACAAAAAAATAAAAATAACATAGTTGTGGGTTCACTAATAGGTAAAATACTAGTAAATGTTTATTTAGATATGAAGGTATGCTAAAAAAATAATGATTATAGAAGGCACAATATCAATATCTTTCATCCCTCCATTCTACCGACTAAAATTCCTATATGAAACACTACATGGTTAAGAAGTTTAGGATAAGTTCCATGGTTGTTTACGGTGAAGAGGCTTGCAAAAAAGTTAGGGAGAGGCATTTGTTTCTTTAAATCTCCTTTTCTCCATTAACATATGAATAAACATTTACTTAGATATGAAGGCACACAAAAAGAACATGAACAAAGAAATTGTGCCAAGAAACCCAAGAATGTAAAAGGCATGCATTAGAAAACATGAACCTACATGGCATACTAACCATAACAATGATGCAAAAATATAAATAATCAGGAATGTTTGTTCATGATGTATAAGGTGGCATGAACTTTACACAGTAATGAAGAAAATCTCATCAAGCCATGTGGACAATTACGTTGGCTTCTATAGTATGACACATGTGTCTTCCATCCTGAGATTAACCCAACAGAGATATGTCACATATATAAATAACATAGCATAGTGAATGGAAACATGTAAACAAAAAATACTTCAATCTACATTTAAATTTTTTATAATTCTAAATTAATAACACATGAACTTGAATGCAAATAATATTTTTATTTGATAAAATAATAATTAAAATTTACCCGTGTTAGTCTATAATTTATAGAATTCTAACTTGCAATGTGATCTTCTGAATATGTTGGTGCTTGAATGTGAAAGTATGCTTGCAATTTAATTTGAATCAGACACTCTCTGCAAATAAAACTCTCTCTACAATTCAAACTCTCTCTGCAAATAAAAATTTGATATTTATATAGTTTTGTTTGATTTATAGAAGATAATGTGAATTTTTAATTTTGAATTGTCTATAAATGGTGAGGCTTAGATGGGTATTTGAATTCAATTTTATAGGTGACACCAACGAATGGAGATTGGTGGAGTCATATGTTAGAGTCAAATGTTTGAATTTTGAATTTTATAGGATGCAATTAAAGCTAAGTGGATAAGATGTTGTGATTTGTCTCTCATGTACCTTATAGTTAGAGGTAAAAAAGTGCAATTGAGGGGTTAAAAAAAATTATTGGGGTTGATATTTTTCAATTTTTTTTGAAAATTACTTGTATTAATTTAAAAAACTAATAGTACAATGCTAGTCATAAATGAGTGGAAAAGTCACACCCCAAATACTAAACCGAGCTAAAAATACCTCAGGTGGTGTTTTTCAAATGTTTACACCTTTAAAATATAAGTAGAAGATGTAAATTTTTTAAGGTTCTAATTTAGTTTGGACTTGATATTTGTATTAATTAATTTGATATTAGTATTAATGAACTTGATATTTTTATTAATAAACTTGATATTTGTGTTAATGAAAATGATATTCATTTTGATACAGAGTCCAAACATCCGGAGGCCATAAATTTTGATATGTATCTCCATTTATGCTCTCATTCATGCCAAAATGACCATATCAAAAATTTTATTGTAAACATAATCCTCCCTATATATTTATGGACATTTTCAATATTTTTGGAGGCCATATGTGACCATCTAAGAGTCTGAAAATGCATTTAATTTTTTTTTCAAGATTTTTGTATTTTTGTAAATTATATATTTTTGTAACCAGATATGAACTTCAGTTAAAATATAGATGATAATTTAATTTTAGTATTTTGAATATTTTTGGAGTTTTTAGGGTTGTACGCGCTTGCATGCGAAACTTATTAAAAATAACAACTACTAAAAATACTTGGTTATTATTATTATTATTTTTTTTTAGAGTTTTGAATTTTGTATGTGAAATCCAATTCTGAGTTGAGATTTATTTGTGCACGTGCATATAAAAATTTCATTCATTTAATATGAATCAATACAAATTATTGTTTCAGAAGTACTGTGCCTATTAATTTCTTTGCTTTGATAATATTTAAGTTCATTACATTTTATTGAATATGATGTACATTTTATTTTTAATTGAAGTGTACATCTATTTTAAAAGGGGACCAATAATTATATATAAAAGTTCATATTTCTAATATTAATTATTCAAAAAAAGAATGGTCTTGCTGTAAAATGTTGAATTAAATTTTACAATAATTAAACAACCTATGATTAGAGAAAGGGTTTACAACTACAATCATCACCATTGGACCCATCTTAATGATTGATCCCCTTCCCCTATTAATCGAGGGCAAAAATTTAACACCATATAAAATTATTTGGTACAATGTAAAATAATTTTTTTAAATATAATTTTAACACTTAACACCAATAAATTTTTAATGCTTAAAGCCAAAAAAATTCTTTATTTATTTTTTATCAATGCTTCTTTACATTTTAAAATTAAAACATATAGATAAATAATTGTATTTAATACCTTCAACACACTCCTTGGGAAATAAGTTCGGTGCCCCTATGTATGTTTTAGGTAGAGAAATTTAAATATCACACCTATATAGAAAAATGGCACCTCTATCATATGAATGCCTTCGGTACATTTTTAAATTATAAATTTATTATAAACCTTTTTTTAATACCAAACCCTTCCTTTCATAGAGTTCTAACAAATAAGGTGGCTTTGATACATACTTTAATTAAAGACCATAAAGATTTACATCTTTATTGAGACAAAAATAAAATATTATATTAGATTACAATGTTCATTATTAATGTAAGATTTAATTATTTTCTTATTAAGTTTTGATTACCTAACCCAACTACAGTGTAATTATATGAAGAAAATATTTATTCAAATATTTTTAATTATAAATGATTAAGATATTGATATTTATTAGACAAAAGATTATGTTATATAAAATTTTTTGGAAGACAAACCCATTATTTATAATTATAAATAATTATATTATCATTAATTTTTTTTAAAAATATTTATTCGTATTAGAGTTGCATCGCTAAAATTATCATAAAAAATTAATATTCTTATTAATAAAGTTATTGTAACATAAATCTCACATGATGTCAATGCAAAATTAACATGATTGAAAACACTTAATTACATCAACTTTATACTAATTTTTCATCACTTAAAATTCAAAATTCCATATCATAAAACACTTAAAATATAAAATATTTAAAATATCAATTTCTATGTAAATCTAACCCAAATGATGATGTAAGTTGGATTTAATATAAATGTGCTTTTACAACTTTAATATTACAATAAGCTATCCATATCTTATGATGATTTGTTGTTCATATCAAAGCACACTCATGATGAGCCATATCAATTCATTTAAACACATCATTAAATATTTATCGAAGTAGGTTTTAGCACATTAAAATTATGAACAATTATTAATGGAATAAAATAGTGGCAGGTTAACCATGTTAAAATTTTTCCTCAAATACTTTTTTTTCAAATTCTTTTAAGTTATACAAACTTAGTAAGACATGAAAAACCTAAAAATCCAACCTTCAATAAATAAAAATATTTTTAAAATGTTGTATTATTAAAAATATATATTAAAAAATCCCTTTGCTTAAAAGTATATGTTATTAGTGTAGAAAAATTGATATATTGGAACAATACTAATATTGTTACAAAACTATTAATAGGATTATATTTTATACAAATATAAAAATAGGGAGAAAACTAAAATATTGAAAGGGACTTTTCTAACCATTCAAAAGTTAGTTTTTAGGAAGTGAAATATATTATATTTTTAATATTCAAGAATACTAAAAAAATAGAGATATAATGTAATGGAATGAGGGAGAAACAAATATATAAAAAATAAAAAGTATCCAAATTAGTTTGTTATTTAAATGTGTTGATATTGTGTGTATTATAAGAAAGATTTTTACAATTACAATGATCTGTTTTTTTTTGGTGAGTAGTTTGGCACAATATTTTGTAATGACTTTTACCAAGCACAATTTATATCAAATTTATGAATTTTTAGATAATTAATATTTTATTAAAAAAAATAATATACATAATCAGAGGATCATATAACATTAAATAATGTATTATTGAAAGATTTTATCCAAATAAAATTATTTTTTTCAATATACACATCCATAACAAAAATGTATTAGAAATTAATAAATAAGAGAAAGTTTTTCATAAAATTATTTAATTTTTTTTTATAATAAAATTAAGATCTTTTAAATCTTAACATTAAATTAAAGAAAGTCAATTATTCATACACATAATACTAACAAATATTAAAATTTTCAAAAATAAAAATAAAAAAATAAAATAAAATTATATTTTAATTCAAAAAATAACATGTACAATAATCATCCATATACCATCCATATACCTTAAAGTATCTTGTAATGTATGGTATAACCTTTCATGTGCCTAAAGGTTGCAAAAAAATTTCATGCACACGGGATTTTGTCTTGTTATTTGTTAAAGTAGTTAACAAATAAGATGCAATTTCTTTGTATTTTTGGGATCATAATTCATAAAATGTAACATTCAAGAAAGATCATGGTCTTAAATCATTAAATGATCATCTTATTTAAATGATCATCTTATTTAATTAAGTGTAATTTTATTTTCAACACCCATATTGTCAAGGGATTCCTATAAAGCAAATTCATTCAAATGTTGTTGTTGTTGTTGTCGTCGTCGTCATTGTCCATGTTCATTGTAAAAATAATATGTTACAAGAATAATCTTTTGTTGCATATGGTTAAGCATATTAATTGAAACAAGTGAGATAATAGTTTTAAAATTAGAGTTCAAAATATATGTTATTTTTTTTAATGTGTACATTCTATAATGATATGTTACAAAAATAATAGTTTATTTTATATGTTTGAAATATATTAGAATTAAGTATATAATGTACAAATCTAAAATTAATGTTTAAATTATGTATTAAAAATTTATAATGTTTGATTTTTCATATTTATTTTATAATAATATGTTATAAGAAAAATCTTTTACATTATATATTAAAACACACTGAATAAAATAAGGTAAAATCTTTAGACCTAATGTTTAAGATGCGTATTTCTAAATTTAAAATATTTATATATTGCTAATTTCACTTTTTATTAATATCATCTATGTTGTCCCCGAAAAATATCACTCATTTTTGGGACAACATGTGAGCTATTTTGGTTCCTACAGACCAAAATAATCTCTGCCCTTCTCAAAATTTGTTCTGAGCATTCAAATTCCTCAATTTTCAAGCTTCTCAAAAATCTACGGACTCTGCAGGCTTGAATCTATGGACTCTGCAGGCTTGAATCTACAGACTCTACAGGAAGAAAATCTATGAACTCTGCAGGCCAAGTTCAACAGACTTCATAGGTTGATTTCTACAGACTCCATAGGAAAGAAGCAAGCTCTCAACACTTAGGCGATTTCAAAGTTGGTTCAATGACCACGTTCAACTAAAAGAGTTCAACGTCAAGGTTCAACATCAACAACAAGAGTCAAGCGTATTTTTCAATCTTCAAAGTTCAATTGCTTCAAGGTTCAACGACTTCAAAACACTTATCAAAGAGAAGAAGGCTTGAACCATTGAATCGTTGAACCATTGAACCACTTTGGTTCAAAGCTTCAATGGATTCAAGCTTTAATGAGTTCATATGTTCAAAGGTTCAACCAGTGCGATGAAGATCAAAGAGCTTAGAAAGAACAAGGAAGTGACGGACTAATAGTTCAGCAGGTTCAAAAGCTTCTATAGGCAGGTTCAATCAAAAGAATAAGTTTCTGACACTTAGTCATTTTCATGGAATGAACCATTGAACCATTGAACCATTGAACCGCTTTGGTTCAAAGGTTCAATGGGTTCAATGAGGCTTGTTTCAAAGAGTCTTGGTTCAAGAGATCAAAGGGAATGAACCATTGAACCATTGAACCAAAGTTGGTTCAATCGATAGGTTCAAGGGGTTGACCCAAAGCCAAAGGATCAGATACGCTTGCAGAGGGCAGCGAGCAAAAACCTGACAAAACTCAGCAGATGCTGCCACGTGTCACAATTTAAAATTGACATAAAATTAACTAAGGCAAATTTCCAAAGGCAGGTGCCCTTGCGGAGGACACTCAGAAGCTGAAATGAACCATTGTAAAAACCTGAAAGGCTAATTTGGAGCTCAAATAGCCCTTGTGGAGGGCAAAAAGGGGGAAAATGGACCAATTGAAAGGCCAAAATAAAGCAAAGGGATTTCCTTTAGAAAAGTTCTCCCAGCGGAAAGACTAAGGCAAGAAATAATTATTTCAGACTTTGGTCTGAAGGAATTCCTTTAGATAAAAAGTTTGAAGAAATTTAGAGAAGCTGTGGGAGGAAAGCTCGAAAGAATTTTTGAAGGCCAAAGACAAAGCAACCAAAACAATTCTTGCAGAATTTTTGTCCGTGGGAAAATGTTTGCAGAAAAAGTTCGCGAGAAAGTTTCGAAGGACTCTGAAGACAAAAGGCCACCGAAGGACCCCGAAGGGCAAGTGCCCTTATGGGGGACTCTCAACTGCTAAATTAAAAGACACTTACCCAAAGCTGAAGGGTCGCCTTCCCTTTGGGAGGATGCAAAACAAGAAATTCGAAGGAAACAAGTAGCAGAAAAGGCTGAATCAAGATAAAACTGAAGAAAGTCCAAGGGGTGGCGCGCTTGAAGACGTCAAAGTCAAGAACAATGAACTAGCTGTTGGAAATTCAAATGTAGTGATGGGTGCACGAACATCAATTTCAAGGTTCATAAAATAGTCATTGATTTTAAAAAGCCTTAAAGAAGAGCCAAAGAACTTATCGACCCACTGGAAGAAAGAAGCCTGAAGGCCATCTAAAGATCACTGAAGGGCAGAGACCCTTGTAGGGGGCTCTTCCTGACCCAAAGCAGACCGTTTCTCAAGGCCTTGAAGGGCAGGTCACCTCTCGAAAAGATCAAATGAAAAAGCTGAAGGAATTGCTGAGGAAAGTGGCGTGCCCGTAGATGTCAAATTTATGATAATGAAATAGCCGTTGATCCTTGTAGGTTTAAATCTGCAGACGTGAATGCATTCAAAATCTTTAAGGCCAAGACCAGTAGGAAGCGACTAAAGAATAGAGCATCAAATTGAATCAAGGACCTGATTCAACTAACCAAAAAAGGAGGAATGAGGAGGAAGGATCAAAAACATTTGCACATCAGATATGTTTCTAGAAGTAGACCACCAGGTGGATATTGAAAGATGCAAACTTTCAATAGCATGACCTGTTTCTCTGCATTGAGAAAAGCAAATGGGTAAATGCCCCTAAATTCCAACATGTCTTCTTAACAAACTTCAATGCAACATGATGTGTTACTTTTCCCAAGTCCTTCTTGAAGAGGCTATATAAGGGACTCTCTTTTTATTGTAAAGATATCTCTCTCTGACGATCAGAAACAAAACTCTACCCAAATTGAAAGGCATTACTTATAGACTCCATTTCATTTTTGTGTTTTACCCATTATTATTATAACCTTACCATTCATCTCCACACTAACTGGGAAATAACACACAGTTTAAAGCCTCAAGCTTCAAACTAAAGCAAGGTCAATTATTTTCTATTTTTGTTTCACAATCTAGCAGATTCAAGGTATACATGAAGCCAAAGGGCTAAAGGTATTGTTGACCCTATATTTGAGTTGGTACAACAAAGTAATTTTGATCTGTTTCCTTCACCAGCTCGCCTCCAAAGAACCAAGAGCTTTCCTCCTACTAAAGTCAAATTTCCATTGCCAAGCGAAGTATCCACTTCTGCTGTTGATAAAGCTTTGCCAATAATTACCCCTTTGAGATTTTTTACTCCTCCTTTTCATAGTCATATAATGGCAGTTCAAGGCCCTTGGGGTAATTCTTTTAGTCCTCTCAATCTTACTCCACCTCTACATGAGCTTCCACGTAGTTCAAGGAAGATTTTCTCCAAATTCTATGGTGATGGGAAAGTTCATCATAATGAACACATTGCAGCCTTCAGCATAGCCTGTGGCATAATTGGAGTAGAATTTGAAGATATAGTAGTCAGACTATTTGTAGAAACATTACAAGGTGCTACTACAGATTGGTTTTATCATCTACAGGCTTGGTCAGTAACTGATTAGAATACCCTCAAAGCTAAGTTTGAAGCCAGATTCAAACTTGTAGAAGATGCACATGCCCTTCTGGCTCAACTCACACAGATAAAGAAAGAACCTCATGAACCAATGAGAGACTTCATAGCCAAATTTGACAAACTAAGGAATAGAATTCTTGTAATTGCTCGACCTACAGCTAAGAATCTCAAATGCTTCTTCTTTAATTCTCAGTTACCTGAAGTGAGTTTTCTTTTGAGACATGCTGGTTAAATAGATCTTGCTACAGCTCAACTTTTGGCCACTGAGGTAGAAGATGATCTCATCTTAGTAGGGAAGATAAGAAGAAATCTAAATAAAAATAAACCTTCATCATCTTTTGAATATTCATCTACAGGCACCACAAATCCAATGGTGTAGAAGTTAGCATATGAGTTGGTTGCTCTCAAAAAACAAATGGCACAAGGAATGTCTTCTGCTCCTTCATACAAAGATATGCCAAGAAGAACATTTTCAAATTAGTCATATTAGGGCAATGTTGCCAAGAATCAAGGGCAGTCAGATCGTCTTCCTCCACCACACGAAAAGCTTGCCCTTGAAGCTCCTCCAACCAATTCAGTAGTTGAATATTTGGAAACAAAACATGCTTTCTCTTTCCAACCTGAATTTGAGTAAGAAAATGATGCTAATCTCTTCACAGAGGATCAAGAAGAATCAGCTGGCGACTCTCACATTGGTTTTCTGAACTACTAGGATGAACCCAGAAGCAAAGGAGAAGCTTTTGATAGATCATATGTAGTGTTTATTAGGTCCAAGAACCAATTAGTCCAGCAAGTTGATAAAGGGAAGATAGAGGAGCAACTTCAACTAGTAATTACAATTGCTAAGCGTGGAACCACTCTGCCTTTCCAATCAAAGGATTTGGTGATCACCCAAAAAGTAAGTACATCAATTTCACCTTCACCTTCTACTTCAATTTTGCAAACCAGCCCTCCTCCCATCCCTCCTAAAACTCAAAATGTTGAAATTCTTTCTTTTGTTCCTAGTCCAATTCAGCCATTTGACATAATTGATCATGTCAAGAAGACCAAAATTCAAATGTTAAAATTTGAATATTTGCAATCCAATCCTGATCAATTAGATAAGTTGGTCTAATGTGTCGATAACCAAATTGTCCCTACAAGATAAGAGGTTAAAAAAATAATTATTGATTCCCCAAAGAACATGCCCATTCCAAATAATCTTGTCATTACTCCTCTAATTGCCCCTAGAAAAATAGAACCTTTCTATGTTTCCTTATTGATAAATGGTTATCAACTCAACAATTACATCATTGATTCTGGGGCATCTGACAATGTCATGCCTGCTAAAGTAGCTGAGTCTCTGGGTCTCACACTGACCAAAACTTTTGGGAGATGTTTCTCCATGGAGAACAAACAAGTACCACTACTATGGCAAATCAAAGATGCCCAATTTGCATTTGCAGCGTCTCCAGACAAGAGAATCAAGATGACTATCTTGGTGGCTGATGTCCCAGCATCCTATGGCATTTTGCTCGGATGAAATTTCTAGAAGGACATGGGAGGAGAACTAAGAATGGACCTGTCTGAGGTAATAATCTCTATCAAAGGTGTAATGAAGAGGTTACTCCCTGAAAAGGAGGCAAAATATGTGGTCACCCAAACATTAGCGCTTGAAGCTCAATTTTTTTTTGAATCCTCAGGTATGGGTAACTACTTTCTATCTACAGATGAAGTGCATGAAACACTTGATAAAATTCTTGAAAGTGTCAACCCAAAAATTAGTTCAACTAGAATAGCATAAGAACTAGTAGGTTGCAATACAAATGAAGAAGGACCCTCTCTCTCTAATGAAGGAAAGTTTAAATAAAAATTAGTATCTGATGAGGTATAGACTCTGGAATTTGATGGCATCTATTTATCTATTAGTTTGGAAGCCGAGATTCTATTGATATCTCCTCAAGGAGATATGTTTCCTTCATCTTACAAATTACAATTTAGCAACACTAACAACACAGCTGAATATGAATCTCTGTTGCTTGGATTGAAGGCTACTCAAGACAAAGGCATCAAGTTTCTTCATGCCAAAGGGGATGTTGAATTAGTGGTTTTTCAAGTGAGAAACTTATACCAAACCAAGAATGAAAGATTATGCCACTATCGCAACCTAGTTTGGAACCAAATTGAAAGCTTTGATGCTTTCAACATTTCTACTATACCCAGGGAATCTAATGACAGAGCTGATGCACTTGCTATTTCAAGAACTCTTTTAGTTTCTCACTCAAATTTCAAAGAAGATAGGTATACTATTGAGCTAGTCTGTAGACCAAGTGTTCCTGACAATACTGATCATTGTCAAGTATTCAATGATGATCATCAAATCATTGCCTTCCTGGAACAAAAAGACAATTTTGAACAACTACATTTTAAAGGCAGTGAATCTCAGAAGTATGAATCAGCCTCTAAATCTAGTTTAGATATAAATAAAGAATTATTACAGTTGAAAGGAAATAAAATTCTCAAAGGCCTGGTTTCTCTTGAGAAACTGTTTGACAAGCATGATGGATTCATCAAACAACAACAAATAGATTTAAGTTTTTCTCAGGGATTCGATCAAGTAAATTTGACTACTAAAAAAAATCCCAAGATGGTTAACATTGGTAGGTGATGCACCCCTAAACAAAGATTCAAATTCACCACTTTACTCCATCAATACATGGATGTCTTAGCATATTACTATGACAACCTGAAGTCTCTCAGACCCAATGAAATCTACCATGACATTCCTCTCAAGGCTGACTCAATGCCTTATAAGCAAAAATACAGACAGTACAATTCAAAAATATCAGGTACTATTTTGTCTGAGATACAAAAAATGTTAAATGCTAGAATCATCTTCCCAATCCATCATTCCACATGGATTGCAAACATAGTGCCTGTAAGGAAGAAGAGTGATGAAATTCACATTTGTGTACATTTCAGGAATCTGAATTAGTCATCTTTGAAATATAATTACCCTTTGCCAATTATGGATCAAGTGCTTCAAATAATGATAGGTTCAGAGATGTTATCAATGCTAGATGGCTTCTCGAGATATAATCAAGTTGAAGTTGGTGAAGCAGACCAACACAAGACTGCATTCACCACACCTTGGGGTACATTTGCATATAGAAAAATTCCTTTTGGCTTGATAAATGTTGGTGCCACCATTCAGAGAGCAATGAACCTAGATTTCAAAGATAAGATAGGTAAATTCATAGTGGTATACCTTGATGACTTAACCATCTTTTCAAAGCATCGTTCTAATCATGTACGCCACTTACAACAAGTGTTGGAGCACTACTGTCAGAATGATATTTTCTTAAACCCTAAGAAGTCTATTTTTGGAGTAATAGAGGGGAAATTCCTCAGACACATTGTGTCTAAAGAAGGCATAAAGATTGACTTAGACTAAGTCAATTCTATTCAAGAGCTTAATTTGCCTACAAATAAAAATGATGTTCAATCTTTCTTTGGAAAGGTGAATTTTTTATGGAGGTTCATCCCTGAATTTGCTGAGAAGACTAGACACATTATGAACATGATGATAGGGAAGACCACCTTCAACTGGACTAAAGAAGGCAAGTAAACATTTCAAGATATCAAAACTACCATTGCCCATGCCCCTACCTTGGTTTGTCTAGATTATAATAAAGATTATATCATATACAATTATGCTTCTGAACACACGCTTTCAGCAATTCTTTATCAACAGGACAAGGAAGGTATGGAATATCCTATTTCTTTCATGAGTTGCCCTCTCAAAACCCATGAGATGAAGTATTCAAATGTAGAGAAGAAAGCTTATGCAGTGGTGAGAGCAATCAAATATTTTCACTTCTATATTCTGAATTCACACACTACTGCCTTGGTTCTTGACACTATAGTCAAGTCCATATTAACTCAGCAGGAGTTTGGCACAAAAAGAGGCAATTAGATTGCAAAGATCCAAGAGTTCATCTAGACATCAAGCCAACAAAGCTGGTCAGAGGAAAAGGCCTATGCCAATTAATTGTTGACAATGAGCCAGAAGATACACAGCATGTAGAAGCTGAAGTCAAAGACACACCAATAGTCCTTTTTGTCTCCACTACCAATGAGTGGTATTCATGTATTTCTCATTTCTTTACTTATGGTGAATGTCATGCTCATTTGTATTATAAAGAAAGGGGGACTATCAAGTTGAAAGCTGTCAATTTTGTCCTCTGGGACAACGGCTTGTATAAGAGAAGCATAGATAAAGTATTCCTTCGCTATGTATATAAAGAACAACAAAGCCAACTTTTGAAATCCTTCCACAATCTAGCTTGTGGAGGATATTTTTCTACTCTTGTAACTGCTCACAAGATTCTATGAGTAAGGTATTACTGGCCAACTCTTTTTCAAGATGCATATAAGTGGGTGAAAAAATGTGAACTTTGCCAGCAATTTGTTGGAAGACCCAAGTTAGATGCCTTGCCTCTCAAGCTAGTGATCATAGAAGAACCTTTCTAGCAATGGGGGATTGATTTTATTGGGACTATAAACCCATTTTCAAGCGTTGGACATGATTATGTCATTACAACAACTGACTATTTCACCAAGTGGGTAGAAACGATCCCAAGTAAGCATGCTACTTCAGAAGTTGTATGCAATTTCCTCAAGGAGAATATCATTTTCAGGTTTGGAGTTCCAACCAAAATTGTTACTAACAATGCAGCTTGTTTCACCTCCTAGGAGATTACACAATTCTATTTCCATTATGGAATTACACTCTCCCATTCTTTTGATTATTTTCCACAATGGAATGGACAAGCTAAATCAAGCAATAAGAACTTGGTAACTATCATTAAAAAGCTAGTAGATGACAATTAAAGGACATGGCATAAAGCATTGATTGATGCTCTATGGGCAGACAGAATCACACCAAAGAGGGCAATTGGTATAAATTCTTTTCAACTTCTTTATGGTATCAATGCTAAAATACCAATCACCTTAGAATTGTCAGCCTTGAACTTGGCAAAGGCAATTGAAGATCAGACGTATGAAAGCTCTCTTGATAAGAGAATCATATACCTGACTGAGCTGGATGAATAGAGAACCATGGTGGTGGACCGAATTGCTGCTCATCAAAGTCTGGTAAAGAAACTCTTTGACCAGAAGGCCAAAAATTGTGATTTTCAGATTGGGGATCAAGTCCTACTGTGGGACAAAAGAAGAGAACCAAAGGGGATGCATGGAAAGTTCGACTCCCTTTGGAGAGGCCCATTTATAATTCATCAACACAATGGTAAAAATAGCTTTTTGCTGAAATATCAAGATGGCACACTCTTTTCTCTACCTCACAATTGGCAGCATCTGAAACACTTCAACTCTTGAAGTATCGGATCATTGTATCTTTACATATGTATATTTGTATAGTTTTTAATTTTATTTTGTTTTGTTTGTTTTCATTTTTGATGCCTTCCATTTTTAGGTAACATGACTCCGTAGCACAATGGTACACATGAAGACACTGGAGATTCTGGATTCTACTCCCTTCAATTTTTTTTACAATTGATAGAAGTTTCCCAACTGGAGTCAGCTGTTGTCCCCCAAAAATATCACTCATTTTTGGGACAACATGTGAGCTATTTTGGTTCCTATAGACCAAAATAATCTCTGCCCTTCTCAAAATTTCAACTGACCATTCAAATTCCTCATTTTTCAAGCTTATCAAAAATTTACAGACTCTACAAGCTTGAATCTACAGACTCTACAGGCTTGAATCTATGGACTCTGCAGGAAGAAAATCTATGGACTCTGTAGGCCAAGTTCAATAGACTTCATAGGTTGATTTCTACGGACTCTGTAGAAAAAAAGTAGGCTCTCAACACTTAGGCAATTTTAAAGTTGGTTCAATGACCAGGTTCAACTAAAAGAGTTCAACGTCAAGGTTCAACATCAGCAGCAAGTGTCAAGCACATTTGTTAAGCTTCAAAGTTCAATCGCTTCAAGGTTTAATGACTTCAAAACACTTATCAAAGAGAAGAAGGCTTGAACCATTGAACCACTTTGGTTCAAAGCTTCAACAGGTTCAAGGTTCAATGAGTTCACAGGTTCAAAGGTTCAACCAGTGAGATGAAGATCAAATAGCTTAGAAAGAACAAGGAAGTGATGGACTAATGGTTTAGCAGGTTCAAAAGCTTCTACAGGAAGGTTCAATCAAAAGAACAAGTTTCTGACACTTGGTCATTTTCAAGGAATGAACCATTGAACTGTTGAACCATTGAACCACTTTGGTTCAAAGGTTCAATGGGTTCAAGGTTCAATGGGTTCAATGAGGCTTGTTTCAAAGAGTCTTGGTTCAAGCGGTCAAAGGAAATGAACCATTGAACCGTTGAACCAAAGTTGGTTCAATCGGTTCGTTCAATCGATAGGTTCAAGTGGTTGCCCCAAAGCCAAAGGATCAGATACCCTTGTGGAGGGTAGCGAGCAAAAACCCGACAAAACTCAGTGGATGCTGCCACGTGTCACAATTTAAAATTCACATAAAATCAACTAAGGCAAATTTCCAAAGGCAGGTGCCCTTGCGAAGGACACTTAGAAGCTGAAATGAACCATTGCAAAAACTTGAAAGGCTAATTTGGAGCTCAAATAGCCCTTACGGAGGGCAGAAAGGGGGCAAATGGACCAATTCAAAGGCCAAAATAAAGCAAAGGGATTTCCTTCAGAAAAGTTCTCCCGATGAAAAGACTAAGGTAAGAAACAATTCTTTCAGACTTTTGTCTGAATGAATTCCTTGAACAAAAAGTATGAAGAAATTTGGAGAAGATGTGGGAGGAAAGCTCGAAAGAATTTCCAAAGGCTAAAGACAAAGCAACCGAAACAATTCTTGCAGACTTTTTGTCTATGGGAAAATGTCTGCGGGAAAGTTTCGAAGGACTCCGAAGACAAAAGGCTGTCAAAGGACCCTGAAGGGCAGGTGCCCTTGCAGGGGACTCTCGACTGCCAAATTAAAGGACACTTCCCCAAAGCTAAAGGGTCACCTTCCCTTCGGGAGGATGCAAAACAAGAAATCCAAAGGAAGAAAGTAGCAAAAAAGGCTGAATCAAGAGAAAACTGAAGAAAGTCCAAGGGGTGATGCACCTGAAGATGTCAAAGTCAAGAACGGTGAACTAGCCATTAGAAATTCAAACGTAGTGACGGGTGCGCGAACGTCAATTTCAAGGTTCGTAAAATCGCTGTTGATTTTGAAGAGCCTTAAAGAAGAGCCAAAGAACCTAGTGACCCATCAGAAGAAATAAGCCCGAAGGCCATCCGAAGATCACTCGAAGGGTAGATACTCTTGTGGGGCTCTTCTCGACCCAAAGTGGACCGTTTATCAAGGCCCCGAAGGGCAAGTCACCTCCAAAAAAGATCAAATGACCAAGCCAAAGGAATTTCTGAGGAAAGTGACATGCCCGTAGACGTCAAAGTTACGAAAATGAAATAGCCGTTGATCCTTGTAGGTTTAAATCTACAGACCTGAATGCATTCAAAAGCTTAAGGCCAAGACCAGAAGGAAGCGACTAAAGAATAGAGCATCAAATTGAATCAAGGACCGATTCAATTAACCAAAAAAGGAGGAATGAGGATGAAGGATCAGAAACATTTACACATCAGATATGTTTCTAGAAGTAGACCGCCAGGTGGATATTGAAAGATGCAAACTTTCAATAGCGTGACCCATTTCTCTGCATCGAGAAAAGCAAATAGGTAAATGCCCCTAAATTCTAGCATGTCTTCTTAACAAAATTCAATGCAACATGATGTGTTAATTTTCCCAAGTCCTTCTTGAAGAGGCTATATAAGGGACTCTCTTGTTATTGTAAAGATATATCTCTCTGACGATCATAAACAAAACTCTGCCCAAATTGAAAGGCATTACTGAGACTTTGAGCTCAGATTGTTGATCATATTTTGTTATTGGAATAAGAAAGCAAGTGACTTTTCAGACTTTGTGCTATGATATCTTTGTTGTTGGGGAAACTGTTCTTATGTCTTTTTCCTTAATATATTTTCTGTTCCTTTAATTCAACAAGCAGAATTAGTGAAAGTAGTCAGGAAGGTGTCCTAAAGTCAACTGTGGAGAGACTTTGTGCCCCCATAATTGCCTTTAGTGTGTTTTCTTTTTGTTTCTGTGTAAAGGACCTTGGGATGACTTTGTGCCCTCATTGTCCTTCGTATCTCACTCTTGGGCAATTCAGGTGTAGACTTTGTGCTACATCTCAATTTGCTGGTTACTACGTCCTTGGTTACATTTTGCAATTACTACTAGGAGTATTCTTGTGGTTTGCTAAATAGTACTTCTGAAAGAAGAGGAGTGCTTTCTGTCATTTTCCTTGAGATTTTTCCTTTGATTTGCATGCATCATCTCTGAAGAAAGAGAGATGGATGGTTTATCCTACTCTTGAGTATTATTTTCTGTTTATATATATATATATATATATATATATATATATATATATATATATGGAACCTCCCCTTGATGAGAGGAGAGATTAGTCCCCTTTTGATGTGGTAAACCTACACATTTGGCCAGCCAATCTTCCTACTTTGGATGATCAGAATTATTTTCTTTATCAGTACGCTGATCGACAAAATATTCAACCAACAATCCACACATTAAATTTAATTATAATTGAAAAGTGTGTTTGAAAATGTTATATTGTAAAGTAAAATGAATTCTAAACTTAATTTTCAACATATATATTTTTTATTTCAAAATATTTACATCTCTCAAATTTCACGTCCCCTTATCAATATATAATTTATTATATATAATTTTTTCTAATGAGAACATTAGATTTATTAATAAAGAATAAACAATATTAAACATTTAAATATTAATCAAATTTATATTATATTAAATTCATAACCTTTTCTTTTCAATTCGAACACTTTGACCACTTGCACTGTTCTTTCGAGCTTACCCATGTGTCTCTGTCTGTATCTCACCAAACACATCGCTCTCACTCTCATGTTTCGCATTTGCATGAAAATCACATCAAACTATGTATCCATGCTAATCATGAATGCCCTTTTTTTAACAGTACTATATTTTTTTATTTTACATTTTCAAGTAAAGAAAGTACATATCTCCGACGATGAAAACAAACGCACAGGTTGGCAGAAAGTACATATTTCATGCCCACCACACCAACCACGTATCACCATTTCATGCTCACCACAAAATTTATAAAAACACGAAGCGTCCACCAGTCAATTAAATCCCACAGGCAGTCTATTTCATTTTCTGAAAACAAATACCCCAAAAATCTAGAGTGTCGACAGAAAGCCTCAAAATCAATCGCGACTTGCGAGGAGACTGATAAATGTATTGTGGGCAATTGGTGTCGGCCCAGAGGTTGCAGATTGTATTATCTTTGTATTATGAAGAACACAACTGTGGGTTTATTAATAGGCAACATATTTTTTATAATATTTTATAATTTTATTAATATATCAATAAATGTTTAATTAGATATATAGATATATTAATGAAATAATACAAAATAATAAATATAGAAGGCACAATAATAATATTTTTCATTTTTCATTTTTCTATTCTGTCGATTGAAATTTCTCTGTGAAATGTTGTATGGTTGAAAATTTTTGGATAGGTTCTATGGCTGTTTGTGGGGAGGAGGTCCATGAAAAAAGTAGGGAGAGATGTTTGTTGGTATAACTTTCCATAGCTCTATTAACGTATCAATAAATGTTTACTTAGATGTGAAGACATGCAAAAAAAATATGAACAAAGAAAGCACGCCAAGAAATCTAGGGACATACAAAGCACAATAACTATAACACCCATGCAAAAATATAAATAACTAAGAATGTTTGTTCATGACACGTAGGGTGACATTAACATTCTACAATAATAGAAAAAATCCTGTCAATCCATGTGAAAAATGGTGGTGGATTCCACAGGGATGACCCATGCATCTTCCATCCCAAGTTCAACCCAACAAAAATGTGTCACGTATATAAATAACAGATCAGAGTGAATGGAAAACATGTAAATAGTAACTAAGTTAGTCTACATTTAAAATGTTTACAATTGTGAATTAATGACATGTGAATTTGAAGGCAGAAAATGTTTTGGTTTGATAGGAAAACAATTAAAATTTACTGGTGTCAGTCTACAAAAATTAGACTTCTAACCGTTAACTTGATCCTCTAAATATATTGGTGCTTGAATGTTGAAGTATGATTGAAGTTTAATTCAATTCTAACACTCTTTGAAAATAAAACTCTCTTTGCAATTCAAACTCTATCTGCAAATAAAAAATGATCATTTCTATAGTTTTGTTTGATTTATAGAAGATATTTTGAATTTTGAAAATTGAAGTTTGAATTGTTTGTGAATGGTGAGGATTAGATGTGTATTTGCATTCAATTTTGTAGATGATGCCAATGATATAAAGGTTGGTGGAGTCATAAGTTGGAGTCAAATGTTTGAATTTTGAATTTTATAAGATGTAAATAAAATTAAGAGGACTAAATGTTGTGATTTTTCTCTCATGTACATTATAGTCAAAGGTAAAAATAGTCAAAGGTACAAAGGTATAATTGAAGGGCTCAAAAAATTTATTAGGGTTGATGTTTCTCAAATATTTATACCTTTAACATATAAGTAAATATGTAATTTAAAAAACGAAGTAATAGTTAGCTTTTTTTTTAATAGAGAATTATTGAGATGTTGGAGGTGAAGGTAGATGCGATGGAGGAGAAGCATGGTAAGAAGGAGAGTTCACGTGCCAAGGGCAAGGGATAACTATTGGGGATAGCATCAAGCTCTAGCTTTGCTGGTAATAGATTGAAGTAGGGTGAAGGTGGTGGGCATGGTATTGTAGAGGAAGGAGATGGTATTGAGGGTGAAGAGTATAGAGACACTAAGATTGGGGTTTGCTAGTTGGAGCATGGATTTTCTACCAGGGGTGGCAGGAGTAGATGCAAATATCTGGATCACACAGTGTGCCCTTTTGAGGGCTCAAAATTAGATTTGGATTTGCCTAAGTATGGGTTAGGGTAGTCACAGTTGGAATCAATTTTTGGTTTGGTAAAAGGTGCCGACAGTCTGGGGGCAAGTGATATTGAAACATGCAAAACTAGGGTTTCACAAGCCCTAGTTTTTTTAGCATGCATTAATATTTTAAACCCTTTCCACACCTATGGGAATTTTTGTAAATTAAATATTCTTAAGACTAATCCAAAATCTGATCCTATCTTGGTTTTTAGAGAGACGATTTCTTTAAAAAATTTCCCAGCAAAGGTTTCAGCAGTAGAGGAATTTTTGAAGGAGGTGCCATAAGCAGATAGCTCTCAGTCTTTTGATCAAGAAACACCCCATCTAGGAGATGTTCACATAATTTTTTCTCACTCATCCCCTATCTTTGATTTATCATATTCAGAGCTATCAAAGGTTTGTTTGATTAAAGACAGTATTTTTCTGATTGGGAGATGTGTTGGGAAAAGGCCATCTTGGGAAGGGATTCAAAAATGGGTAGTGATATATTAGCTAGCATTGAAACCTCCTCCCATTTCTTTGTTGTCTAATGGTTTTTTTTTTGTTTCAATTTTAGTCGGCAGAAAATAGAGACTTTGTTTGGTCGAATGGCTTGTGGTTCCTTGGCAATCAAGGGGTGTTTTTGTGCCCTTAGGCTCCTTTCTTTGATCTAGTTTCTTATTTTATTAATCAAGCCCTAGTCTGGTTAAGGTTCTCTAAAATAAAACTCTCTTTGTAATCCAAACTCTATTTGCAAATAAAAAATTGGCATTTCTATAATTTTGTTTGATTTATAAAAGATATTTTGGATTTTGAAAATTGAAAATTGAATTGTTTGTGAATGGTGAGGATTAAATGTGTATTTGCATTTAAATTTACAGTTGATGCCAAGGAATAGAGGTTGGTGGAGTCATATATTGGAGCCAAATATTTGAATTTTAAATTTTATAGGATGTAAATAAAATTAAGTGGACTAGATGTTATGACTTTTCTCTCATGTACCTTAAGTCAGAGGTACAAAAGTATAATTGAGGGGCTCAAAATTTTTATTAGGGTCAATATTTTTCAAATATATATACGTTTACCATATAAGTAATTTTTTTTGAAAGTTCTACTTTAATTTGGACTTGATATTTGTATTAATGAACTTGATATTTGTATTGATGAACTTGATATTTGTATTTATGAACTTGATATTTGTATTGATGGACTTGATATTTATATTAATGAAGATGATATTCATTCTATTGAAAATGATATTCATTTTATTGAATATGCTATACATTTTATTTTTAATTGGACTATACATTTAGTTTGGAAGGGGATCAATAATTATATAGAAAAATTCATATTTTTAATATTAATTATTAAAAAAAAGAATGATCCTATATTAAAATATTTAAGTAACTTTTATAACAATTAAACAATTCATAGCATATAATTGAACAAATCTTTATAATTCATGATTAGGAGAAGGGGTCACAATTACAATCACAACCATTAGACTCCCATCAAATATTGGTTCCCTTCTCCTATTACTTGAGGGGAAAATTTCAATGTCATGAAAAATTGTTTAATGCCACATACATCAATTTTATTGAAAGTAGTTTTAACACTTAACACTAATGATGTTTTAACACTTAATACCCAAAATTCCTCAATTTTTTTTTTGCCAATACTTCTTTAGATTTTTTAATTAAAAAATTATAGATAATACGTTCAACACACTCCTCATAAATAAGATCAATAATCTTGAATAATTTTTAAGAAGATAAATTTATTTATCATACTTTTATTAAAAAAATAGCAATTATTAAAATTTTAAGTTATAAACTTATTATGAATCTTTTTTTAATATGTCAAACCCTTCCTCTCATAAGGTTCTAACAAATAAAGTGACTCATATAATTGATAGTAAATATTTTAATTAAATATCACAAAGATTTACAAGATAAAAATGAAATAATATATTAAGCTACAATGCTTATTACTAATGCAAGTTTTAATAATTCTTATATGTAATTTCAACTATCTGAATCAATTACCATGTAATTATATGAAGAAAAATAACTATTTGAATATTTTTAATTATAAATGATTAAGATATTTATATTTATTAGATAAAAATTATGTTAGTTATTGGAAGACAAATCCAACATTTATAAAGTTATTTTTAATTATTGTAATATAAATAATTATATTTTAATTAATATATATATATATATATATATATATATATATATTCAATGCAAAGTTAACATGATTGAAAATGCATCATAAAATCATCATGTTTAATAGTCTTATTTAATAAAATTGTTGCGAAACAAATCTGACATGAAGTTAATGCAAAGTTAACATGACTGAAAATACTTGGTTGCATCAACTTTACATCGATTTTACATCGTTTAAACTCCAAAATTCCATATCACAAAACACCTAAAATATCAATTTCTAATATGAATCCAACCCAAATGATGGTGTAAGCTATACTTAATAATGTCGAAGTGGTTTTATGACTTTAATATTACAATAAACTAATTGTCTTATGGTGATTTGTTTCTCATATCAAATCACACTCATGATAAAACATAAATTCGTTTAAAACCATGTGAACTACATCAGTGAATAGTTATTGAAGCAGGGTTTAGTACACTGAAATTCTGAGTAACATATTAATGGAATAAAATAATAGCAAGTGCACCATGTTAAAATTCTCTTCAAATACCTCTTATTCACAATATTTTAAGTTATACAAACTTAATAAAACATGAAGAACCTAAAAACCAACCTTCAATAATTTTGAAGAGATTTTTTAAATGTTTTATTATTAAAAATATATATTAAAAAAAACTCTACGTGAAGTTATATGGTATTAGTGTATAAAAACTGACATACTGGAACAATATTAATATTACAAAACCATTAACACTGTTGTTGGGATTCTATTTTATATAGATATAAAAGCCGAGAGAAAACTAAAATATTGAAAGGTATTTTCTAACCATTCAAAAGTTATCTTTTAGGAGTGAAATGTGTTTTTTAATTCAAAAGTTAGTTTTTATGAAGTGAAATATGTTTTGATATTTAATAGTTAAAAATATTATAACAATGGAATGTAATGGAATGAGGGAAAAATAAAGATATTAAAAATAAAAAATATTCAAACAAGTTCGTTCACTTTTTATTGATATAAGTGTATTACAAGAATTTTTTTTTTACAATTATAATGATATATGAATGTATGAAATAATTTTTTACAAAATTTGTGATGACTTTTACCAAGTATAATTTATATCAAATCTATGAATTTTTAAATAATTACCGTTTTATTAAAAATTTAAAATATATTTGGAGGATCATGTTAAATTAAATATTGTATTAATTGGAATATTTTATCTAAACATTTTTTTTTGTCAATATATACATCCATAACAAGAACGCATTAGAAATTAATAGATAAAAAATAAGATTTTTTTGTAAAATTATTTGAGCGAATAAATTTTATAAAATCGATACCTTTCAAGCATTAACATTAAATTGTGAAAAAAAGATTACTCATACACATAATACCAATATTTAAAAAAAATAAAAAACAATATATATATATATATATATATATATATATATATATATATATATATATATATATATATATATATAAAACTAACTTGTACAATAACCATCTATATACCTTAAAAGGTCTTATAATATATGGTATAACCTTTCATGTGCCAAGGGTCTTATAATAGATAGTTTTAATTGTTAATATTTCTAAAAACAAACAACATGGTCTTGGTTACAAAAACTCTTTATGGACAAGGGATTTCATCTTGCTTTATTTGGTAAAATAGTTAACCAACAAAATATAATTTCATTGTCTTTTTAAGATTATAGCTCTTGAGATGTAAGATTTGAAAACATTTACATAATGGAATCAATTAAATGATTTATCCTTGTCAAAATGTGTAACAATATATTCATTTAGATCATCTTATTTAATTAAGTTTAATTTTATTTTCAAAACCAACATTGTCAAGGGATACCAAGATGTACATTCATTCAAATGCTTAAATATTTTTATTTCCATGTTCATTGTAAAATAATATGTTACACGAAGAATCTTTTGTTGCATATGGTTAAGCACACTATGGTGAAACAAGTGAGACGATAGATTTAAAATTAGAGTTCAATATGTATGTTAGAAGAAGGAAGATATTTTGTTTTATATATTTGAAATACATTACGTTTAAGTATGTAACATAAAACTCTAAAGCTCATGTTTAAGTAGTGTATTAGAAAATCAGTATTTAATCTTTCATATTCAATATATAGTAATATTTTATAAGAGAGATATTTTTTTATTATATGTTAAAATACATGTGTAAAATAAAATAAAATCTCTAGATTTAATATTCAAGATATGTATTTTTAAATTTAAAATAGTTATATTTTTATAATTTTATTTTTTTAAGCTATGTATTTCTAAGTTCAAAACATTTACATTTCCCAAATTTTACTTTTTTATCAATATCATTTATACAATAAATTGCATTTTAAAATGTTATATAGTATACAATTTTTTTTAAAAAAATAAACAAATTTATTATTAAATTATAAATATTTGTTAATAGGGAAGGAACAATATTAAATATTTAAATATTAATAAAATTTATATTGTATATAAAATATTTATAAAAGAAGAGACCCAATTAAAATACAAATATAAGGAAAAAAAATAGTAGAAATAATTATTTTTTGGGTTACTTGAGTAGAAAATCATTAGATTGATTAGATAGATCACTTGAATTAGAGTGAATAAATGGGCTATTTGAGTGGCATGAAACATTAAAAGAGAAATTTCATAAATTTAAATTTTTTAAATTATCATTAATTTAAGAAATGTCATATATAAGAAAAACATTATTATAAATTTAAGTAGTGTCAATTTTTATTTTTTTAATTATTATAAAATTTTAAATTTTGGAAGTTATACATTTTAATTTTGGATTTATATAGATTTGTTGTGATATTATATTAGATATAAACAAATTATTCATTTTGTATTTCATTTTAATTATTTATAATTAAAATTTGAAGGTTTAATTTATTATACATTTTATGATATAAATGATTTTATCATGATAGATCATAAAATATATTTTTTAAACCTGTTATCAAAACTTAATCTTTGGAACACCGATACCTGAACATTAAAATACCAATAATTAAATCTTGCATGTCATAGTGTGATTAATTAATTCAAATTATTATTGAGTAAATGTTAGAGAAGTATTAGATACTACATGCTCAATTTCTAATACACTATATATGTATCCATACCAATATATTTTATTAATAAAACACACCTTAACAATAACACTATTCAACAAATAAAATATGCTCCATTTCTAAAATCTTTTCCCTATAATCAATTTTTTTTTAAAATTATTATTCTAATAATTCAAATAAATTGATCACTTTGAACATCAATTTGAATTTATAATTATTTTTTCAATTCAAACATATTAACCATTTTCAATAATATTTCAAACATCAATCTAAATTGTAATATGCTCTACTTCTAAAATCTTTTCCCTATAAACAATTTAAATTTTTTTTTTTTCTTTTTAATTCAAACATATTGATCACTTAAATTGTCCTTTCAAACATCAATTTAAATTCATAATTTTTATTTTTTCAATTCAAATACCTTAACTATTTATACTAATATTTGAAACATCAATTTAAATTCATAATCTCTTTTCAATTCAAACACCTTAACCACTTGAGGGCCCTTTAGAACATCAATTTAAATTCATAACCTTCTCTTTTCAAATCGAATACTTTGACCACTTGCGGTGTTCTTTCGAGCTTACTAATATTTCAAACATCAATTTAAATTCATAATATGTTCATGGAAGGATTTTTTTCACCAAACACATCGCTCTCAATCTCATGTTTAGCATTTGCATGAAAATCACATCAAACTATATAGTGTCGTGCTAATCATTAATGCACTATTTTTGCAACGGTACTATTTATTTTATTTTATATTTTGAAGTGAAGAAAGGATGTGGCTTCACAGAGTGTTGCATGTCTCGGACGATGAAAACAAACGCACAGGTCGGCAGACGGTCCCATCCACTTATTCACACACCACACCAACCACGTATCACCATTTCTTGCCCACCACAAAATTTATAAAAAGCCGAAGCGGCCACAAGTCAATTGAATCCCACAGGCAGTCTATTTCATTTTCTGAAACCAAAATAGCCCAAAAATCTGAGAGTGTCGACAGAAAGCCTCAAAATCAATAGCGACTTGCGAGGAAACCGATAAATGTATTGTGGGCAATTGGTGTCGGCCCAAAGGTTGCAGGCTGTATTATCTTTGTACGGCCAGCCAAGCGTCCACGTGAAACAGATTTGTCCCGCGCAATGATTAGGGTATTCATGACTTTTTCTTTTGGATTTGAAAAGCCATTGAACCTGTCAAATTTGTAACATATTCAAGGTGGTTTAATTACTAAGTCCAGCATGAGTAATAATTGATGTGGAGGGTTTAGATAAGTATTTTGATTTTTATATAATTGGAGAATAGTTGTCATAGTTTTATTAATAGTAGAATTAGATATTTTAGGGTAAGATAGTAAAAATCTATCAAATTTACGATTTTTGAGTAGTTTTTCGGAACTTTATATTTTATAAATAATAGATATGGATAATCTAATTTGATGAATGTGTTTGTTAAGTTTGTGATTCCGAAAATTACTTTTTGTTTTAAATCTTCACTTAAAATCGATCTTCTTCTTCCAACCTTAATACGATAATTTAATTTTCAAAGGATAATAAAATGTATTTGTTTTGGGACATGTTCAAGGTCACTAAAGGTTTTAAGCATCAACTAATTATTTGGACCCTCAACAATATATAATATTGATTGTAACACATAAAGTAAAATACAATTCAACTACACAATCTAGTATATGATGCAATGCATCTCTACCATTACTTTTAGAACTAAAATGAACTCTTGATTTCTTCTAGAATGTAGTAAATGATAGATGTTAGATGCTCTTTATATTTTCTTAGATTTTTGAATGCTTTCTCTATATGCTTGTGTTTATTGACTGTGTATGATTGTACTAAATTGAATAGTAATGTACTTATATATTTATAGACATCTTGAATTCAAATTAGAATTATATTACGGTGCAAGCTGACGTACAAAGGGAAACAATGCAAACAAGATAGGACCACAAACTTTCGAATGACCGTAATGGGGAGAAAGGACCAAAGGCCCTAAAATGTATATTATACAATTATGGGAAGAAATAATATATGGGAGGAATGTTAGGGAAGAATGAGAGAGAAAAAGAGGGGAAACGTGACAAAAAAAACTAGAAACATGAAAAAATGTAACAATAAAAGCCTAATCTGGCCCAATAATCAACATGTACACATGTACCCTAAAATGATGCAATTTTACGACTAATAAATGCTTAAGGACCAATTCAAGTGTCTACACAGTACCCCACTTTGATATGTGTGTGCATATGTATATGTATATGTATGTATGTATGTATGTATGTATGTATGTATAAAATAAGAAAAGGATGGATTCAAAATTATGTGCACTAAAAACTTTCACAATAAATCCTATGAAACGTATAAGGACATTTACACATGGATAAGTGCACATTAAAATGATTTTATGAGATCTAGAAAGGAAAAATTGAAAATGACACATCTCATTTTTCTGGAAATTTGAGGGTGCCTCTATATGATTTCCTTGTACCTTTGAATTTGTAACGAATCCTAGTTTTTAAAGAAGATATGCAAATGCACCTATATAATCTCATGCCTTTGAAACTGTACTAAATTGTGCATGCATTTATGAGTACACATTTTAGTTATAAAAACTCAATAATATGAGTATTAACAAGTCAAGTTTAAGAAATGTATTGAATATATGTTTTTGTTAAGAACATGTTTCATGTATTAGAGATGTCTATGAATAATTTTTTTAATATCCCCCATCTATAGAAGCAAAACCAACACTTATATCTAGAGCTTGGAATGTAAGGTATGGAGTATAAATAAAATGGGTGGAATATATGCCCCCTTTTGAGATATGAGATGAACATGTGAAATACACATCTCAAAATAAATGGATTACACACATCATCTATAAGCATAGGAAATAAAATCATTAGTGCCTAACATATAAATATATCATCTTGGAAGCATGTATGTTATAATTAAAATTTTACATTGATATTCTGATGTAATAATTATAAGCACAAGAGTAATATACCCCACTTGGGAAAATGTAATCAATGTAAATACAAGTTTGGAGCACTACCTTCAATAGATGCTTGATACAAATCACATAAATATATGGAATAAATAAGAGGATTTATCGATGATATAGATCATGGCACCATAAAACATAACAAACATTTGATAATGAAAAAAAATAATGTGTCACAAGCATGACCAAACATGAAACAAACACATCAAATAGTGGAAGCACACCAAACACATAGGAAGCACACATCAAGCAATGAAAGCAAAGAGAAAAAATATCAACCAAACTAAAATCATATCAAATATAGAGTAAACAAAAAAAGCAATGAAGGAACACATAGTAAGTATATTAAACACACTTAAGAGAAATTAGACATAGATTATGCGTAGACATAACATCAAATGTAAAGTAGATAGAGAAACAAAGGACACACATCAAACAAGGAGTAGATATGCCATATGTAATGCAAACATATCTCAAAATACAAGCTTGGGAACAATAATATAAAAACCATAATAACTATATAATCAAGCATGAAGCAACCATGAATATAAAAACATATACTTAACTTAAGCATATATAAAATAAATCAGTTTATAATAATTCACTTAACAATAAATTTATACCAAAGTTTATTAGATCACATGAGAGCTTAGCATATGATAAATAAAATCAATAAATAAATAACCTTAAATGCTATTAAGAAATGCCCCCATAATACAACTACAATGAGCATGTGATTTTCCCCAAAATTACTATGAATCCTTGATCATGAAACTATATATGTGGCATCAAAATCATGCATCTATCTTGACAATTTAATCAATAACATGTATATATAAAAAATAAATATAGTATAAAAACTTTCATTAAGTAGATAATCGAGCAAATATAACATGTACGATAGCTATAGACACATAAATATGTTCATAGGTACTTGAAAATGTTAATTCTAGACACATCTTAAACCATATGGCTTGCACCAAAATATATAACTCTAATTCATTATTCCTCTAAGCCATTTATCTATTCGCAGGCTTAACCATTTGATTTTCATCATTTCTACATAGAACTTTCCAAGTCAAATGCTTAATTTTATTTATGCTCCCTTTAACTATCTCTAGCTCTGAACAACTATCACCAATTTTTTAGGATAGTTATGTGCTAGGTAGATAGGACCACTTCTACGAGCTTGTGCACATGGAGTGGTTGCATCCCATGCCAAATAATGGATAGTTTCTAAATTTTGAATTATTTTTATAGGTCTTCCCATGTGTTTTATAAGGTAAATTAAAGGAAATTCTTAAAATGTTTTGATAAAAATACACAACAAAGGTCATTCATTATTCCCACTTGGTTCTTAGCTTACACACTATTACACATTGATAAAACTCTCCTTGTTCTTTCCAAACTCATGATCTCTCACAAGGAACAACCATAATCCAAGTCTAAAACATATCAAATCAATTCAAGAGCTATCATTTTCAAGAATCAAATATATATTTTTAGTTTCATATACA
Source organism: Torreya grandis (assembly GCA_037957365.1). Taxonomy (NCBI): domain Eukaryota; kingdom Viridiplantae; phylum Streptophyta; class Pinopsida; order Cupressales; family Taxaceae; genus Torreya; species Torreya grandis. The sequence continues at coordinate 1,104,985 of JARHVA010004539.1, forward strand.
TATTCAAAGATCACAATTTCACAATCACTCTAGTTGGAAAAATATATGAGATTAATTTTCTTCCTTGGAGTATTGGATACGTAGGCAATGATCAATCATGAAGGGGATTATTAGAGTCAACTAAGCCCATTACACTTCCCTATATATTTTATAGGTTTCAATCTTTCAAAGTGCCCTTAGGTTTTAATAGACAAAATAAGGAAAAAAAAACTAACTCCATGGGGCATAAACACAATCAAAATATTTCAGCCTACTTAGCAGGTGAAAAAGGCACACTAGTAAGATTTTTATCACAATCAAAATGAGAAACTCAAAAGTCATTAGATTTGATGCATAACTCACTAGTTACCTAATGATAATGTTAGTATTTTATTTGATTCAAATTTATACTTACCAAGATGAATCACTAGTTACCTAATAGTGAACTATAGATTATATTCTCTCAGAGTTTACTTGAACCCATTAAATATAAAGTGGTCTTCAACTCTTACCATTATTTCAATGAACTTTATCATGTGGTTAAGAACTATGAGATCAAGATATTATATACTAACAAACTTAAATATTGGATTAATTCCCCTATTTCTAGTGGAATCAAATATTAAGGTAAATAGATATTTAAAGATAAGGTGAATAATAATAATTTCCAACCTAAGAATGAGATAAATAATGTATTCAATATGCTATATCAACCAATAGATAAGATATAATTTCTCAACAAAAAGAGTGAATAATTTTTACATGGTTAAGTCAGAGTCCTCAAAATGTATTTGATCACTTTATTAAATGCAATATGATATATTTACCTTCTTAGAGAGAATAGGACTTGTTAGAGCCTTTTTATAGTTCATGCTATAACATTTTCACTGGGATCTACCTAGAAATACACAATTTTTTAAAAATTTAAAACAACATATATTTTCATTAGATTACACAATGAAAATATAATCAGTGGCCATATATAATACTCTAAATGTGAGAACTATAAATTAAGCATTCATCAACATACATCACTAATCACTATTATCATAAGAAACACATCATAATTGATTATAGAAGGTAATTACAAATATCCAGCTACAACTGATACAAACATACAACCACTACTATCAATGTATAATAAGTAAATAATTACAGCTCATCATGATAATGTTTCATATATATATATATATATATATATATATATATATATATATATATATATATATATAGGCTCCACAAAGCATAAGTTCCTTGGACTCTAGTATCTATGGTAATCTCAAGTGTTGTCTCTAAGTAAGTACTATTATGGGGAGGGAGAGCATCATTCGAACACTTTTTCACATCAATCATAGACCATCAATCCCCCACACAATTCTCATTAGGGAATGGCCCTCTATTCACGGATGAGTAGATAGTGATGATGAAAGAATTTAGAGAGATAAGCTAATACCTATGTGCTATATGGTTTCTAAAACTAAATATGTGATGTATCATAAAGAAACCCATTCTAATTAAGATATTACATAAACATGTAAATCATACACATGAAATGACAATGTATCACTAACATTACTTTGACCAAAAATTTTATCAGTTAATGATTTATAAGATCAGTCAAATTCATACACATCACTTGGTCGAATTACTTTCATTTGGCATTGTGATATTATTAAACTAGTGAAGTCTATTTCACTACTTTCTTAGTATCAGTAATGTGAGACTTGATTAACTTATTATAACCAATAGATTCATACAGATTACATCCTACTAGTAATCACATAATATGCTAAGCACATGAATAATCAAAATACATACATGTATTCTATCAATCGTATGAATGAATCTTATAATATTATCTATCACATAAATAATAGAAATAATAGCTACATTATATACCATTTGGGTATAATATACATCTAAACTATAATTCTAATTACTATAAATAATTTCTAAATATAATACACCTTATGCCATCTTATAATATCATAGTCCATTGCTCTTGAACACAACTACCCAAGTACAAATAACTAATCATAATAATTTACATAATTAAAATCTCATAATCCTAATCATGTTTGTTTGAAAATGACCTTTCATTTATATGCTTGGTTTGGAGTTTATATTTATGTTGACATAGTTCCTTAACTTTTGGGGTCCCATGATCAATTGTTTTATATTTGTCAGCAAACTTAGAGGTATGCAACCTGATACACCCATATACATTATATTCTTCTGATAACTCATAAATCATCAGATAGAAATGTTTCCTTTATGTATAAATACATGCTAAACAACATATGTGGATATTGTATAAAGATATCACTAGTATTTTACAATTCTCAGTCTAATTTCTTTGGTGTATTGGAGAAATATTTATCCGTAGATAGTCATGGATTCCATTTTTTTAATGAGTTTCATTCAAATCTATCATATATTCCTCTTATATAATATAATAATAATAATAATAATAATAATAATAATAATAATAATAATAATAATAATAATAATAATAATAATAATAATAAATTTTTCAAATTAAATACATATTAAATGGATCTATTTATATATTGTCATGACTAATATTCCTATGAATACTAATACCTACATCCAATACACTATTTTTACATCATGCCATATTAATAGATTTATATAATATATGGCCTATTTAATGGCACAAATATTATGGTTGTTCATATAAAATTATTTTATTATAAGGAAGCCACTTATGTGTGTGTAGTTTATATAGTTATTCCTATACAGAGAGGGTCGATGGTTGTACATTGACCACGGCTCAAAACTAATTTCCTTGTATAGTTTAATTAACCAGAAAAGCATCATGCTTATATGCTATATGATACATTATGCTATATACATTTCCCCACTAATATTAACATGACTAAGGGCCCAACAACTAATAGTTACATAATGCTATTGCTATAAAATTTCACCAAATAATTATTAGTGTAACTATTAGTGTATATTCATAATATTAATAATATAGTGTAACTATTAGTGTATATCCATAATACTTAATAGTATATACTTAATAATCATCGAGGATTACTAATATGGTAAATATATTTCATAATTACAGTTGCTATATAATTTCAAAGTTATATATATATATATATATATATATATATATATATATATATATATATATACATATATATATATATATACATATATATATATATACATATATATATATATATATATATATATACATATATATATATATATATATATACATATATATATATATATATATATATATACATATATATATATATATATATATACATATATATATATATATATATATATATATATATATATATATATATATATATATATATATATATGCTTTTTTTTATCATGATAATATTTACACAGTTTATCACCTATTTACATGTCACTATTTAATCCATATAAACTTGGTTCACTAAAAACATCAATTTATCTAATCAAGAATCGACTATGTTTTATGTGACTCACTGCTATGTAATATTGATGTTGGAGGAGCAGCTTCAGGCTCCTACTTCCAGCTCAACATCTTAAACTTTTGATGGAGGCCAACAGGGAGATTGAAGTGTTGCGTCTCTTTGCCAACAGGGAGATTGAAGAGATGTGTCTCTTTCCTCTCACTTGTATATATAATGCTTCTTCATTGTTCAAGATAGAAATATTCAATAACAAGTATAATATATAAAGAGCAGATTTCTAAAGATTAAATCAGATTTATCTTGTTGTGTTCATTATTCATTGTGTTGCAATTTTTGTTTATTTCAATTCTGTTCATAAATCTAACATGGTATCAGAGCAAGTTTGAAGATGATCGTGATCAGACTTGTAATTGCAGTAATACTCTCTATTATTCTTTATATCTCTTGTCTATCCCTATTTTAGTCAAGATGGTGAACAGTCTTAAAATTGAGGATAGACTCGAAGGAGCATCCAAATTCACATCATGGAGGTTTAGATTCATGTTCACCTTGAAAGAAAATGACTTGGCTGAGTTTGTGGAAACCAAAGTTCCCGAATCATTGGAGGAAGAAGAGAAGTTGCAATGGAAAAGAAAGACATCGAGGAGAAGAAGATATTGGTTGACTCCATTAAAGATCATATTGTTTTGATTATCTCCAAGTTGAAGACAACAAGGGACATGTTTAAAACCTTGGAGGAAATGTATGAAATCAACAACACTAGTCGGGCTCTTGCACTGAAGCAACAACTACATCATGTGAAAATGGCAAAAGGAGAAACAGTTATTGCTTACTTTATGAAGATTTTGGAATTAAGAAATCAACTCTCTATAATTGGTCATGTAGTTGATGATAAAGACTTGACCATGCTTGCTCTTAATGGCCTTCCTTCATCATGGGAATCCTACATTCAAGGAATCAGTGCAAGATCAAAACTTCCCAGGTTTGATCGATTGAGGGTAGATTGCATTCAAGAAGAGGCTAGATTGGTTGCTAGAGGAATTGGTCAAAGCTCTACCAATGAAGACATTTCATGTCCTTGCCTCTAAATCATTTAAGAAGAAAATCAAGAATGAGAAGAAAGGATTCTTCAAGAGAAATAGAGACAATGAAACTGATGGTGCTTCCGCTTTCAAGAAGAAAAGGGACCTCTCCAAAATCCAATGATTTAGGTGTGACAAGTATGGTCACATTGCCAAATATTGTCCCTCCAAGGCTAAGTAACAATCCACCATTGCAAATGTTGATGATGCCTCTCCTCAGAAGGAAACATGTGAATATTTGTTCTATTCGGCATTATCAAGCAATGTACCTACTGACACCAACACTTGGTTGATTGATAGTGGTGCATCTCAACACATCACTAGTTTTAAGAAGCATTTATCAAACTTGATGGAGAGAAATTCTTGTGAACAAGTTATCATTGGGGATGATGCTAGATATTCAGTGAAAGGGATTTGAATCTCTACTCTCCACTTAAAATCTGGGATTACTCTAAGGTTAAGTGATGTTCTTTATGTTCCAGGCATCAAACGAAATCTAGTTTCCATTTCAGCCTTGGAAGACAAGGGTTATCAAGTTGCCTTCTCTGAAGGCAAAGTTCTTGTGTGGATGAAGAATTCCAACTTCAAAATTGCTTGAATAATTGGAGTTAGACATGAGAGCCTCTATAGGCTAATTACTTGTCCACTTCAGAAAATAGTACATGATTCTTCAAGCTTGTGTGATCTTTGGCATAGAAGATTAGCTCACCTACACTTTCAAGCTCTAACTATCATGGAGAAGATGGTCACGGGTCTTCCAAAATTCAACCAGGAGCATGAAGGTACCTGTAAAGGTTGTGCCATGGGTAAGAATACTAAAAGACCATTTTATAGCAGAGAAAGTAGATCTAAATGTATTCTAGATCTCATTCATTCTGATTTATGTGGTCCAATGTTTGTTGCTTCTTTGAGTGGTTTCTTGTATTACATTATTTTTATTGATGACCACTCTAGAAAGACTTGGATTTATTTCTTTAAATCTAAATAATCTAAAGAATTACTTGAGAGGATCAAAGAGTTTAAAGCTCAGGTAGAGAACTTATCTAAGAAGAGGATCAAAGTTCTAAGATCCGACAATAGAGGGGAGTATACCTCTGATGAATTCCACAACTTTTGCATTGAAATGGGGATTAAGAGGGAGTTTTGTGTTCCTTACAACCCTCAACAGAATGGTGTTGCAGAAAGGAAGAACAGATCTATTGTAGAAGTTACCAAAGCTATGATTCATGACCAAGATCTGCAAATCCTCCTTTGGGCTGAAGCATCTAAGATAGTTATTTATGTTTAGAATAGAAGCCCTCACTGCATTTTAGAGAACATGACTCTCGAATAAGCTTTCATAGGGGTAAAGCCAGAAGTAAGTAATTTGAGGATCTTTGGTTGTCCAATATATTTTCACATACCAAAAGATAAAAGGACTAAGCTGAATCCTTCTGGCAAGAAGGGAATATTTGTAGGCTATAGTGAAACTTAAAAAGCCTATAGAATTTACATTTTAGGTTAGAAGTTGAATGAGATCAGTAGGGATGTTACATTTGAAGAGAATGTTGCATTCAAAAGATCTAAGAGCATTCATATGGAGATAGATAATGAAGACCAAGAGTCTCCTTAGGATATGAAAGTTGACCATACTCTTGAAATTCAGAGGGAGGTTTTTGATTCAAAAGAAGATGATGTTTCAGTTAAGCCTTTGGAACCAACTCATGGACCTAGTGACATTGTTATAGTACGAAAAAGGCCTCGATGGACTCAAGAAAACATGCAAGAGGCAGGAAAATATACAGGTCCCTGAAGATCTCTTAGAGAAAGTAAGAGACCTCATAAGTTCTCAGATTATGTGTTATTAATGAGTCAAATTATTGAGTCTAAGCCTTCTAGTGTTAAGGAAGCTACTAGTCAACAAGTATGGAGAGATGCTATGGCTGAAGAGTATCAATCCATCCTCAAGAATGATGTTTGGGATATTGTACGTAGACTTGAAGGAAAATATGTTGTTTCTTCTACGTGGCTCTTCAAGATCAAGCATGCACTTGATGGAAGCATTGAGAAGTACAAGGCTAGGTTTGTGGCTAGAGGATTCTCTTAGAGAGAGGGAGTAGATTATGAGGAAACCTTTGCTCCAGTTTCCCATTATACATCTATCAGAACCATCATTGCTATTGCAACATTTAAAGGATGGAAATTACACCAAATGGATGTGAAGACAACATTTCTAAATGGTGTAATCAAGGAAGACATATTTATTGAGAAACTTGATGGTTTTGAGGTTCATGGGAATGAGTCTCATGTTTGCAAACTGAAGAAGGCTTTGTACGGCCTTAAGCAGGCACCTCGTGCTTGGTATGAAAGAATTGATCGATACTTGATGAGCTTGAATTTCTCTAAGAATGACGTTGATTCAAACCTATACTTCAAGCTAATTAATGGCAACACATTAATCTTGGTTCTCTATGTTGATGATCTTCTTATTACCAGAGAAGATCACCTCATTTTCAAATGTAAGAAGGAGTTAGCTTCAGAATTTGGAATGAAGGATCTTGATCTCTTACATTACTTCCTTGGTTTAGAAGTATGGCAGAAACTAGATGAGATTATTATAAGTCAAGGGAGGTATTCTATTGACATATTGAAGAGATTTGGTATGATAAATTGTAAATCGATGTCTACACCAATGGAGTCAATTTTTTTGAAGTTAAAAGAGGCTGTAGCTAGTTCAGATCTGGTGGATCCTAGCATGTACATACAAATGATTAGTTCATTGATGTATCTAGTTAATACTAGACCAGATATTTGCTATGCAGTGAGTGCACTTAGTCAGTTCATGTGTGAACCAAGACAAATCCATCTAGTTGCAGTGAAGCATATCCTAAGATATTTGTGTGGCACAGTTGGATGTCTTGAGATATTTTTCTAGTGTAGACTTGAAACTGCACGGATATACTGATTCTAATTGCACAAGATGTGTCTGATTGGAAGAGCACATATGGATGTTGTTTCAATTTGGGATCTGTTATGATTTCTTGGTGTAGTAGGAAACCGTCATCTATAGCATTGAGTACAGCAGAGGCAAAGTATATTTCATCTTGTATGGTAGCTTGGGAAGTAGTATGGCTTCGTAAGCTCCTTCTAGGATTGTTTGAACAATCAATGGAGCCTATAATAATTCATTGTGATACCCAGAGCTATGTGAATATTTTTATCAATCTAATGTTTCCTGATAGAACCAGGCATGTTGAAATCAAATACTATTATATCAGAGTTATGATATTGAGGAAAGCTATTGAGTTAAGGTATATCAGCACTGATGACCAGACGACAAACATTCTCACCAAGCCTCTCTCCAAGTTAAAGTTTGTGTACTTTCAAGATAAGCTTGGTATAGTGGAGAATACAGCCTTAACTGAGAAAGAGTCTCAGTATTAGTAATCCCTTGATAACGAGTTCTTCTCTGTGAGAGAAGTTTGAGGTGAAATCCCTTGACAATGAGTTCTTCTCTATGAGAGAAGTTCGATGTGAAATCACTTGATAACGAGTTCTTCTCTATGAGATAAGTTCAAGGTGAAATCCCTTGATAATGAGTTCTTCTTTGTGAGAGAAGTTCAAGGTGAAATCCCTTGATAACGAGTTCTTCTTTGTGAGAGAAGTTCGAGGTGAAATCCCTTGATAACGAGTTCTTCTTTGTGAGGGAAGTTCGAGGTGAAATCCCTTGATTCCACACTCTAAGAGAGCTGGATGGATGTCATCCAGTTTGGTTGACATCATGATGAGGTGACATGTCTTATGTAGCTGGAAGTATCTTCCCTAGTTGAGAGGGAGTGTTGATGTTGGAAGAGTAGCTTTGGGCTCCTACTTCTAGCCCAATGTCTTGAACTTTTGATGGAGACCAATAGGGAGATTGAAGTGTTGTGTCTCTTTGCCAACAGGGAGATTGAAGAGATGTGTATCTTTCCTCTCACTTGTATATATAATGCTTCCTCATTGTTCAAGATAGAAATATTCAATAACAAGTATAATATATAAAGAGCAGACTTCTAAAGATTAAATCAAATTTATCTTATTGTGTTCATTATTCATTGTGTTGCAATTTTTGTTTATTTCAATTCTGATCATAAATCTAACATGTAAAATTATTTGAAATCTCTATATTTTTGTCATTCACTATGTAGACAATGATGTATAGTTTAGCAATTCACCATGTTCAACTATTCTACTATTTGAATGTTAATCAATGCACTGTAATAAAATTGTTAGGTTCATTGTGTATATGCCTAGCTAAAAGGTTTGATCTACATTTTAGAGCAACATGTATTTTTAGTATAATTCACATAATATATTGATATATGTATTTATACAACAACTATGGATAATTATTTTCAATTCAACAATTATGTAGTTCTTCAAACTATACAATTCATTATGTTTATCTATAACCTAAGTCACCGTTATATTTTTTTATAAATCATTCACACACTCTATTCTACCATTAATCAGATTTATATGGCAACTTATCACATATATACATCAATATTTATTTTTAGAATTATGTAGACCGCTTAAATCCATATATTTACAGATCATTTCCCAGAATATGCATACATAAACTCAAGTTGCACTACCTACCTCAACAATATTATGTTGTAACTTGCCTTCTCTATTTCTCCTCCAATCTCCCTTCCATGCCCTATTGTGCCTCCCTTCTCTCCTCTGAATATCTATTCCTTCTATTCTTTTTATCTATTATCATGAGAAAGGCATAGATTTCTATTTTTAAGATTTTCCCTTTCTTTTTTTTTAATTTAATTTTATTTTTAACTAATTTTAAACCTTTATATTTTTTCATTTCAATTTCAATTTTATTTCTCTTTATTTAATAATTTATAAAAATCAAAACAATTATTTATCTATTTATTCCCTTTTTTTCATTTTTTCTTATTTATTCATTTATTAGAGTATATTTACTAATTATTAATAATATGACTTAATTATTAACTCATTAATCAATAAATTTCAATTTAATTTAATTATGCAAATCACATATCTAAAAATATTAATGGTCATATACACAACGACGCAAGATAAATTCAATGTAACTATTAAACTATGCTATCAAATCATGTGTAAACAACTATTTAAATGCAAGCATCATCAAAACACACTATGCTAACCATTCTATTATGTATCTAACATATAATAGTTAATATGGTGTGTGTAGAGTTATAGACATTTTCTCTGTCCTCTTCCAATGTCTCCATCTTTGTCATCTTCTTCGATGATGCTCTCCCTCTATCATGCTCTGGGAGATGATTTTCTCCTGCATCAAACTCACAAGTAGGTATATAGATCATTAACATCATGATATATATTCATTATAAAATACAGCTAAAATAACAACTCATTATGATCATAATATGAAAATATACCCTTACCCCACTGATTCTAGAGTTCCAACTCATTAGCAATGTGATCATGTAATCGAAGTAATATTCAACTATCCCATAACAATATATAGCTCATAACATAACTAAAAATAACTAACTATAAATATCCATGAATAATCAAGTAAGTTTGCTTAACAAGGAATCGTGATGTAACACATACTCATTGGATATCATATAAGTAGATGCATATCTTTGAAACATAAGATCCAAGATTGATAGATAGTGAAAAATTCAAGTAGAAGGTTAGAGCAGTACTTTGAATGAAACAATTTTCAAACTTAGTTAACATCTAAAAATATTTACTAACCCTCTACCATATCATTCTACTCATTCTAAAAGCCAAGATGATGTTCATATGATAACTCATAAGGAATATTCATAGGTTTTTAATGGTCATATTGTTGATGGATTCATAGATGTGGTTAATGATATACACAAGGGGATTCTTATGATTATGTTTTATGACATGAGACTCCAAATTATATTTCTAACAATAATCCATCATTCGTTAAGGCTTTCATATATACACATTCAAGGTTAACAAATGAAATTATAATAGATAATGGTTCATGTATCAATATATGCAAAGTGCATTTTATTAATTATCTTCGATGTACATAGACATTTAATTAGTAGATCCATATTTATTAGAGGACATGATGAGAAAACCTAGATTCATCTTTGAAATATTAATCTGCCTATCACTATTGATTTTAAGAATTTGTTATCATGGTTCCATGTATTTCTAGATAAGAGGCATATGGTTTGTTTATTGATCGACCATATATTAATAAAATGAAATAAATCCCATCAACACTTCATCACCATTTGAAATTTATCCATTATAATAAAGTGATCCTTATTTGAGGCACTACTTATGAACCTCCTACACAAGTACATCATGAAGTGGCACCTAAAGAGAAATCAAAACTACTAATCATACAACCTTAACCAAGTGAACCTAAATTGTAAGAACCTACTAACCCAAATATGAAATTAATATTACCACAACATTATGTGCCTATATAATATAAATCCCTGGCCAAATAACCAATCATTATATGACATACCATTCAAATAAATAAATTTCACTTTATAAGAAAATAATGCAACTTGTTGTAATAGACATTTCTAAAGGAAATCATTTTGATGATGAAACATACTATGGTCGTAATGATTGAACTATTGATGATAGTGATGATGATAAAGCATAATAATTCTTAGACTTATGGGTCTAAAAGCATCTAGATCAAGACCCTAAGGACATGAATTAATATACTTATACCCAATATGGTCATATATATAGTTCTATTGGTTAGCCCTACTTGTTAACCATGTGAGAATGAAATGAACATTCTATTTATACACAATTTCATTTTCTTTATTGATTTTCTTTTTTTTTTTCCTTTCTTATCTATCTTGCATGTATTAATTTTGTGGTTCTTTATATTTTTTCTTCCATATTGTGCCCTCATGGGTATTTCATTATTTTTAGCTTCTTCTAATTTTGAAGTTCATCTTGTTTGAATTTTGATGTTACCTTCTTCCTTTTTTGGTTCCATGTTTTATTTGTTTCTTGGCTTCCTTCTTTGGTATTTTTTATGGTTTCTACATCGTTATTTTTGCCTCTTAATTTATGTTGATTATGATTTTTATTTGCTTCAAGCCCTTATTTTTGATTTTTTTCCCATCTCAAAATCATACATGGGATTTACCATGATGAAAACACATTATATGTTAAATCATTTTACCCTCATGGGTGTATGATTTTGAGGGAAGTTATAAGTTAGTATGGATTCTTGCACTCTTGATTCTTCTTACTCTCACTCCTTATCTTCTTGTCCTTGATGTTTTCCTCCTATTCATGTCTCATGTCTCCTCCTCATAATAATAATAATAATAATAATAATAATAATAATAATAATAATAATAATAATAATAATAATAATAATAATAATAATAATAATCTTGCATTCTTGATTCTTCTTACTCTCACTCCTTATCTTCTTGTCCTTGATGTTTTCCTCTTATTCATGTCTCATGTCTAATAATAATAATAATAATAATAATAATAATAATAATAATAATAATAATAATAATAATAATAATAATAATAATAATAATAATAATAATAATAATCTTCCTTGACTTTATCTTTGTTTTTTATATAGTTACACAAATTAGCATATCATGATTACTGACTCTTAGAGGTTTTATCTATACATTGTTTATGTATATGTTTTTAATGGTATTATTAAGTTAGATGTATAATATATAGGTTTTTCATATGATCATGCATTCACATGTACTTGGGGGTAGTCTCATGCCTATATTGGGGGATTCCATGTGTTAATTATAGGGGTATTCCCAACAATACATCGTGTTTTGTGTTTATTTCCATATCATATTGAGTTATATACTTGATTATATATATCCTAGTTCAACATAAATATTTCATTATTTTATTTAGTATTAATTTCTTATTGTTTATATGAATCCTTTGTGTTTGTTATGGAATGCTAAACATGTTTGATTCATTGTGTGTATCTCTTGTTTGCCCTTAGTCTACTATGTTTTAATGTTCCTAGTGTCTCTCTCTTAGCTTCCCTATGGTGTATGCTTTTGTTATATACATTGTGTGACATGAACTTTTGCATATAATCTAATTTATTGTATTTAATCCACATGAAATTTCATGATTTGTCTACTCTATGTGACATTGCTTGACTTGTTTACTCTAAGTAACATTGCTTAAAATGTATACTCCAAGTGTAAACTTTTTGTTACGTTTGATTCAAGTTTGACATGATTATTCTATGCTTGGTTTCTTTACAATTATTTCTCGATATACTCCACATTACTATTATAGTTTCCTTTATCTATATCATCAATTCTAACACTAACTATTTTATATGATTATTTTCTACATTTCCATGGTTTCTACCATGCATATATTGGGGCATACTTTTTTCATTACTTCATGGATTAAATATTTCATATTAGATCGATGATATACACCTGATTACATTGATTTTATATTACTTACACTAGGGAATCATACTATTTCTTATGGATTTACTTCTTATATCCCATCTACATTAGGCCACACTATTGTTTGTGCCTTCACTACCTATACTTTATCAAAAATTTTGCATATTATTAATATGCTTTATCACTTACATATTGTTTATATTAGGGAATATAATTTGCACCCACATAGATCACCCCCTGCCAATGTAGAGGCATCTTGTTTCTTATTTTTATTATATAGCTTGTACCCCCAATAGGTTGTACTCTCTTGAGTCATATATTTTGATGATGGAATATTTCCTTATATGAAAAAAATGAAAACCTTGATTCACATGAATACAACAATTTATTATTTTATATGTTTTACATATAATATGTGTAATCCATTTATTTTAAAATGAGTGATATGCAAGTCAACCCATACCTCAAAATGGGGGAAATAATAATAATAATAATAATAATAATAATAATAATAATAATAATAATAATAATTATTATTATTATTATTATTATTATTATTATTATTATTATTATTATTATTATTATTATTATTATTATAACAAAGAGTTATAAGTCATTTTTTCCTACTTAGTTGGAGGTGATCATCAAACATTATTCTATTTTTCCATGAATTAAACCCATAGGATAGATTATAATTAATTCTTATTCAATGTCTTATGTGCCTTCTAAGTGTTTGGCATGGCTCTAGTGTCTAAATTACTTGATTCACTTTTTTTTCATATATTTGACATGACTTCCATTATGATTTTTTCAAGTGTTTGGTATTTGTATGGTGTCATAATCTATATCATTCATAGTATTCCATCGATTATCTAACCTTCCATGATCATGAATCCATTGGGATAAAATTATTATATATGTGTTTCACATTATTATAAACTATGATGATAACACTATAGTTATTATATATTGAGCCCATATGGGGAAACTTATTCATAAAATACATGTTACCAAAGGCCCATACCATGCATATTACATTGTTTATATCTCTAGATACCTATTTTTGGAACAAGAAGAGTTAATTGCTATGCTATTAGTGTGTTATTTTTTATATGGATCAATGGTTTAGATTAGGCTCATATGTTCATGTTTCTCCCTTTTGTTGGGACATCTTTGCCTTCCCTTTACTTTTTGTCTATGATAATATCAACATTTAGTTGGGAACACTTGAAAACCTATGAAATGGATATTTATTTCCTTGTCACAACTACCAATGTTCCCAAAAGGTAAAAACACTATTTTTATGTTATAGGTTAGTATGCCAAGATAAACCTATTGATCTTGGTAATGGATAAAATTGAGCCACTCAATTTCAAATCTGACTAGGATCGACTATACGATCTTGATCACATTTTCCTTGTAAGTCATTTGACCCCTATTTATGTTTTTTTTAGAATTTTATGACTTGATTTTTAACTTTCCTAAAAAAATTATTGTTGAAGTGCATGCCAATAGGTCTTAATTTTAATTCAAAAATTGTATATATACATAAGCATGCTAATGCATTTATTAGATCAAGATACTTAATATTGTGATTCATATCCTAAGGTTACACTCTAATTTCTATTGTTGTTATCTATTGATGTGTATTAACCTCTTTTACTAAAATTCTAATTGAATTAGTGAAATAAAGTATATAATTTACTAACTAGGTTTCTTCTAGAATCATTTAAGTAACAAAGTTACTTTTCAATGTTTAGGATCTCACTATTGGATCCATCTACAAGGAAAGTAAAACTAAAGCCAATATTTGATAAGGATCATGATATCTATATTTCACTATATTTATTGTTGGATTGTATGAACATTGATTTATAAAATATTTTAAAATAAGGATCTAAATAAGGCAAATTGCTAAAAATTACCTAAAATTCTTAATTCTCTTGCAAGGTCTCTTGGAGTGTATTATGGTTTCGAGAAAGGAGGAGAAATTATAGAATATTTGCACATCAATTTGAGAACATCAGAGGGTATTCTATTTTTTTTAAAAAAAATTAAGTCTCTAGAAACAATTCAAGAGATATAACAATGTCTAACCAATATTAGACCATAAGGGACAAACTCAAACAATCTAGACTTATGCCCCCTAAATTGGACTAGAGATAATTTTAGACCAAGAATAATTTTCATATATTCCAAATATACTAGACTAGGGGTATGGTAATAATTTGGATCTATTCTTCACATATTGTACTAGAGATCATTTACAGTTAGAAAATTTTGAATAATGTAGACTTAAAATTGATAGGTCTTTTAAAGATTTGGACTAGTAATAAGTCTAGACTATTTGAAATGGAAAATTGTACTTATTGAAATTGATCCTTACAATAAAAAATGAGTTGTATGATTTTGTTGACTACCAAAATCAAGGCCTTTGATATTTTAATTTTTTCTACATTGCATTGATCTCTCTCTCTCTCTCTCTCTCTCTCTCTCTCTCTCTCTCTCTCTCTCTCTCTCTCTCTCTCTCTCTCTCTCTCTCTCTCTCTGTTGATGTGTGTGTGTGTGTGTGTGTGTGTGTGTGTGTGTGTGAGAGAGAGAGAGAGAGAGAGAGAGAGAGAGAAATATCTTTGTTTATTCCAAGTATTTTCATATTTTTTTGATGTTATATTTCTATATTTTGATAAGATGTGTCTTATTCAGTCTATTTTAATGATTAATGTAGTGTCTCTTGACTATTTTGTACTAATCATCAAAATAATATATTTATATGTTATATACATCAATGATATCAGACTTTACCTATTTAAATATATTATTTTGAGATATATTTCACGTATTCATCCCAAATCTCAAAATTGGGACATATTTTCCATTCATTATATTTATCTAAACTCTAATTACTTGTATAAGGGGAGACACTTTAATTGCCATTAACTCATATTAAAGGAGACATATAAAAATTATTCATATAAATATATTTATCTAATACATACCACAAAGTGATATATTCAGGGTATTACTAGTATTATTTTTAGTATTAATAAGAATTTTGCTTATCTTGATTTTTGTTACTAAAAATTGTATTGAAAAATTTTGTGTTCAATATTTCTACAGATTTAAAGGAACTCAAATCCACATGGGTCATATACATATCTCCCAAAAAATGAATTTAAATCAAATTAGTATTGTTTAGCATTAATTTATGCTTATGTATAAAAAATAAGAATATTTTTATAGATTCTCAAGTATATGTAATCTAGTTTTGAAGTTCAAAGCATACAATTTTTTGGATCCAGATGTCATTCTTTACTTTGATTTATACACACATAGACACATTGATTTAGGTAAAAATACAAACACATAAAAATAACTCTTAGGAATTTATTAGTCATTAATTGCACAATTCTAACTTTTTTATGTGTTTATCGATTACTTATCTAAGTTAGGCATTATCAATTGACTTGTTTTGTCAACTTATCATGATCCTTGAAACCTTTGTAACTCCCACTCTAGCTCTACTTTTCTCTCTCCTATAAATTCCTCCATATTCGATCCATTTTTCTCAATCATTTGTATGTTCCAAATACTATTTGTAGGGGCACCTTTTGTCTTAAGTTTCTTCACCCCTTATTCTTGCCTTTTAAAAAAAAATTGACTGTAAGAGGTTAGTTTGGTAAGAAATAAGGTGATATATATATATATATATATATATATATATATATATATATATATATATATATTCAGTTCATTTAGGCATCAAGGTGGTATTAAGGGAATTCATTATTTACAATAATCTATTGAAAAATTACAAGAAATTTAGGAAAGAGCAAGCACACATTAAATTACTCAAGTTCATGTTAAAGATATTGTATGGCATTAGTTTACATGCTTGAATTATTATAAATATAAGGCATTTTATTTTTATATTATTATCATTGAGATCCCTGACAAGTATCAAGACAATTCAGCTTTCTCTATTGTAATACATGCACTAAAAAATATTTTGATTTCCTTACACTTTTCAAGTATTGTAGTTTAATTGAAATAACAAGAAGAATTTTTGGTTTGTAGAGGATTGCAGTTAAAAAACATTTTGAGTGAGCTTTTTGAGAATCAGAATCAAATGAATTCAATTGTCAAAAAAGTCCTGGCTTGTTTATAATTTTGTTAGGATATATGTGCAATTTAAACATTGGATAATAAATTATGGTCCAAACAGGGTTTTCGACTTGGCATTTTTTTAAAAAGTCAACTTTATTTTACATCTTGATGTGTATTTTTATTGTCAGATTTTAATGACTATCACCAAATCTTGTGATAGTCAAAATATATCTCTAAATCTTAGAAATCACTTTTAAATTTAAAAATAGTTAACAAATTTAATTGCAATAGTCAAAATATATCTCTAAATTTTAGAAATCACTTTTAAATTTAAAAATAGTTAAAAAATTTAATTGTGTTTTTCTTTTTTGATATATACTGATTTTGGTGGGATTTTTACCTTATTCGCTTTTGATCAGAGTTCCAATAGACCTACGATACAATTGAAGCCCAGATCCTTAAATAATCATCTATCACAAATCCCAGAATTACTAATAATAGCCACAACTGGGATCCGATATTAAACTGAGATTTGAACCTAAAAAATACTTAAAGCAACCAAATCACTTTACTAACTTACGTACATGTCAGCAATAACCAAATAAATTATTGTATTATACATATTATTTGAATATTTATATTATAATATTAATATAAATCCATTTATGCATAATATGCAATCAGACTATGCAATTAATTTCTTGGTCTATGTAAATGCGGTTATTCTTGAATTGGATACTTTACCTAATATTCATATAAATGTGGCCCACATGTGTTATTGAAGTCATGGCTATGCAATAGAAGACAATTTGGGTACCACCAACCATATATATATATATATATATTTGGATTTTTACAGGTAGCTTTATTCCATTTTCATATTTCCATCGATTATGGGTCTAAATTGATCATTATCCAATATACATTTGTGTTCAGTACAATGTCAAATATCCAAACTGATCAAATCTGTCTGTCAATTATGAATAGGATAAAATAGATAAACATGAAAATTTAACGTGAATCACC
The DNA here is from genome assembly GCA_037957365.1 of Torreya grandis. Lineage (NCBI taxonomy): Eukaryota > Viridiplantae > Streptophyta > Pinopsida > Cupressales > Taxaceae > Torreya > Torreya grandis. The sequence continues at coordinate 1,123,054 of JARHVA010004539.1, forward strand.
AAATTATTCAGGCAATGGGTATCGGCAATCGCCAAAACGGGCCCACTATATGTGCGGTCGTTATTTGTCGACAAGTAAACGGACAATCATTTAAGACAATGATAAATATATTCTGTCAATATCTTACTGCATTTGGGTGTTTTCTTTATGGTACGAACGAGGATCCAAAGCTTCCTAAAATGGGAGGGAGGAAATGTTTTAGTGGTTTTACTGATGTTGTTCTGTTGTTCAGAGTTAAAGATCAGCAGAAGATTTTGAAGGTATTGGCAAATAATATTATCATATTTTGTTTTCTTTAAATATGATTGAGAAGTAATTGGATAGTTGCATGATAATCCACTACTTTTTAAAAAAAAATAACAGTAATAAAAGACAATTTTAAAGAAAGAAAATGATATAAACTATCCCACCAAATTGGATAAAATGATATGTTCGTTATTGTACATTTTCAAAAATCTGGATAGGATTTTTTTTTAAAATTATGCAGAAAAAATGTTGGTGTTTCCAATGGCATGAAATTTGATACTCAAGTCAAAATCATATCAAATTTCAAATAAAATATAGCTGTCATTTTTAATTGTGCAATTAGATAATCATTTGAGATTTTTGTTTTTAACTTTTCAATTGTGCGTTAAAAGTATCATTTAAAATTTGTCATTAACTTTGCTTTGTCAATACAAACTTTCAGTTGATATTTTTTATATTGTTATAATTTTTTATTTTTTAAATTATTTTAAAGTGTTTAAGATGAAATGTCATTTATTTATATTGTAAGTTAGAATAGATATATCAATTAGAATTCAGGAATTTATGTAAGATTTTTTTTTTGGTTTTATTTCAAATATTTTAATTGTCTAATTAATTATATATTTTATATTTTATATTTATATTATATTATATTATTATATTTTAATAAAATTTATTTTATTTAATTTATTTTGATGATTAATGTAATATCTTTTAACTATTTTACACACACACACACTTAAATTTAATTTTATATATGACACATTTAAATTTTTTATTTTAAAATATATATGTTTAACATATTCATCCTAGATTTTAAAATTAAAGTATATTTTCCACTTATCATATTTATATAAACTCTAGCTAGACACTTAGATTAACATTAACTCATTTAAAAGTATACATCTAAAATTCAGTTAGTGACATATAAAGATATTAACCCAGTACACACCACTTATTCTCACAAAAAGAAATATTCAGAGTATTACATAATATTGATTTTTGTATTACCCACAATTTGTTTAGCTTTAGTTTTGTCATTAAAAATTATATTCATTTTTTTTGGTTTAATATTTATACAAATTTAGAGGAACTCAAATTCACGTGGGTCTTATACATACCTCCCAGTAAATTCAGGGATAAACATACTCTTTAAGTTCTTAAAAAAATATATAATTAACATTAACTCATGTTTATGTACTAAAAATAAAAATATTTTTATAAATTCTCAAGTTCATAGAATTTAATTTTAGAACTCAAAACATATCAAATTTTATATCTATATGATTTCTTTTACTTTGATATATACAAATACAAAAATCAAAATAGATAAAAATGTAAACACATAAAAATGATTTTTAAAAATTTATTTGTTGTTTAATTATGCAATTCTAATTTATTTATGTGTTTATTAATTATTTGTATAAGTTATACATTATTAACTTATTTTGTCAATTTATGATGATCTTTGACCCCTTTTTGACCCCCTTTTCACTCTCCCTATAGTTCTATTTTATTCTCTCTATTGATGGTATTTTGAGAGGTTGCTTTGGAAAACAATAGGGTTTCTAATTTGATTTCAAGTTTTGTATAAGTATATACATATTTTAACTCATTTAGGCATTTAAGTGGTATCAAGGGCATTCATTATTTACAATAATTTATTGAAAAAGTACAAGTATTTTATAAATGAACAAATATAGATAAAAATATTTAAGTTTATATTAGAGATATTACATGACAATAGTTTGTCTACTTACATTATTAAAATATGCTATTTTTTATATTATCACTATTAAAAAAATTGACAAATATCAAAATAGTTTAATTATTTTCTAATATAATATATTTATCAAAAAATATTTCATTTTTTTTATGCTTTTCAAATATTTTAAAATAATAAGAAAAAAAACTGTTTTACAGATGATTAGAGTATATATGCAATGTATTCTCAGTGAGCTTTTTAGGAACCAAAATCAAATCAATGTATTTAAAATGTTTGCGGGGTTTTACTGATTTTTTTTGGTTGTTCAGAGTTAAAGATCAGCAGAAGATTTTGACGAGATTGGAAAATAACACATTTATTTTCTTTGAATGTGATTGACAAATAACTGGATAGTTGCATAATAATCCAATATTCTTTTGTAATTTTGAAAAAGTAACAAAAGACAATTTTAATAAAAACAACGATACAAACTGTACCACCAATTTGGATAAAATGATGTTATGTTCCTTGTTTAGTTTCTAAAATCTGAATGGGATGCAGAAAAAATGTTGGTGTTTTCAATGGCTCAATGAAATTTGATGCTCAACCTTTCAAAGTCATCAAATTTAAAATAGAATATAGCCGTCATGTTCAGATTTCAATTGTGCAATTTGATGACGATTTAGAGTTTTTTTTTAACTTCTCTAAACTAAATTGGTCTTTCTGGCCAATTCAAAAGCATCATTTAAAATATACACTTAATTTGTCATTCTCTTTGCTGTGCCAATTTAAACTTCAAGTTACTATTTTATTGCAATTTTTATTTTATTTTTTAAATTCTTTTTACTTTTATCAAAGTGTTTAATATATTTTATTTATATTCTAATTTTTTTACTATTATATTTTTTTACTCTTTATAATTATCTCATATCAAATGTAACATATTTATAAGCAAAGAGTTATATGATGATTAATTTATATTACTTAATATTGTTTAATTTTAAATATGATAAATAAAACATATAAATAACTAAATTATTAATTTTATAATAATTGTTTTTATAAATAATAAAAATTTAATAATCAATAGTAAATTTATTTAATTAAATAGAAATCATTTAATTATCAACTTTAAAGATACTTTAAAGTTAAAAATATAAATTTAATTTTTATTTTCAACTTATTTTTAAATACAAAATTATTTTTAAATTATAAAACAATAAATTATATCAAATAATAACAAATAGCCAATATCTAAAATAAAATCCCCCATTCATGGGTCAATGGTAGCATCAGTAAAAGAGAAAAAAAAAAGATAACACTGAGTGGTGTTTGCCTCCACTTTGTTAGTTTAAATTGAGTTTTGATGGTGCCTCTAGGGGTAATCTTGGAGCATCTAGTATAGGTTGTATTATTAGATATTGTTGTGGCTCTCTTATTAGGGTTGTCTCTAAGAAATTAATGGATGGAACCAACAATGAAGCAGAGGCTCAAGCTCTGGTGTTTAGTTTTGACGTAGCCTCCTAGTGTGGTATTGTCAAGCTTCAGAGTGAAGGAGACTCTCAAATTGTTTTATCTATTTTAAAAAAGAAAGTAGCTTCTTCCTAGAATTTGGAGAACATTATGTAAGGCTTGGGAGTGTCTAGCTAGTTTTGAAGTTTGGGAAAGTCATCATTGTTACAAGAAGGCCAATTCAATGACCGACTTTCTTGCCAACTATGGAATAGATCAAAAGGAGTCTATAAAAGTTGATGATCAAAGAGCCTTGTGGGAAGAGTTTGAGGGGATTTCAAATATTAATTTTGGATCTTAGCATGGAGTTATGTTTTTTTTCCCCCTTTCTTAATTATATTTCTCTCATTTGGCACAAGGTTGGCAATGTTGGGGAATGATTATAGGCATGATAATTATCATGGGTGGCTTATATCTTTGAGAGGGTTCTGTTTTCATGTCATTCTCTTGAGGTTTGTTTCCTCCCTATGTGAATTCCTCCATTTCCTTTGTTGCAATGACGGTAGTGATGGATGATTCAATTACGATGGATCTTGGGGTTCTTGTGGTGGTTGATGGTAGTGAAGTTAGAGAAATGGGTTTTAATAGAGATGTTTCAAGAGCTCATATAAAGAAGATATTTTGGGCTCCATCAGAGGAGATCTTATAGGTCATCCTCTCCACTTTGGGGGAAGAATATTTGGTGGATTTCCCCCTTAGCAGAGTCAATTCAGAGGTGGTTGCTCTCTTCTCCTTGAATGTGATAGTGTTGTTCCTTGATAAGAAAAGGGTTGCTAAGGTTTTAAAATTTTATGTGGCTCTGATTCATAGGAAGGGATTACTAGAGAATTTGACAGAATTCAAGACAGGTCCCTTCCCTAATATTCCCTTCTCTAGCAATGATGGTTTTGGGTTCATTTCGATTTCAATCTTTAGGGCCCTTGAGACTAGAAGAGTTGCAAGGGAATCTTTTTATGAAAGCAAAAACTATCAAGACAAATAAATTACCAATAGGCCAAGATCTTGAAACAATACTCATAATTGATTCATATTGAATCACTTGAAATAATTACAAACCCAAACTATGCTTAAATAATCTTCAACTTGGAATTCAGAGTTGACATGCAAAACTTTGAAAAACCTAAAATCTAAAAAAAAGTATATTTTTAGCATTTTTTATTTATAGAAAGTTTCACATGCAAACACGTGTAGCTCTAAAAAATCTTTTGAAATATCTTAAATGCTAAAATTAACCTATTAGATGAAATTCAATTGAATTTGATGTCTGGACCTAAAAATATATAATTTTTAAAAATAGAAATCTCTCAAAAAAAATCATTAAACGATAATTTTGGACCCTTAGATGATCATGTATGGTCTTAAAAAAATATCAAAATCAACTCTAAGAAGATAAGGTGGCTTAGGATAAGATCAAAATTTTTGAGACGGTCTTTTTGGCATGTGGAAGAGCTCAAACAGAGCTACGAGTCAAAAGTTATGGCCTCTGAAAGATTGGCCTATTTTTTTTGCACTATTCTCCTATGGTTAAAAACAACTTAGCTCTCGTGAGTTGCCCTGATTGTATTGCTACTATTTTTATTTATCAATCTTCTTTAGCTCCCATTTTATAATCTAAGTGATGTCTTCTTGTTGCAATCCTTCCCACTGCACCAAGTACATGTTATAATTATCTTGCCTTGTGCTCACTGTCTTCATATCCAAAACCTGCACTATCTTTTCCTTCTTCTTTTTTGGAACATGTTGCTAACAATTTACATCTTCATCTTCATATTTTTCAATTTCAACATCTTCTCCATGGAATTCATATAAATATAAAAAATTAAATACTAGTGAGATATCAAAATTATGTGGTAAACTTACCTCATAAACATTATCATTGATTTTCTTCACAATTCTACATGGCCCAATTTTTTTGTACTTCAACTTGTTGTACATTCTTTTTAGAAATATTTATTTTCTCAAGTAAACCATTACCAACTCTCCTTCTTCAAATACCTTAAATCTTTTTCTGACATCTGCTACTACTTTATATTTCTCATTACTTTATTGCAACTTTATTCTTATTCCTTACAACTGTTACATATGCTCTGCAAACTCTTTTGCATCATCACTAATTCGATATGCAATTGGTAGTTGTAACAAATTTAAGATACCCATAAGATTTCTCCCATAAATAATTTGAAATGGTGAGTTCCCTATTGATCTATTCACTAAACTATTATATGCAAACTCAGATTGTGGTAAACCCAAGTCCCATTTCTTGGGCTTCTCTCCCACTCTGCATTTCAACAAATTTCTCAAGCTCCTATTCACAACTTCTATCTATCCATTTGTTTTTGGGTGATATGCACTACTAAATTATAACTTAGTACCCATCTTCTTCTACAAAGTCTAAAAAAGACTTAGAAATTTCATGTCCCTATCTGAAGTAATAGTTTTTGGAACACCATGCAATCTCACAATATCTTTAAAAAATAATTTTACAACTCTAGCGGCGTCATTGGTTTTTTTACATGCAATGAAATGAATCATTTTAGAAAATCTGTCTACAACAACAAAAATTGAATAATTACCTCTCTATGTGTTTGGTAATCCCAACACAAAATGCATACTCAAATCTATCTATGGTCCTCTTGAAACCAGTAATGGCATGTATAATCTAGTATTTTGTGCATGTCTTTTAGCCATCTGAGATATTTTGCACTTTGAAACATACCTTGTCACATCTCTCTTCATCTTTGGCCAAAAATATTTTTTCTCCACCAAAGCTATTGTCTTCATCTTACTAAAATGTCCAACCAAACTGCCACTATGTAATTCTCTTATTATATTATCTCATAGAGACCCAGCTAGAATGCATAATTGTTTCCCTTTGAAGAGATAACCTTCCTATATAAGATAATCATCATGAATAACATCTATTCCACCTGTTAATGGATTCCTTCACTGCTCAACTACCTTGTCAAAATATGGATCAATATCATATAATTCTTTGATAGCTTCAAATCCAACTACTTCACTCACCATAGTAGTTAATAACCATACTCTCTTTCTTAATGTATCAACGACCTGATTCTATTTTCTTGATTTATGCTTCAACATAAAAGTATACCCCTGTAATAAAGAAACCTACTTTGCATGCCTACTACTCAACTTCTTTTGTGTATTAACATACTTCAAATACTCATGATTTGTAAATAAGATAAACTCCTTAGGCACTAGGTAATGCCTCCAATGTCTTAATGTTTGTACAATTGCATAAAGTTCAACATCATAAGTAGAATACTTTATTCTTACCTCATTCAAATTTCCATTAAAATATGCTATTGTCTTTTCTTCTTGACTCAACATAGCACCAATTCCTAGAAATAAAGCATCACAATCAACCTCAAACACTTTGTTAAAATTTGGTAATGCTAAAATTGGTTTTTTCATAATCTTTTTCTTCAAAAATTAAAAAACTTTCTATGGCTACTCTAGTACATTTAAATTTCTTCCCTCTCATGTAATCTGTTATTGGTGCCATAATAATACTAAATTTTTTAATAATTTTTTTTATAAAAAGTTAAAACCATGAAAATTTCTTATATTTATAATGTTTTTTGGTATCGATCACTCAACAATTGCCTTTATATTTTTTTCATCCATTCTCACACCATCTATTGAAACTACAAATCCTGAAAATACCAAACTATTCTGCATAAACTTGCACTTCTTCAAATTTGCATACAACTTCTCCTTTCTTAACAAATCTAGTATCATTCTCAAATGTTGTAATTGTTCTTATTTATTCTTATTGAATATCATCAAAATAAATAACCATAAACTTACCAATATATTCTCATAGCAATGTATTCATCACCTTCATAAAGTGCTAGGTGCATTAGATAATCCAAATGACATCACCATCCACTCATATAAACCATCCCTAGTCTTGAATGTAGTTTTCCATTCATCTCCTTCATGAATTTGAATATGATAATAACCACTTTTTAGATTAATCTTGGTAAAATATTTTTTTCCTATAATCACATCCATCATATCATCTAAATGAGGTATAAGAAACCTATACTTGATTGTAATTTTATTAATTTCTTTAATATCTACACACATTCTCCATCCTCCATCTTTCTTTGGAGTTAGCATTGTTGGTGTTTCACATAGACTCATACTCTCCTTTATCACCTTCTTTCTTATCAATTTAGTAACCTATTTATTTAATTCTACATGTTCTAGTGGACTCATCCTTTAAGCGACTTGATTGGGTAGAGCTGATCCTAAAATCAAATGAATGCAATTTTGAATATCTCTCTTTGGTGCTAAACCATTTGGTAACTCATCAGACATAACATCTGCATATTCTTACAAATCTCTTGTTGCTTTTATTGGTATTAACACCATTTATGTGTCATCATTCTTTACTACTAATACATAACAACAACCTACTACCTTCATATCTTGGATAAATTCTTTAGTAGAGATCACACTTTCTATTTTCTTTTCCTCTTTAAGAGGTTAAAAAAATTACCTTTATACCACCTTTCCAAAAAGTGTATGCGTTCTTTGTTCCATCATGAATTACTTTCCTGTCAAATTTCCACGATCTTTCCAATAACACATGAGATGGATCCATCAGAATAACATCACAACATACTTCATGATTATAACTTTTTCCTATAGAAAACTTGATTAAATACCTTTTATCTACTATAACCTCATTCCCTTTATTAAACCATGAAATTTGATAAGGATTAGGATGCTTTTCATATTGTAGATTTAGTTTCTCTATCATTTCTTTAGAAATTGTATTTTTATAACTAACACCATCTATTATTACTTTGCATACCTTTCCACCTGAAGTACATCTTGTTCAAAAAATATTTGATCACAACCATGCATCACCACCTTCTTTATTCTTCACTTGTTTTTTTCTTGCAGCGATCATGGTTCTTTTCATCATGAGATTATCTCCAACATTTATAGGTGCAACTTTAGAATTTTTTTCCTCTATCTTAGCCTTAACTAGATTCACTCCTGGGCAATCTTCTTGCCTCCTTTCTTGATCTTGATAGTGTGGAGACTCAAATGTTATGTTCCTTTCTTCTCCACATCTATAATAAACATAAGATCTGCGATGATTCAGGAACCATACTCTAACATCAACATAACCTAATCCTCTCTAAAACTCCCTTCCTCTTTGTTGGTATTGAAACCTTTGCCTATTATCATCTTGTATTTCTACACCATGTGACAGTTCACCTTTATTGGCATTAAATCCACCTCTAGTGGTATTAAACCCACTTCATCCCCTTATTTTAGGGGATCCACCTCTTCTTAGACTAGGTGATGCCTTTCTAAAATTTTATCTATATTGTTTTCCTTCTCCCTTCAAAGTTATTTGATAAGCCTCCTCCATGCTAAGTATTCTATGCATGCTTAATTCATCTTGAATAGAAAATTTCAAACCATTTACATACCTTGCAACCATCTACTATTTTGTTTCATCATGATCTACTCATATGGAAATCCTATAAAATTCATCTGTATACTCTTGTATACTGTGATCTTTTTGCCTCAAATTTTAAAATCTTTTATATAAGGTTTGTGCATAATCCATAGGAAGAAATTTCTCCCTCATCTTCTTCTCCATCTTTTTTCATGAATTAATCTTCTCTTTACCTTTTTTCTATCTCTCTTTCTATATGTGATCCCACCAAATCATTGCATGACCTTTCAACTTCATACATGCAAACTTTAATTTCTTGTCTTCTCTCATAGTCTTCTACTCAAAGAATTTATCCATGCTATTCATCTAATCTGTCAACTCCTCTAGTTTTAAACTTCATAATATGGAACATCAACTTTGATTTATTCATTTCTTACTTCTAAATATTGAACCATCCTCTCTTCCATTGATGGTGGTTGATCTTGTTTTTCTTCTTCTTGCTGAATTTCTTCATCATGATATGTGTCTTCCTCAACTTCATCACCACCTTATCTTCTTCCCTAATTGGTGATAACCTGTTTTAGTTGTTGAACTTACTTCTATAGCTCTTATATAGTCCAGTTCATCTATGTAATACCTCCTCATCCTCTCACTATTTCTTATTCCTCCTAGATTTGAACTTTCTCTGATACCATATAATGAACCCAAAAACTATCAAGACAAATAAATTATCAGTATGCCAAGATATTGAAACAATAATCAAAATTGATTTGTATTAAATGACTTGAAATAATTACAAACCTAAACCATGATTAAATAAGCCTCAACTCAGAATTTAGAGTTGACATGTTAAAATTCAAAAAAACTAAAATCTAAAAAATAATCTATTTTTAACAGTTGTTATTTATATTAAGTTTGGTATGCTAGCACACAAAGATCTTAAAATCTCTCAAAATATCCTAAATTCTAAAATTAACCTATCAAATGAAATTAAACTAAAGTTGACATTCAAACCTAAAAATATACAATTTCTAAAAATAAGAAATTCTCAAAAAATCATTAAATGGTAATTTTAAACCCTCAAATGATCATGTATGGCCTCCAAAAAATATCAAAATCAACTCTAAGTGGATAGGGTGGCTTATGACAACATTGAAATTTTTGAGATAGTTGTTTTAACAAGTGGAAGAGCTCAAATGGAGGTACAGGTCAAAATTTATGGCCTCTAGAAGATTGGCCTATTTTTCTACATCAATCTTTGGCATCCTCCTTCATCCAGTGGTCAGTTCATTTCTCCCCCTCCCTTGGCTTAGATTTAGAGCCCTATTTCAGAGATTGAAATTTGGAAGGAAGTGAGGCAAGGTAAGGAAAGGGTGGCTGTTATGGAGTTTCTATGTCAGTTGGTTGATCACGCCTAGGTAACAGCTCCTCCTTGGTTGGTTTGGTCTCCCTAGTGAGCGGTCTCTCCTATGATGCACGATCAAATAGCTAGTAATCATGGAGTTGCCTCAGTTGGTGGTATAAAAGGTAGGATTCATTGAGTGTCAAAAAGCATTGAGCATGACCTAGTTGTTGGGCTTAATTTTGTTCCTAAGGTTAAATTAAAAGAAATTTAGAATGAAATTACCTTTCTTGGTTTTTGGTATGGATGTTCATTTTTAGTCTTTTCATCTTGGTTCCTTTGTTATCCTGTTGGGCCTACTAGTAAGGTGTTGTTTTTTGTATTTTGTGGACTCACCACTTGGTTAGCTTTGTCCTTATTAAGACTTCAATTTTTCTTATGTAAATCTTTAAGATTTGATTTTTTGTAAAACTTTACATTTTTAATGTAAGGCAAAGGACCCATTAAACTCTAGTATTGATCCAAAAAAAATATCCAAAATAAAATAAAGATAATAAAAAAGAGGATTATTAAATAAAAATATTTAAAAATATATAATAAATTAAAATAAAACTTTAGACAAATATATAAACCCAATAACATAAAATTTTTAAATTTAAACATATCAATCATTTTTATTTTAATACAATTAAAATCAAATTTAAGAATCCAATTGGGAAAAAGTTTATATTTTCCTCTTCAAATTACTTTAATATTTAAAACTCATTTTAATTGTTTCAAAATGTTTTAATATGAAGTATCATTTTCATTTTATTTTATTCATCTTCTAATTTTTCTCTATGTCATATTTTTCTACTCTTCATGCTTCTCTCTCTCTCTCTCTCACACACACACACACATATATATATGTTAGTTAATATTTATAATTTTATATGTTTTTTAAATATGTTTAATACTAGTTTTTGGGCAGTGGTTAGGTTTGTTGTTGATTTTCCTCTTGTTTTTAAATTACTTTTTGGTATTTGGTTTTTTTTTGGACCATGGTGTTTTTAACCTGGTTTTATTATGATTTTTCAATATTAATATAGGGTTAGGATTCCCTCAAAATTAATATTTATTTAAAAAATTGATATATATTTTAAATTTGAATATTTTTTTAATTTAACTTCAAATTTGATAAATAAAATAAATAACTAATTAAATTATCAATTTTTAATTGAAAGTACTAATTTTTTGGGGTCAACTTTCAATTTTATCAATTAAACTAAAATTATGTCATTATCAATTTTGAAAGTATAAATCTAGTTCTTGTTCTCATTTTTTAAATCTCATTAAAAAAATAAAAAATTACATCAAATAATTAAAAAGTACTAATAAAATTTCTAGTTCTTATTTTCATTTTATTAAATATTTTTTTTAATTACAAAAAATTCAAAAATAACATTAAATAACTTTAAAAAAAACTAATTAAAAGTTTTCAAACAATAAACAACAATTCTAAAAATAATATTAAATATAATTAATTATTCAAAAAATATAAACTTAAAGTTAATATATTTTATATTGTTGTATTTTTTTTAAATTTTTTTTTAACTGTTTCGAAATGTCTAATACTAAGTGTCATTTTTAATGTATTTCACTTTACACTGTAATATTTCTTTTACCATATTCTTTTATTCTTTATGATTGTCTCATATTCAATGGAAACATATTTATAAACAAAAAGTTATAAATTGGTTAATTTATATAATTTAATATTAAATTTCAATGTTATTTAATTTTAAATATAACCAGCATACATATTTTAGATAAATTTACTTAAAATACAATGATAAATATCATTATCTAAGATATGTATGCTAAAATAAGTGGTAAATAGAACCAAATTTATTATGATTGTGATTCTACTCTACATTTGTATATGCTATAATATTTTTAAAGTTATTTTGGACCTCATTATCTTTTTTAATTTTATTTATTTTTTACAATGTCAACTTCACATAAATTAAATAATTATAAATTTAAATAAATAAATAATTTTTTTAATTTTAAAGTAAATAAAATTATCATAATAATAAATATAAAATAAATAAATAAATAATTTTATTTTAAAGTAAATAAAATTACTATAATAAAAAATATAATTCACCTATATATAGTATTGTAAATAAATAAATATTTTTATTTTAAAATAAATAAAAGTTCTACAATAATAAATATAATTTACCATATATTCTAGCATGATAAATATATAATTAAAAGTTGGTTTTTAATTAATTATTAATTATATTCTTCCACATCTCCATGGTAAATTATTTTATTAAGTCGAATTTCAATTAATTAATTGCCAACCCATTCACACCATTACACCCTTTCATCCACCAGATACCACAATAAAACATATTAATAATTAAATATCATCTTTATAATTATTTTTTTATAATTAATATATTTTTAACTATTAATCTTAAATTTAATCAACTAAATATAAATTATTTAATTATCAACCTCAAAGATATTTTAAATTAAAAAGTATAAATCTAGTTTATATTTTTAATTTTTTATTTAAAACAAAAAAAACATTATTTATTTAATAATATTTTTTAAATTAAAAAACAATATATTATATAAAAAAATAACAAATAACCAAAATCACAATAAAATAAAGTTATTAAACTTTTAATTTTTTAAAATAATAATATTAAATTATATATATAAACCTAACGACATAGAAAGTTTAAATTCAAATATATCAATAGTTTTTATTTTAAAATAATTAAAATCAAATATAATGGATAATTATGAGAATACAATTATATATTGTATAAAAAGTTTATATTTTTCTCTTCAAATGACCTTAATATGTTTATTCTTAAAATTTATTTTAATTGTTTCAAATTGTTTTAATATAAAATGACATTTTTAATTTATTTTATTTTATTCATACTCTAATTTTTCTCTTATTAAATTATTCTGCTTTTTATAATCATCTCATATCAAATACACCATATCTATCTATCCATCCATATATATATATATATATATAACTATTTATAATTTCATATAAAATTTTATATTTAAATATTTTTTTATTCAATTTTAGATTTGATAAATGAAATATGTAAATAATTAAATTATTAATTTTAAATTGAAAGTAATAATAAAATTTTCATTTTCAACTTTAAATTTAATCAATTAATCTGAAATAATTTATTTATTAATCTTGAAAGTATAACTCTCATTTTCACTTTTTTTTTTCTTTTTTCTTTTTTTTTAAATTTAATTTAATTTAAATATTAGAAAATAACAAATCACTTCAAATAACTACAAAGTATCAATAAGATTTCTAATTTTTTTTTTTTTTTTTGGATATTTTTTTTATAATAAAAAAATACAAAATAATATTAAATAATTACAAAAATTTAAAATTTAAAATATAAACTATTATTTTTATTTTAATCATATTGTAATATTTCTCTTTATTATATTACTATGCTTTTCATAATTGTCTCTCTCAAACACACATATACATATATAAGTTAATATTTATAATTTGATATAAAATTATTCAAATTAAAATTTTTATATCAATTTATTAATAAAAACTATAATATAATATATTATATATATACATACACGTATGAATATTAATTATATACATACATACATGTATGAATATTAATTAGTATATAATTTTTTATTTATATGTATATATATTATTTATACACACACACACAAAATTAATTATTAATATTTATAATTTGATATTAAATTTAAAATTTGAATAATTTTTTTGTCACAAGTAAATAATTAAGTTATCAATTTTTAATTGAAAGTATTAATAAAAAATTTACTATCAATTTTATATTTGATCAATTAAACTAAAATTATTATTAAAATTTTTACTATCAATTTTATATTTGATTAATTAAATTAAAATTATTAATAAAATTTTTACTATTAATTTTATATTTGATCAATTAAACTAAAATTATTTAATTAACAATCTTGAAAATATAAATCTAGTTCTTATTCTCATTTTTTTAATAATTTTTTTCTTGTAGTAAAAAAATGTTTAAAATTGCATGAAATAAAAATCACTAATAAGTTTTCTAAAAGTTTTCAAACAACAAACCACAATTTAAATAATAACATTAAATATAATTAATTATTAAAAAAAAATACAAATTTGAAATTCATATTTTTCATATTGTTACAATTTTTTTTATAATTTTTTTTTAACTATTTCAAAATGTCCAATATCAAATGTCTATTTTAATGTATTTCATTTATTTTTAAAATTATTTTTAATTGTTTCAAAATATTTAACATGAAATGTCATTTTTAATGCATTTCATTTATATTATAATCTTTCTTTTACCCCCTTTTAATCTTTATGATTGTCTCATATCAACTACAACATATTTATAAACAAAAATTTATATCATGATTAATTTATATAATTTAATATGATAAATAGAACATGTAAATAATTAAATTATCAATTTTACAATTAATAAAATTTTAATTTTTAATCTTAAATTTAATCAATTAAATCTAGATTATTTATTTATCAACCTTAAATTAAAAAGTGTAAATCTAATTTAGATTTTTTATTTTTCATTTTAAACTAGAAAATAATAAATTATATAAAATAATAAAAAATGGCCAAAGTCAAAATAAATTAAAAAATTATATATATATATATATATATATATATATATAAGTAAGTAAAACTTTTGACAAATATATAAATCCAACAGTATAAAATAATTAAATTCTCATTTTTATTTTAAAACAATTAAAATCAAATATAATAGATAAATATGAGAATCCAATCAATACAATTATTTATTGAAAAAAATTTATATTTTTCTCTTTAAATTACTTTAATATGTTTATTTTTAAAATTCCTTTTAATTGTTTCAAATTATTTTAATATAAATATTAAAATATCATTTTTATTTTATGTTATTTATACTTTAATCTTTCTCTTATTGTATTATTCTATTTTTCATGATTATCTCATATCAAATGCATCATATGTATATGTATATAAGTTATATAATGATTAATATTTATAATTTGATATAAAATTTTATATTTAAATAAAAAATTGTTCAACTTTAAATTTGATAAATGAAATATTTAAATAATTAAATTATTAATTTTAAATTGAAGATATTAATAAAATTTTCACTTTCAATTTTAAATTTGATTAATTGAAATCATTTAATCACCAATCTTGAAATTATAAATTGCATATATATATATATATATATATATATATATAAAATCTAATTCTTATTTTCTTTTTTTAAATAATATTGTTTTATAATAAAAAAATTATTAAAAAATAAGATTAAATAATTTTTTATTTTTTAAATTAATAATTTATTTATTTTATAAATTGAAATTAATTAAATTTATAATTAATATATTTTTAAAAATATTTTAACAATTCATTAAGATAAATTTCTTTAGCAAATTATAATAATATAAATTTATTTATTTTATACTTTTTAACCTTTGCCCCCAAAATAATGCTTATTTAGTATTAAAATATTTTCGTATATATTATTTGGAAATTTATGCATTTATGGGTAAAAACGTTTCATGCTTTTGTGGTAGGGAATACTTTTTGTTTTCACGATCTTAACTTTGAAAGCCTTTTTGATGCGGAGAGTCTTTTTTGATAATTCCCTACTTTTATATAAGTTTTTTATTATTTTATATAAGTTTTTTTAATAGAACTTTGAGAGGCATTTAATCTTTCATATGGAGAGATTATTTTGAGTCATTTTGTTTAGAGGGATTTTTTGAGCTATTTTTTGTTTTTGGTAGACTACATAATTTTAGAGTATATTTTTTTAAATGGTAAAATTAATGTAGTTTTTTTTTTAATATAAAATTTTAATTATTTTTTATATGAATTTTGAAGTTTCAATTTTTAATAAACTAATTTATTTATGTATATCAAATTTATTATAAAGTGTTGATTTTAAAAATTATTAATAAAAAATATATTATTTTTTAATTGTTAACATCAGAAAATGTATTTAGCAATTACATGTATGTATATTTATTTATCAAAAGGTATTTTTGGGTTAGTTGGGTGTATATATTTAAGGAGGAGAATTTTTTATTAATTTAGAGTATCATCATCATCATCATCATCATCATCATCATCATCATCATCATCATCATCATCTCTTTTACATTTAATTTTGTCTTGTAAATTTATTGTCTTATATTTTAGTTTGTATTGAAATATTAGTACCTCTAAATTTTATGATGTAGAAAAAGAGGTTGAACTTCCAGAGGCCATAATTTTTGACCCAAAGTTTTGTTTGAGTCCATCTTCATACCAAAATGATCGATTCAAATATTTCAACAGAGCAATAACACACTTTTCTAGTTCTAGGGCATTTTTATATTTTTTGAAGGTCATACGTGACCATCTAAGGGTATGAAATTATAGTTTAATTTTATTTTTGAGTTTTTTTCTAAATTTAAAAAGTGCCTATTTTTGTAACTGGAATTGAACTTCAATTGAAATTCATCTAATATGTTAATTTTAGAGTTTAGTTTATTTTTGAAGATTTTTAGAGCTGTACGTGCTTGCATGCGAAACTTACTAAAAAATAGCTTTTAAAAGTAGCAATTTGAGTTTTATTTATTTTTAGAGTTCTGGATTTTGTATGTCAACTTGAATTCTAAATTGAGGCTTATTTATGCATGGTTTATAATTATTTGAATCATTCAATATGAATCAATATAGGTTATTATTTTAGAAACTTTGCCTATTGGTAATTTATTTGTATTGATAATATTTGAGTTCATTATTTAGTATCAGAGCAATTTTGAATCTTGGACATGTATGAGATTATGGGAGGATGAGAATGAATCACTTAGATGAACTATACTATGCAAGAGCTATAGAGGCAAGTAGAACTATTAATTGAGATTGTTGCAAATCAAAGACAAAGGAGAGTAGAAGATGATGTAAAAGATGAAACAGATCATGATGAAAAAATTCTACAAGAGGATAAAAAAGAATAGCTATCATCAATGGAAGAGTGGATAATTAGAGATTTAGAAGGAAATAATGAATCAAGGTTAACATTCCATATTATGGAGGAAGTTTAAACCTAGAAGAGCTGATAGATTGGATGAACACCATGGAGATTATTTTTGAATGGAGAACTATGAGAAAAGACAAGAAGGTAAAGTTTTCATGCACAAAATTGAATGGTCATGCAATGATTTGGTAGGATCACTAGTAGAAAGAAAGACAGAGAAAAGGTAAAGAGAAGATCAACTCATGAAAAAAAGATGAAGAAGCTAAAGGGGAATTTTTTTCCGGTGGATTATGTACAAACCCTATATAAAAGATTTCAAAATTTGAGGCAGAAGGATCACAATATACAAGCATGTATAGATGAGTTTTACAAGCTTTCCATATGCATGGAGCATGATGAGACATAAGAGTAGATGGCTACAATGCATGTAAATGGTTTGAAGTTTTCTATTCAAGATAAATTAAGCATGCATAGAATACTTTACATGGAGGAAGGTTATCAGTTAGCTCTGAAGGTAGAATAAAAATAAAATAAATAAAATTTTAGAAGAACATCTATTGGGCCAAGAAGAGGACAATCCCCTCCAATAAGGGGATGAGGTGGATTTAATATAAGTGTAGGTGGTTTTAATACCACTAGAGGAGAATCATCACATGGTCTAGAAAGACAAGAAGATAATAGACAAGGATTTCAAAACCAACAAAGAAGAAGAGTATTTTAGAGAGGACAAAGTTATGGTGATCGTAAATGATGGTTTCCAAATCAACGTATGTCTTATGTTTGTTATAATTGTGGAGAAGAAGGCCATATATCATTTGAGTGTCCACACTACTAAGATCGAAAAAGGAGGTAAGAGGATTGCCCAAGAGTGAATTTAGTTGAAGTTGGAACATAAAAGCAAAAGACTAAAGTGATAACAATAGATATTGAATAAAGTATCATGATGAGAAGAACAATAATTGCTTCAAGGAAATAATATGTGTATAATAAAGAAGATAGTGATGCATGGCTGCAAAAAAATATATTTCAAACAAGGTGTACTTCATAAGGTAAGATATTCAAGGTAATTATAGATGGTGGTAGTTGTGAAAATAAGATTCCTAAAAATATGATTGAGAAACTAGGTTTGATATATAAAAAGCAACATAATCCTTATTAGATTTCATGGTTTAAGAAAGGGAATGAAGTTACAATAGATGAAAGATAATAAAATTTTATATAGATAAACCTTACAAAAATAAAATATGATGTGATTTTATAAAAATGGATGCATGCCATGTGTTATTGGGAAGGCCATGAAAGTTTGATAGAAAATTAATTCATGATGGAGAAAAGAAAGCATGTAGTTGTTAGAAATATGGTATGAAGGTAGTTGTATTAACTCTTAAAGAAGAAGGGTAGGCTAAAAGCATGCTCACTAAAAAATAATTTAAGAAAGATGTGAAGATGACAAGTTGTTGATATGCATTAGTAGTGAAGAAAGAAGACATAAAATTGGTATAAATATAAATATAAGAGTAAATAGTGTTGAAAGAATATGCAGTTGTTATACTAATGAGTCACCCAATGGTTTACCTAAAAAGAGAGATATTCAATATCATATTTATTTAATCTAGGATCATATCTACCCAATAAATAAGGTTATAAGATGAGTCCAAAAAAACATATAAAATTAAATAAATAGGCTACTGAATTGGTGAGGAAGGGTGTAGTAAGCGGGATCATGAGTTCATGTGCAACACCAACATTGCTAACTCAAAATAAATATGGAAGGTGGATGATGTGTGTGGATAGTAGATAAATCAATAAATTTACAATCAAGTATAAATTTCCTATACCTCATTTAGATAATATGATGGATGTTTTTGTAAGAGAAAAATATTTTACAAAGATTGATCTAAGGATTGGATACTATCATATTCAAATTCATAAAGGAGATGAATGGGAAATAGCATTCAAAACTAGAGATGGTTTATATGAGTGGATGGTGATGCCATTCAAATTATCTAATACACCCAACACATTTATGAGGGTGATGAATATAATGTTATGAAAACATAGTGGTAAGTTTGTGGTGGTTTATTTTCATGATATTTTAACATTCATTAAGATTAAAGAAGAACACTTACAACATTTGATAATTGTTAAGAAAAGAGAAGATCTGTGTGAATTTAAATAAGTGTAGGTTTATGTATAATAGTTTGATATTTTTTGTATTTGTAGTTTCAGCAGGTGGTGTAAGAATGGATGAATAAAAAGAAAATGTAATTGTTGAGTGGTCTATCCCAAAGAGAATCATAGAGGTACAAATTTTTCATGGTTTAAATTTTTTTCTTTTTAAAGTATATTAATAATTTTAGTAGTCTTGTTGCACTAATAAAAAATTGTATGAGAGGAAAAGAATTTGCATGGACAAGGGCAATAATAAAAAGTTTTGAGTTGTTCAAGAAAAAAATTATAAAAAATATTATTTTAGCATTATCAAATTTTATCAAAGTGTTTGAGGTTGATTATTATGATTGATTTATGGGAATTGGTGCCATGTTGAGTCAAAAAGGAAGCTAGTAACATATTTCAGTGAGAAATTAAATGAGGTAAGAACAAAGTATTCTACATATGATGTTGAATTTTAAGTCATTATACATGAATTAAGACATTAGAGGCATTACCTAGTGCTTAAAGAGTTTATCTTATTTACTGATCATGAGGCTTTGAAGTATGTGAACACTAAAAAAAAATTAAATAGTAGGCATGCAAAGTGGGTGTCTTTCTTGTAGGTTTATACTTTTGTGTTGAAACAAAAAACATGAAAATAAAATCAATTAACTAATTCTTTGAATAGGAGGGTGGGGTTGATAATTACTATAGTGAGTGAAGTAGTTAGATTTGAATTTAATAAAGAAGTATATAACACTAATCTAGATTTTGGCAAGATAGTTGAACAATGCAAGAATCCATTGACAGATGATACAAGTAACATTTATGAAGAGTATATTATGAAATATGGTTATTTCTTCAAAGGAAAATAATTATATATTCCAATTGGGTCTCTAAGAGACAATATAATAAGAAAATTGCATATTGGTGGTTTGTCTAGATATTTTGTTAAGACAAAGTCAATATCTTTGGTGGAGGAAAAATATTTTTGGTCAAAGATGAAGAGAGATGTGACAAAATATTTTGCAAGGTGTAGTATATGTCAAGAGGAAAATTGGACATGCACAAATGTAGACTGTACATGTCATTACCAGTTCCAAGAAGACTATGGATAGATTTGAGTATGAATTTTTTGTTGGGAGTACCAAACACATAGAGAGGTAACGATTCTATTTTTATTGTTATAGATAGATTTTCTAAGATGATACATTTTATTTCATGTAAGAAAACTAATGATGCAATGAGAGTTGTAGAACTATTTTTTAAGGATATTATGAGATTGCATGGTGTTTCAAAAACCATTACATTAGATAGGGACATAATAATTTTTAGTCATTTTTGGAGGAATTTGTGGAAGAAGATGGGGACTAAGACACAATTTAGTAGTGCATACCATCCCCAAACAGATAGATAGATAGAAGTTGTAAATAGTGGCTTGAGAAAATTATTGAGATGCATAGTTGGAAAGAAGCCCAAGTAATAGGACTTAGCTTTACCTCAAAATGAGTTTGCATATAATAATTTAGTGAATAGATCAATAGGTAAATTAACATTTTAAATTTTTTATAGGAGAAATCCTATGAGTGTTTTAGATTTGGTACAGTTACCAATTGTAGAACAAGTTAGTGATGATGCAGAAATATTTATAGAATATATACAAGAATTACAAGAATAAATAAGAAAAAAATTATAAGAAACAATGACAAGTATAAAGTAGTAGCGGATGTTAAAAGAAGGACAAAAATATTTTAATAAAGATATTTAGTGATGGGTTACTTGAGGAAAGAGAGATTTTTGAAAGACACATATAACATGTTAAAGTACAAGAAAATTGGATCATGCAGAATTATAAAGAAAATCAATGATAATGCTTATGAGGTGAGTTTACCAAAAAAAATTATACCTCTCCAGTATTTAATATTTTAGATTTATATTAATTCCATAGATAAGATGGTGAAAGTAAAGAATATGAATAATTAGATTGGAAAGAATATGTGCCAAATAAGAAGAAATAAAAGATAGTGTAGTTTCTAGATAAGAAGAGAGTAAACACAAGGCATAAAAGTTATGATAGGTGTTTAGTACAATGAGAAGTATTAAAACAAGAAGATAATACTTAGATTACAGAATGGGAGCTTAATTAGATAGATTAAAAAATGGTATTAGTACAATTAGAGACACTCACATGAGATGAGTTATTTTCAACCAGAGGAGAATGATGCAGAAAAAGAGGCCAAACTTATGGAGGCCATAACTTTTGATCTGTATCTCTGTTTGAGCCCATTTACATGCCAAAATGACTGGATGAAAAATTTCTATGCTTCCATAACCTAACCTTATATTCATGGGGTATTTTACATATTTATGGAGGCCATATGTGACCATTTGAGGGTCCAAAATTTTAGTTTAATTTTATTTTTTAGGTTTTTTCTAAATTTAGAAATTTTTTATTTTTGTAATCAGAATTGAAATTCAATTGATAGATTAATTTTAGAGTTTATTTTAATTTTGGAGATTTTTCAAGTTGCACGCGCTTGCATGCAAAACTTACTAAAAATAATAGTCTCTAAAAATAGTAAGTTAAGTTTTATTTATTTTTTGACTTATGAATTTTGCATGTCAACTCCAATTCTGAGTTGAGGCTTATTTATGCATGGTTTGTAATTTTTTAAAGCATTCAATACGAATCAATACAAGTTATTATTTTAGAATCTTTACTTATTGGTAATTTATTTATCTCTATAGTATTTAGGTTCATTATTTTAGTTCAGACATCTACATTGATATCTTTTTTCCAACATCTTGCACTAGAACATCAGTGCCCATTTATTTATTTGAGCATTGTATTTACATTGAAACATTATTGCCATTCAATTTACATAATTATAATTTTGTTACTTGACATTAGTACTTTCCTCTTGGTTTTATTTTACATTTATATTTTTTGAAACCTAATTTTTTGTACATTGATATAATTATATACTTGAAGATGGATTAAAATAGTGTGATTCTACTCATACCACATAACCACCATTCATATAAATCTTTTATATTAATTTTAGAGAAAATTATTATATATAGTTACAATTGGTGATGAAACTAATACTGAGAGGGTCATTAAGAAGGTTCATTAGACAAGGGTTTCATTTCATATAAAATGTTTAAATACACGACCATAATATTTTAAAAAAATAGTAATTGAATCGTTTAGATGACAATATTATATGTAAAATTATATGTTGAGTCCATATGGAGCAAATTATTTATAATATACACATTATCGATGGCCCATATCAAATATATTACATTGTTTATATCTATAGACACCTATTTTTATAACAAAGCTTGTTAATTGCTAAAGTATTAACATGTTTTTATTTATATTGAACATTAGTTTATAATATTCTCTTATTGGAATGATTTCCCTTTTGTGTTGGGACATGTTTTCCTTCCCTTTACTTTTTTTTCACTTATGGTCTATGGTAATATCCACATTCAATTTGGAACACTTTAAAACCTATGAAATGAATATTGGTTTTCCTTGGCATGACTCCCAATGCTCCCTAAAGGTAAAAACACTAATTTTATTGCTATAAATCAACAATCTAAGATATACCTGTTGATATCATCTATTTATAAAATTTAGCTATTCGATTTTGGATGTGATGAGGATTGATAGTTCAATTTTGATCACTTGATCCTTGTGGGTACTTTGACCCCTATTTCTAGTTTTTTTTTAATATTTTATTCCATGATTGTCAACATTCCCTCTATTTTCATTGTTGAATTTCATGTCAATAGGTATTAACTTGAATTCAAGATTTCTTTATATACACAAACATGCTAATACATATTAGACCAAAATATTTATGATTATAATTCATATCCTAAGGTCGCACTATAATTTTTTTGTTAATATCTATTAAAATGTATTCACCATTTTTATGAAATGTTTAATTAAATTAAGGAAAGAGAATATAGAATGTAATTGTTGCTTGCATCTAAAATATAATGACAAGGGTTAGGATATTCATATTTTACTATACTAATTTTTGGATTGAATTAATATTGATTTATGGAATTCTTAATATAAGGATTTGACTGAGTTAAAATGCTTATAACTACCTAAAACTTTTAATGATCTTACAAGATATCTTAAAGTGTATTATGGTTTGGGAAAATGATAATAAATTATATAAGATTTTAACATCAATTTTAGATTATGGAAGGAGTTTATGATCAAAACAAATTGATGAATTCACTTGGAACATTTAAAAAGAATCTAACACTATCTGAACAAAACTAACACTTGCTTATTGAAATTCAATTGCACTGCTCAAAATAAGCCATAGGATTTTGGTGATTACTGAAATCAAGGCATCTAATTTTTTTTCTAAATTTTGTTGATATATAAAAAAATTATAGATATTTTTAAAGGATTATTCTAGACCAATTTTAGTCACTTTAAACCTTTAATAATGCACAATTAAGTCATAATTTAAGTATTTATCTAGGTACCCTCTTTATTTACTCCAATAATTTTAATTACTTGGTTATTTACACATTTCATATTTGTTTGATGTTGAATTTATATTTTTACGTCTTAGGCAAACCATTTTGATGATTAATGTAACGTCTCTTCACCATTGTGTAATTTTCATCAAAATTATATATTGCACTACTACCAGCCATGCATCCATAGCCTCAATAGAGATACCTCTAATTCCACTCAAATCCTTTCTCTATTTCCAACCAGACATCCATAACCCCAATAGAGATTATTTGATTTACTTTTTTCTATCAGTTTGCATGATAATATATGTTTTTTTTAACATAGATATAAGAAGGGTTGGGAATCACCATTGGTTGGGTGTTTGTATAAGAAAACTTATTTTAATTAATAGTCCATGTCAGTGTGTATCTAGATCTACGTTTATTACATCCCATCCAAGTTTTAGCATGTTATAGTGAAATTAATATTTATAAATGGAAAGTATTTCTAAAATTTGTATGATTATATTAGAGTAAATCTCAAAGGTCTAATAAACTTATTCAATCAAAGCAGAACCTAGTTCTATCATAACACATACCATGACCCCATAATCTCTAGTACTATCAGAATAAATCCTTATGAGGACCAACTATGAATTCTTATGAATCATCCCCTTATTTTTGGTAGCTATTTCATAATATTAATATAGAAAATTAGTTAGTCTATTTTGTAGTTTTGGAAAACTAACCTAGAAATCTAAATAACTAATCTACTAAAAGCAAATGCAGAAAGTAGGAAAGACTAATCCTAGAAAGTAGGAAATCTATTCTCAAAAACTAATAATCTACTCTAATCCTACATTAACATCTCCACTTACAATTATTCTAAGGCATCTCCAATTGGATAAGCCATGGAATAATGCTTAAAAAATTTCCCATTAACTAAAAAGGAAAGGTCATTAATTTGGAGGTCTTTCAACCAAATGGCATTCTTATCTAGGATCTCTGATATTTGATATGGTTTAATTTATAAAAGAGTGAAATTATCATGATTTCCTTTCTTCTCATATGTTTTATCCCATATAATAAATTAGAGAAGCCATGGAATAGTGATTCAAAAACTATACATTAACTTAAAATATGAGGTCATTACCTTAGAGGTCTTTCAACTTGAAGGCATTCTTATATAGGATCACTAATATTTGATATGGTCCAATCTATAAAGGAGTGAACTTATCATGATGTCCTTTATTCTCATGAATTTTATCCTGAAGGCTTTTATCTTAGATCTTTTGTCAAATTATCTTTTGAAAATATCCTGATGTTTACTAAAGTTGTGTAGTACTTCAGTTCTTGCATCCTTCATCTGGACTATGTCTAGTAGTCTATATTATATTATTTCATCTTCCCCCATGTACTCTTGCATGAGCTAGTATGTCAGTATTTTAAGATTAATAGGTTAGATTGGTTGTTATCCATACATTAGCGTAAAATGTGAAGCCTTGAGGGTTTTCTTATGTCTAGTTCTATCTACCCATAGTGCATACTTTAATAAGAGATTCCATTTTATTGGTTTGTCATGCATTGATTTCTTAATGGCATTCATCATATTTTTATTGGTGGAATCAACTACTTTGTTACCTTGTGTATAGTAGTTCTAAGAGAACTTCATTGTGATTTGGTTATCATAGACCCATTCTTTAAATTTAGAAGATTGAAAAGATGGAATATTATCACAAACTAAAGAAATGGGAGTGTCAAACTTGATCAATATATTTTCTTCAAGCAACTTAATGACATCAATTTATCTATATTTTTTTTATACAACTTCTATCCACCTAGTGTAGTAATCGGTAGCTGTGAGGAAAAACTTATGTCCTATTGAAAAGTTTAGGTTTATCACCCAAATAAAAATAGCACCCCATTAGGCAAAGGGGTGTCCTTCAATAACTGGATGTAGTGGCATGGCTTTATTGACCTCCCTTTTTTCAAACACTTAACATTCATGATAGGTAATGATGTGGTTGTCCATATCCTTGAAGATGGTGGTCCAATTGTAATCACCCAAAAGTGGTATTTGAGTGGTAAGAGTGATACTTGAGACTACTTATTCCTAGCTTAGATCTAAACCCATCCTAGAGCCTATTATCACACTTATCCAACCTTCATGTAGGTTATAGGCATCCCTAGTCAACCCTAAAATAGTCCCAAACCCTTATTTTTGAATTATGGCCCTTCGTGCCTAGTGTTATGCCAACTTGACACTAACACTATAATAAGGACACTAGAACCACATGGTGCTAGTGTATTTTACCTCTTAATTTATAAAATGGATATATTTTGAAAACTAGAACTTCTTATGGTCAGCCTAACATTTTTTTACCACCTGCACAAGTATTAGAATAATATTATACATGACTTTTATCCCTCTAACCACTAGATGGAAATTATATGTAAAATTGACATTCAAACTTAGAAAAATTTATGCATAATTAAGGTTGTCAATCCATATTCTTACCTACTTCTGCATACTACCATCGACAAAAGTCCTAAGCTTAGATTACCTATATTTCCAATTTCAAGCACATTCAAAGAGCTCAAGGTCACTATCATACTAGCTTCATTTACACTTGAAATAGTACTTGGGTAGAAAGAACTACATTAGACTTAATACTTACTCAAATTATTCATATGTATGAAAATCTCATCACAATGGGATGTTGAGGATGTCTAACCTACCCTACTAACAAACATGCTTTTAGCTCATATCAACTAGATGCCCTAGCTACATGGGAAATTAGGGTTTACTCAAAAAATTAGTCATAACAGGAAAAATACATGTTTTAATGATTTTGCATATAGTAACATACCTCAGATATCTAGACATAAGTGCACCTATAAGCTCAGGACATTCCTATAGAGAGGACACTACCACCAATATTAGGGCACTACCACCATTTTTCCAATAATCATGCTACTATCTAATTATGGTGCTACTATTTAAGAGGGGTTCTGATACTAATATCCATTTTGTGATGCTCATACCAGCTTCCACCTTAGTTTCCTGGAACCCAGATCATCCATCTCAGTTATTTTCTGGCTAAGTCATTACTTACACTATTTATTACTATTTAAAAAAAAATCAAAGCTAGTTAATTATGCAATAAATTAATGGATGTATTTATTTCATATTATTTCCCCAATTTAGTCTACTTATCTTTATAAAATGTATAGGATTTACTTTCACTAAGTGTTAAATGATTAAAACATTTAATAACTTGACTTACTTCAAATTTTACTCAAACCCTAACTGTAGATGTTATTAGGGTTTGTATCCTTTTTATTTCTATGCTTAGTTATTAACTCTAAATTCTTATATTTGTTTCAATATTTTGTTTTTTTCAATCTTTATTAAAAAAACTTAAAGGTTCAAAATATACAATAGTTTGTTTTACTAATTCTCAAACTATAATGATAAAATTCAACAACTAATTTGATGAAATTGATAAGAAATAATTGTAATATTTTGTGTCCAAACATTCAAATATGCAAAATGACCTCATCAATATTATTCAAGAAATTAAAAAATGAAACAATGGTCAATCGTTAACTCCCCCAGTTAATAACATTGTTACACCTACATTGGGGCCAAATCATCTAGCACAATAACCAATTTTAATTCAACAACCTTAAGCCACATCTACACCTCTTATGACTAGTTCCTCCACTCCATATGTACAATACCTTATGCACAAGGTTCATAGTCTACAGGTTAAGGTGTTACATCTTGAGCAGGGAGACTTTAGGGAATCACATGCCTTGGATTCGAATGTTATCTTATATACACCTTTAACACATCACATAATGGCAGCTCCCTTGTTATCTATATTCATGGCACCTAAGCTTACATTGTATGATGGTAAGGGTGACCCAAAGCATCATCTCTGAACTTTTCATGTAGCATGTTTGGAAGACATATTTAATGATTGGATCCTCACTAAGTTTTTTCCATGTGGTTTAAAGGATTATGGCTTACACAAGTTTTATGATTTAACTAATCAATATATCACTGCATTCAATCCTTTGAAAGACATGATTTTAACACACTTCTCCATAAACATTAGTGAAAATATCTCATATGCTGAAGTTGCACAATTGAAACAAAAGTCAAATGAGCCTATTGCAGAATATGTCTTATGATATAAGACTATATTAGCTAAATTTACTATCCCCATAGAAGATAAATAGCTTTAATACATATTAAAACATAGTCTTATACCATGATTACATGAAACTATCTTGTTTAAGAAGTTTCTAACATTCATAGGTAAAAGAAGGAGAAGTCAAGCTTCTCTCAATGGGAAAACTAAAATATAAAATTGGATCAGAATCAACTGCTAAGATTTTTATTAAGCCTCCATAGAAGGTAAGGGCAACTAAAAATAAGATTGATCAAAAGGCCGTACTTAACATAAATTTAGATCCATCTCCTCACCTAGTCTTGTCAACTCCTCCATGTAGAGTCTTCACCAACCTTTCAAAATCATCATAATGAGTTTTATAGTAAATATTATAATGTAATGTCATATCTCTCCCTCTAAGAAAATAAGTTGATATGACATAAACTCTTTCAAAAAACTATGGTTCTAATGTATTTTGTGAGTATCACAGTACACCAAGCCATACAAATAATAGATGCATTAGCCTGAAACATAAGATACAATATTTGATTGAGGCTAACATTATTAATGTGGGCACATCTATAAAGACCCTAAAATTATATAACATGTAATATAAGGCATTGAAAATATTCTCAAATCTATTTCCAATGCACATAATGAATGAAGTAGGTGTTAAGCACATGCTTATACTAAGAGGGAGGGTGAATCAGTATAATCTTATCTTTTACTTAATGAAACTTAATACCCGAAATCAAAGCATTAAAATAAAAATGACATAGATTGACACCATATTTATGTGGAAACCCTTTTAGGAAAAACCACAAATGAATAGCTACTTGTAACTACCATCAAAATATTTCCATTGATATAATTCTTATTAGAACATTTGTAGGCACCAACCTACTAGAGACACAAATCCCAACTGATAAGTAATTTTTAGGCATTGGCCTATTGTAGAAATCAATCCCCAATGCTAATCACTTTGTAGTCACCAACCGACTAGAGACACTAATCCCTAATGCTAAGCATCAACTTAGCAAGAGACACCCATCTCTTTGATTTTAGGTACCAACCTCTACTAAAATAATCTTCCACCTTACTATTGTTCCTTCATCAATGAATGATGTAAAATTAAACTCTTTATGCTCAAATGATAAAAATAATTAATTCCTTTCTTTAATTTTCATGTGTTTGTATGATATATCTTTCTATTCTCTACACACTTGATTCCTTCTCTTCTTCACATATCTCACACTTTCACTTCCATATATTTCTCAACCTTCTATTTGGGCTCTTCACAAAGGAGACATCCCATCTAAGAGGAACTTATTCACCAAAATATGTGACCATTGACATTTATATCAATTTTTTTGTCATCCATAGATAATTCTATCGAAATTTCTATCATCCATTAACAATTCCATCAACATTTCCTTCAACAATTCTATTGACATCAATTATAATTTCTTTGACATTAATGACAATATTCCAATAATCTCCCCCTTTATCAGAAACTTCCCCTTCCTATAGTTCTCCTCCTTTTATCCCCCTTTCATTAATTCTCCCCCTTTGACATCAATGGAAAAGGGGTGTTCATTATACTTCCATCGACAAATAAATCATGAAAAACATCCATGTCATCTTCTTCAACATCACCACAACTGAATGATTGTCTTTCTGCTCTTCCCTATCCTTTTTCATAAGGACTTATTCTTTTCTCATTTTCTCTCCTTGAATTTGATCAAATATAAGATTTTTTACATCATCTACATCCATCTAAATTAGATCTAGATGCTCAAGTGGTAACTCCTCTTTTACGCTTCCCATTCTATCTGCATATCATGCTCCATATGGTCATTAACATTCCCATCTTGTTCACTTGCTAGATCTGATCTACCTTATGTAATATTCACCTGACGTTAGTTCATCCTATTGTAAGATGTTAAGCACCCTAATTGATTTCATTCTGGTATGTTCTTGCTTCTCTACCTTGTTTCTAATAACAACACCATCACTTGCATCATCACTCTCACAAAGAATATTCATTAGTTGATCTTTATCTTTGTCTTATGAATGCATATCACCAAAGAATCTATAGAGCTGAAATTTAATGTAATGATTAGCTCCCCTTTAATCCATGATTCTTATGATCTTAGTGATAACTCTTGTGTATGAAATGAATTTTTTACAATCATAGGTCTCTCCTTTTCTTGATCCTACTTTTTTTATACTGAGGAGGGGGGTGAATCAGTATATTATATATCATATAAATCTTTCCTTTAACCAAATTCCACATAATCAAAAATTCAAGATATGTAATAAAAACTCAAACAAAAACATCACACAAGAGAGAGACACTAGATATAACGTGGAAACCCAATGTGGGAAAAACCATAGAGAATCAATCTCAAATATTTTTGTGAGAACAACCCCACAGGAGCACCATACCCCTTTACCAAGTACAAACCTCAGCTTCAATTTGTGAGCACCAACCCATAGGAGCTTCAAAACCCTTTGCCGAGCACCAACCCAACACCTATTCGTGAGCACCAACCCACAGGAGCACCAACCCCTTTGTGTATACCACACACCTATCTCACAATGTTGCTATCTCAACAAATGATAGATCAATACAACATCTCCTTCCTCTCTCTCACCTTTGCTCTTCTAAGCTAGATATAACAAATACAAATCATATTCATCTCTCACAATTGCTCTTCTAAGCTAGATATCACAATATCAAAATCAAACTCTCACACTCTTACATTACAAATGGCTACTCAAGACTTTATTTATAGCTTTCCAAATGACCTTTGGCCTTCCCCCTTTGTGACCCTTCAATCCTCATGGAAAATGGCACCAATCTTGGATGACCCTTCATATCCAAGCATTTGAAAAGTCATGTGGTGACCCTTCTTGACCAAAAACGTCTTTCCCACTTTTGTCCTTATCTTTGGTGACTTTTTGTATTCCTTTAAGTGTCCCATCATGCTAAATTCACCCTTTACTCTTTTGTCTTCACTTGGTGACTCTTAGTATTCCCCAAGATGACTCTTCATGGAAAAATGTGTCCCATCCTTCTTTTGTCTTTATCCCATGGCTCTTCGACTTCTCCATGGGCCCTTATTTTGTCTCATATGCAACCAAAAATATATTCGTTAATATTAAATAAATATTAACTCATATTAGCCAAGATAAATAACATTAAATGCAATGGGGCCTTTATCACCAATAATACTAAACCTTTGACATCAATGAAAATATTTCCAACAATCTCCCCCTTTGTCATTGATGGCAACCTCAATCTTGAAACTGCCACATCCTGTCACCTACACATACCATCATCTAAAAACATACAGTAACTCCCCCTTGCTATAGCAACCTGTACCTATTCCCTGTACCTATTTTCTACACCTATACTTGTACCTATTATTCTCCCCCTTTGCAATCAATGGCAAAGGGCCTTCTTGGAGCTAACACTTAGCTCCCCCTCACATGATGCTGAACATCAATGGCATGAAGTAATAGAAATTACTCCTAACTCCTCTCGCCGATCTTTGAATGTATCCTTTGATCGTGCCTTTGAGAAGATATCTGACAAAACATATACATTGTTCCCTATCCTTTGAGCATCTGCAATCAACTCATTTGAATCTTTTCTTCTAACTCACAACCTTCAAAATGAAACCTTAATGTGTATCCTTGATCACAAATTTGACTAACACTCAACAAATTTTGCTTAAGACCTTTTACATACAAAACATTTTTAGTCTTAGTTCTACCATAATCCAAACTCAAAGTACCTTTTCCGGCTATCTTGGCAGTGGTTTTATCTCTGAACCTCACTATACCACCATTAATATTCTTTAGATAAATGAACTTACTTTTATCTCTTGTCATATGCCTCGAACATCTGCTATCAATTAACCATGGCTGATCTTTACCTCCCACATGCAGAGCTGTCTGCACCATCATATTATATTCATGTTGTTTCTTCTACCATGTAAATGTCTAAACCTTCTTCCTAATGAATGGATCTTTGATACTCTGATTCTTCTTCTTGATAAATGGATCTTTGAACCTCTAATCCTTCTTGACTGACTCAAACACGCTTCTACAATACTGAGCTATGTGTCCGTAGTTGTTGCACTTGTAGCATATTATGGTCTCTTCATCAAAGCTTGATAGAGGAGCAAAAGAGTTGTGGATTTTGCTTGACTCTACTTGACTTTCCTTCTCCTTATTTCTAAAATTCTTAGCTCTTTTTATACATTCTACTTTCTTGTGACCATATCCATTACAATAAAAACAATAGCCATAGAAATAAGACCTGTCTGTATATCTCTAACTTGATTACCTTTTGTAGTTTTGTTCCTTTCAGCCTTCTCTATTTGGAATGTCCTTTGTATTCTTCACTTCTCCCCTTTTTGTTTCCTCTTATGTAAGAGCTTCAGCATAGCTCTTTTTCTTTTCAAATCTGATCACTGTTTTATCTGAATATGCTTTTTGACTTTCCAATATCTTATTCAGCATGTTAGTGTTATCTTCAAATTTTGAATCACTGACTGCTTTATTAATATCTTCTTTTAAAGAGGCAATTTCAATAACATACCTTTCACAATCTTTTCTTGCTATTTTCAACTATGATGTGAGATCTTCTTCATTCTTCTTGGCTTCTTCAAAGTGTGCTTGTAGATCTTCAATCATTTCCTTTGACTCTTGTTCATTTTTCTCAATCTGGCATTTTAACCTTCGATTCTTCTTCTAAACAACTTCTAAATCTTCTAGGGCACAATTGAGTTCTCCTTCCATATTTACATCAACTTCCTCCTCTTCTTCTTCTTGATCATCATCATGTATGGCCATTAATAGAATCTCTTCTTCTGAATCGCTGACTCCACTATCTTCACCTGAGCTAGGATCTTTAGAATACAGGCTCTTCTTCTTGAATCCCTTTTTAGATTTGCCTTTGAAATTCTTCTTGTATGTAGGCTTTTCTTCTTCATCATCTTTAACCTTATCTAGGCATCTAGCTGAAAAATTTCCAATCTTTCCACAATTAAAACATTTAAAAGGTAATTTTCCTTGATATTTACTTGTTCCTCTTTTTAGCCTGCGAATGAAAAGTGCTTCGTTGTCATCTTCATCATCACTAGAACTATCACTTGATTCATGAATCTTAGCTTTCTCCTTCTTTGATGTCTTGAAAGCCACTTCTCTCTTTGAGGGTTTATCTTGTTCTATCCGCATCTCATATGCCATGAGAATACCATGAAGCTCATCCATCTTCAGCTTGGCTAAATTCTTCATCTCCTCGATTGCCAAAACCTTTGTATCATATCTCATTGGTAGAGATCTCAAAACCTTTTGTACCACTATTGACTCTTCCAATGTTTCTCCAAGACCTTGAATCTGATTTACTATTTAATCAACTCGTAAGAGATAACTTGTTATATCTTCTTCTTCTTCCATCATCAAACTTTCAAACTGCCTTCTAAAAGTCTGCAACTTAGCTTGCTGAACCTTTCCATCATCTTTGTAAATATTCTCAAGTTTTACCCAAGTTTCATGAGAAAATTTACATTGCATAACTTTAACAAATTCAGATTCACAAAAACCACATAAAATAGCATTTAAAGCTTTAGCATTACATTCACTTGCCTTCTTTTCTACTGGAGTAATTGTAGATGTCTGTGGCTCTTCATATTTCTCCACCACTGATTTCCATTTGTCAAATCCAAGGGCCATCAAATAAACCTTCATTCTCATGCTCCAAAAAGCATAATTCATCCCATCAAACAAAGGTGCCTTATTTGTATAAAATCCTTCCTGTGACCCAGCCATCGTGCTTTCCTGATCTACCTTCAAGCTGTAAAACTTTTCAAAAAGGAACCTACTCTGATACCAATTGTTAAGCATAGAATATACTAAGAGGGGGGTGAATCAGTATATTATATATCTTATAAATCTTTCTTTTAACCAAATTCCACATAATCAAACATTCAAGATATGCAAGAAAAACTCAAACAAAAACATCACACAAGAGAGAGACACCAGATATAACATGGAAACCCAATGTGGGAAAAACCATGGAGAATCAATCTCAAATATATTTTTGAGAACAAGCCCATAGGAGCACCATACCCCTTTGCCAAGTACAAACCTTAGCTTCAATTCGTGATCACCAACCCACATGAGCTTCAAACCCCTTTGTCGAGCACCAACCCATAGGAGCACCAACCCCTTTGCCAAGCACCAACCTAGCAACAATTCGTGAGCACCAACCCACAAGAGCACTAACCCCTTTGTGTTTACCACACACCTATCTCTCAATGTTGCTATCTAAACAAATGATAGATCAATACAACATCTCCTTCCTCTCTCTCACCTTTGCTCTTCTAAGCTAGATATAACAAATACAAATCATATTCATCTCTCACAATTGCTCTTCTAAGCTAGATATCACAATATCAAAATCAAACTCTCACACTCTTACATTACAAATGGCTACTCAAGACTTTATTTATAGCTTTCCAAATGACCTTTGGCCTTCCCACTTTGTGACCCTTCAATCCTCATGGAAAATGGCACCAATCTTGGATGGCCCTTCATATCCAAGCATTTGAAAAGTCATGTGGTGACCCTTCATGATCAAAAATGTCTTTCCCACTTTTGTCCTTATCTTTGGTGACTTTTTTTATTCCTTTAAGTGTCCCATCATGATAAATTCACCCTTTACTCTTTTGTCTTCACTTGGTGACTCTTGGTATTCCCCAAGATGACTCTTCATGGAAAAATGTGTCCCATCCTTCTTTTGTCTTTATCCCATGGCTCTTCGACTTCTCCATGGGCCCTTATTTTGTCTCATATGCAACCAAAAATATATTCGTTAATATTAAATAAATATTAACTCATATTAGCCAAGATAAATAACATTAAATGCAATGGGGCCTTTATCACCAATAATACTAAACCTTTGACATCAATGACAATATTTCCAACATCTTGTGTATGAAATGAAGTTTTTACAATCATAGGTCTCTCCTTTTCTTGATCCTAATTTTGTTTACATACTTTTGAAGTTTCTTCCTTTTGTTTACTCATGGGTTCCACTCTCTTATTCTTCCTAGGAGGTTTCATAAAACCATTTCTGTAGAAGTGTGTTGTATGTCCAAATTTATTTCACTTATAGCATATGACATTGGAATCTAGTAAAGGAGAAAATAGATTATAGTTTCTATTTGAAGACCAATAAAAACCTTTTTTATTATTCCATACAAAATCATTTCTTGCACATGCCCTACAATCTCTAACTTTATGAACAAAATTATTACATAAATAGAAATAACCATAAAAGGAACTCTGGAACTTGGTCATATGTGCCTTCCTTGGAGGAAATGACCTTATGAATGTATTTTTATCCTTGTTTTCTTTGTGAAGAATTTTTGTTTTCTGAGGAATATCATTGTCTTTCTTATTGTTGATAGGTCTTTTGATAGGTATTTTTATGGCTTCAGCATAACTCTTTGGTTTTTCTTCATTTGACTTCTTTGGTGCCTCATTGGATTCTTATTTATTTTACATATTATTTTCATTATATCCAAGACCATTATTTATAAATGGTGACCTCCATCCATTTATAATATCATAAAAAATATCAATACTCTTCTCAAACTTGAGACTCCTATTTAGCTTAGTCATCATTTTCTCTAGTTTCTTCCTCAAGGAAATAATTTTAGACTCTAGCCTTTCACAATTTTCTTATTTTGTATTCAATTGGATTCTCACCTCTTCTTCTATCCTTTTTGCCTCCTCTAGTTGAATTTTAAGGCTAATGGTAGTATTTTATGATTCCTTGTCACTTTGTGATATTATTGTTTATAAATCACACTCCTCTTCTTCATATTTTTGAAGCTATAATTTCTTTTTTACATTTTTTTTCTTAAGCTTATTGATCATGCTTAAGTCAAAAATGAGTTATCTTTCAAAATCAAAATTTCCTTCATTTTCATCATATTCTTCTTCTTCTAAATCCATCTCTTTTTTCCTTAAATCACAAAGTTGTCTTCATTTACCATGACATCACTTTTTGTTTCTATTTCCATGAATAAAGTTTCTTCTCTGTCACTATTTGATATGGTCTTATTGCTCTCCTCAGTTGAGATACTATCCTTTTTGGAATAGAGGCTTTTCTTATGCTCACCAAACTTTTTATTATATTCATTTTGTTTGAAGTTTTTATTTTATTGAGGTTTGATTTCCTTCTTATTTATTTCCTCATTATGATTTTCCTCATCATCTCTATCATCATTATGTGGAAATTAAGTAACAAAGTGCCCTATTTTACCATAATTAAAACACTTAAAATGTATCTTACCTTTGTATTTGTCGAATATCTTTTTATCTTTATGACAAACAAGGACTCCTTCTTATCTTATTCATCATTGGTGTTATTATTTGATTCGGGCTCTTTATATTTCCCTTTATTAGAAGCTTTGAAGGCTACTTCATTCTTAGATGATTTCTCCTTTTTGGTCCTCATTTCATATGTGATTAGGATCCCATGAAATTCATCCATTTTTAACATATCTAGATGTCTCATTTCTTCAATGATAGATACTTTGACATCAAATCTTAAGGGGAGATACCTTAAGTATTTTTGCATAATCATTGTATCTTCAATCTTTTCTCCAAAACCTTTGATATTGTTGAAAATTTCATCTATGCAATGTAGATAGGTTGCAATGTTTTCTTCATCCTTCATTTTAAAATTTTTGAACTATCTTATATGTGTTTGAAGATTGGCCTTCTGCACCTTATTATCACCTCTGTAGATGTTTTTTAGTTTGCAACATATTTCCTTCACCAATTTACAATGCATCACCTTGACAAACTGTGATTCTGATAGACCACACAAGATTGCATTCATAGCTTTTGCATTATTCTCACTGGCCTTCTTTTTAGATTTTTATTTTGGTGGAGATGATGGAGTAATATAACCATTTATTACTATTTTTCAGATATTAAAACCTAAATACATTAAATATGTTCTCATTCTTATACTCCAAAAATCATAATTTATTTCTTCAAACAACAGAGCCTTGTTTGTGGATAAACCTTCTTGTTTGACCATGTGTACTCTTGATATATAACTTATAGTCGTTAGACTATTTTTTAAGGAGCCTAATCTGATACCAATTGTTAAACACATTATTATACTTAGAGGGGGCAGGGGTGAATCATATAGTCTTATATTTTTATTAATGAAACTTAATATCCACAATCAAAGCATTCATATAAAAATGACATAGATTGATCCTAGATTTATGTGGAAATCATTTTGGAAAAAAACACAAATTAATAGATGCTTTGAAATACCATATAAATTCATCGATAGATAAAATTATTATTACAAAATATTTAGGCACCAACCTACTAAAGACACCAATTCCCACTTCTAAGAAATTTGTAGGCACCAACCTATGGGAGACACCAATCCCCACTATTATTGTAGGCACCAACCTACTAGAGACACTAATCCCAACTACTAAGCACCAACTTAGGAAGAGATACCCAACTCTTTGATCTGAGGCACATACCTCTAATGAAAAAATCTTCCACCTTAATATTGTTGCTTCATCAATGAATGATGGAAAATTCAATCTCCTCTTCTTATCCACAAAAATATTCTTATGATTGAATGATAAAAATAATTGATTCCATTCCTCAAATCTACATTTTTGTATGATATATATTTTTATTCTCCACACACTTTCTTCCTTCTCTTATTCACATATCTCACACTTCCACTTCCATATATTTCTCAACCTTGTATTTCCCTTGTATAGCCTTCAAAGGCTCTTCACAAAGGAGGCATCCTATCCAAGAGGCACCTCTTCACCAAAATATGTGACCATTGACATTTCTATCAAAATTTCTATTAATATTTCCATCATCCATCGACATTTCTATTGACATTTCCATCATCCATCGACAATTATATTGACATAAATTATAATATTCCAATAATAGGGAGCACGCACTTCAAGTGTTCATTACACATATCAAGCACATCTACCACAAAATTCATATCACACTACTATAGAAGAAGCACAATTACTACACGATATCATTGGTGTGTACCACATTATAGTTTGATCTAGACCACTCATCACTTTTCATAGAAAGAGATTTTTTATGATGATACATATTTATATGCACTCTTTGTCTTAGCCTACATAGATTATCATCCTATATAAAGTGTTATGGTTGACAACGGGTCAAGCATTATCATGTGCACTATCACACTTCTAAAACATTTTGGGTATTCAAAGTAGGATATATCCCCTATAGACACAATTATCAATGGCTTTATTGGTTATATTTAGAGCTCCATCAAGGATATTGTACTTCTACTATAGGTTGGACCAACACATGTGGCCACTATATTCTTAGTAGTCCCTAGTGAAGGTGTATTTGGCATGTTATTAGGTAGGCCATGGATACAACATATACTAACAATCCCATCTAAATTACGCATATGCCTAAAATATATACATGAAAATTAGGTAGTCATAATCAAGGGTCTTCCATATGGGTATCCTCTACCTATCCCATAAATAATTACACCATAGTTACTAGTTACAACACAATTACCAATTGTAACATAGTTATCAGTTACAACTCTGAGCATAGTTCATATCAGTATACTACAGAGTTTAGTGGATCCACTAGTACAAGTGAGTCTACTCCTATAATGTTTCCACATATGCATACTCTCCCACATAGACCATTATTAGAGAGACCCCTATATAAGAGATATGCTTCAAATTTTAGAGGGACTCCCTCTACTCATTATCTATCGATATCGATCTTATTGAGTTCTCTAGGTTCTTAGCATAGGGCACCTCTACCACATATATCTTCTTCTACTAAATGGGTTTTTAAGACTATTACATATCAAAATACACCATAATTAGTGTCATAGATTCCTAGAACCACTCCATAAGCAAGGACAAATATAGATCACTCAGTCTAGTAGATTATAGGACCATAATTTTCCTTTCATATAACACACATGATCACAGTTCTCTATTTGTCATAGGCCATAGTGATAGTGAGTCTTCCATGAGATTCATCAATTAGTATTTCTTCCCTTTTTGTACATACTTTATTTCTCTCTTGCTCTTTGTACATAATTCATGTTCATGTTGATTGTACACATATTATATCTATAAAATTCAAAAATAATATAATATTTCAAAAACATAAAATCATTCAAATAATTACTCAAAAAACATAAAATTATAGATTACATGCATTTCTATATTTACACTTATTATATTTGATAGACACTACATATTTTTGTTATCTTAGTATAATTATTTTTGTCATACATAAATGATTCACTTATTCTTGTCAAGTTCTTGAAGATTCTTTCAGGACTTAGGTCTAATAAACTAATCCAAATTTTCTATTATTTACCCACTAGGGGCATATACACTAATACATGGTTCTTTAATTGACACGTTCACCCACTTGGGGGCATCCTATACACAATTTAGATTCCCAGGTTCTATATTTCAATACTCTACTCCTAGCTTTAGATTTAGGAATGTTATATCTTGATATTGATCATGCTACTCTTACTCATATTTTTTTCTAGTTATTACCACTTTAGACTCATCATATGTACATTATAGATCTTATATAAATTTTTATTACATATTTATGTAGACTTTCATTTCTAGCTTTCCTAATTCAGACTTGATTATATCTCTATACTTCTTCTATTCAAGGGCATTTGAATAGGGCATTGCTCTTTGGCTCTACGCCACTTTTATTTCATAGTATGTATGATTTGGACATGTGTCTATTTCCTTATGTGTGCCTTCCTAATTGTGTATGTGAACATTTAAACATGTCCTTATATGTGGATCTAAGCTAACTTGCTTACATTTATTATGTATATAGACATTTTAACATGTCCTTGTATGTATTATTTTCTTATATTTAATGGCATGTGCCCATGTCATTTGTATTGTGGCCCCTTGCCCTACTTTGCGTGCATCATGTGTTTTATATGTATGATTTATTGTATGTGTTATGGACATGACACTTATATTTTCTTGTTACACACACCAGTTTTTAATTTCATGAGGGATATCATGCATCTACCCTTTCTAATTGGGTGCCTTGATGGACATCACGCCCCATCCCCCTAGGTAGCTACCTAGTTTTACTCAAATTTGTTGTTACATAAATAATTTTATCTATCTTGACACCATTTTGAATGATATACATGACATAGATCTTATATTACATACTTTTGCTCAAATTATCTTACATTCTAGTTTTATGAATGCATATATCATATATTCTCCAACTAACACACATTTTTTAGAGATTTTTTAGGACATTTCTTGCATATGTTCAAATACTCCACTAAAAATATGGGGAATTCATAGGTTTTTTTCATAAATATTAGGATATTATATTTCAATCATAATGCATTTTTAATTCATGGGCTTAGATTACAAAAAAAATAGATTTAGATAAACACAATGGGAAAATAGTGACCCAAAAAGTAGCATAGTTGCACATAAATTAGACCAAAAGGACACTAGTGCCCAAAGTGGGACACTAGAACCACATTTCCAAAAATGGAACTATTATCCAAGATATAGAACTACTATCTAGTAGCATTAGTTTTAGAAAAAACTAGATTGGCTAGAAAGTTATAGTAGGTACAATACAAGTTTGCACATGTTCAATTATAGATTTATCAATTATACCTAATTTTGATCAGATTCATACTAGTTTATCTTAGATTCATATTAGTATGATTATATTTGGGGTATCATTCATATAATTACCATTCCCATATTCATTTTAGATACCCAGATATAAATTATTACAACTCAGTCCAGAATCCATATGCTGAGATATTAGATTTGGGGGCATGTGCATGGCACATTATTTTCAAATGCTCACTTACACACCTATTGATCAGAAGGAATGACAAATTATATGTAATTATATAAGTTTTATACACTTGATATCATATTCTAGGTCACACACCAATTTCATATCTTACTCCATCTATAGTGGTTGGCATTCTTGAGTGGCCTGGAGTTGCCTAATGTATTCAAGTGGACATAGCTCATCGACATAGATGGTTATACATTTATAGTTAATTTATGTAGCTAAATTTTAAATGAATATAATACATATGTGTGGGAAATTATGTATTCATATCCTAATTGAGTTATTGAGCCACCTACATGAGAGGGTTGGACACACTATCAGTCTAATCCAAGTTATTCACAGGTCATGATCCACCAAGTAGGGGTAATCATTGAAGGATTTCAAATTGGGTTGAATTTTTTATCCATCCACACATGAATGTATAAAAATACATCAAATCAATCTAATCTATTCACTGATTGATCATTAAATACACACACAGGATATTGCTAGGTTTATGCAATAGTTTGTGTACCCAAAGAGGTGTATTCATTCCTTTCCTCTCTCCTATATCTTTACCCAATTTTACTCAAATTTAATTATTTACTCAGTTTAGTCTTTTGATTTTTATATCTCTTATGTAAATATTATTTACATTTCATTTCCAAGACACACATTGGAACGTGCTTCACATTGTCAAACCTAGCTTCACATATTCAAACCCAGCTTCACATATTCAAGCCTAACTTAACGAGATTACCCTTTTAGGTTTGATTTACTATATTTTTATAATAAAGGGGGAGGGGAAAATTTAATCACTAAAAATTGGTATTTTAGTGATAAGAGTGATACTTAAGACTACCTATTGCTAGCTTAGCCCTAGACCCATCATAGAGCCTATTATCACAGTTATCTAGCCTTCATGTGGGAAAAAATCATCCCTAGTCAACCCTAAATTAGTCCTAGACCCTCATTTATTGATCTATGCCCTTTGTGCCTAGTGTTTTTCCATATGGATAGTAGTGTCATAATAAGGACATTAGTGACACATGCCACTAGTGTCCCAAAAATGTCACTAATGTCTTTTACCTCTTTATTTCTAAAATAGATATATTTTTGAAACTAGAACTTCCTAAGGTTGGCCTAGAAATATTTTATCACCCATACAAGAATCAAAATAATATATATACATGAATTTTATCCCTCTAACCACTAGATGGATATCATATACAAAATACACATTCAAACTCAAAAAAAATTGTGCACAATTAAGATTATCAATCCCTATTCTTACCTACATCTACATACTATGATCTACATCAATCTTAAGCTTAGATTACATA
The DNA here is from genome assembly GCA_037957365.1 of Torreya grandis. Classification (NCBI taxonomy): domain Eukaryota; kingdom Viridiplantae; phylum Streptophyta; class Pinopsida; order Cupressales; family Taxaceae; genus Torreya; species Torreya grandis. Next base: position 1,165,525 of record JARHVA010004539.1, read on the forward strand.
TATTTCCATTTGCATACTACCATTTACATGAGTCATCTTATATTACCTAGATTTCCATTCTCAATAACATTCAAGGCACTCAAGGCCACTATCATACTAGCTTCACTTGAAATTTCACTAGAACTTAGGTGGGGAGAACTACATCAAGAAAGATCCCTCCTTGAAGTATTGGCATGTAGGCAACTCTCATTGTAGCAGGGTGTTGATGATATACAACATACCCTACTAACAAACACACTTTCATCTCATATTAATTATATTTCATAACTACATGGAAGATTAGAGTTTACTCAAAAAAACCAATCATAACATGAAAAATATAGGGTTTCAAGACTCATACACATAAGAACAAACCTCAGAGATCTAGACATAGGTGAAACTAGAATCTTAGGATAGTCCTCCATAGAAGACACTACCATCATTATTAGGATACTACCATCACTTTTATAATAATGGAGCTACTATCCAAGAGGATTTATGATATTAGGATCCAATTTGTGACACCTATACCAGTTTCTACCTTAGTTTTTAGCACCTAGATCATCTATCTTAGCTGTTTTCCAACTAAGTCATTACTTGCACTATTTATTATTATTTTTAGAAAATTCAAAGCTACTCAATTCTATAAAAAATTAATGTTTATATTTATTGCATTTTATTTCCCTAATTTAGTCTACTCAGCTATTTAACAGACATGGGATTTACTTTCACTAAGTCCTAAAAGGTTAAAACACCACTAATATCCTATTCTTAGAACCTTGTGAGTTGTGTTTCCTAAGAGATGATTGTTACCAATCTTGTGTTGTAAATTGTCTAGGATATCATCCATTTTTACCTTGAAACACATATTAGATAGATAGATGTCTTCATAATTATTCATATACAATGCTCCTTGATTTATCTTATAATGAGCTGATTTGAATTTAAGGGCTTGCTTTTGCTCTTTGTTCAACTCAAGAGAACATGTACCCATAAGTAGGTAATGGATGATTTGTGAATACCATTCTCCACCAACTACCTAAGTTTTGTTGATCTATTTGATTTGAAAGCATGGATTAATTTTAGTCAATAGTTGGATGATTTTGTAGCCTCTTACCATATTTTTTAGTCTGATATCAAAATCAAACTCCTGATGTTTGGCCATCCATTTCCCTCTTCTTTCACCTAGTTCATTATGGCTAAGCATGCACTTGATAGTTGGGTCTGGAATAATGACATATTTTTTATTACTCAAAATATAGTGCCTAAATTTCTTCATAGCTTTAATCAAGACACACACACACACACACACACACACACACAGAGATATATATATATATATATATATATATATATATATATATATATATATATATATATATATATATATATATATATATATATATATATATATATATTTGTCTATCATATATTATTCCATCTCTACATCCCCTATATTGGTTCTCATGAAGGCAATGGGATGTTCATTGCCATCCACATTTTATGTAAGCTTAACAGCTACAGTATGTTCTAAAGTGAATGAATAAAGATATAAATCTTCATTGAAGTCTAGGCTAATCAGGACTAGGGCTTGAGTAATGGTTGTCTTGATGTCTTGAAAATATCTCTTAGCCTTTATTGTCCACTCTATCTTAGCATTTTATTTCATCATGGCATTAAATGGTTTGATAATCTCTACAAAACCAAAAATGAATTTTCACATAGTTTATCTTACCAAAGAAGGATTTCAATTCCTTCTTGTTGATGGGAGATGTCAACTTGGAAATGTCCTAAAATTACTATGGATCAATAGATATCTCATATTTAGTGATGACATAGCCTAACAACTTCCCTTCAATAACTCCACATGTGATTTTCTTTAGATTAAGTGATATTATGTACCTTATGTATTTGTCAAATAATTTATACATATGATCTACATGAACAACTATTCTCTTTGAATATATTATTAGGTCATAAATGCATATGATGATACATTTAACAATGAGTCCCTTAAAGCTTAAGTTTATGGTTATCTAAAAGGTATCTCCTGCATTGATTATGCTAAATGACATCCTTTCATATCTATAAGTTACCCACTAGGTGGTACAAGTAGTCTTCATTCTATCTTCTACTTCCATTAGCACTTGATTTTAGCCTAAGAATCAATCCAAGAGGGACATCATCTTAGCCCTACTTACCATCTAAATAACCTCATCAAATGTAGACAAGGGTAATTATCTTTATATGATGCCTTGTTTAGATTACTGAAGTCCACATGGATTCTATTTTCTCTGCTCTTCTTTGTGATTGGTACTATATTTGCTACCCAGGTCGAATGTCTAATTGGAAAGAAAATCCTAGAATCTAGTAGTTTATGTACCTCATATATGAATGAGAGGTTATAAATTTGGGTTAAATAGCCTCTATCTCTATGTGCGATGACCTTGGGGTTAAATAATTTCAATTATTCATATGTTAAGGTGATCACATCCTTGTACTCTATCATCAAATTATTTAATTTTTGTTTCTCACATTCAGTGTAACTCAATATAATATTCACAAATTGAGGGTGTTGGTTAGTGCCTATATTTTATTTAATAGACTTAAACACAATTACTTTACACTTCATCTAATTTTTATCTTGTGTTTAGACTTCATCTACTTTTGAGTTTGTGTATCTATATTGAAATCTCATTCTAAGGAAACCATTCCTAGATGGATGTAATTTTCCTTTAGTTATAGGACACCATCTTATCCCAAATATTCAATGTGAATGAGATCTACATATTTTCCATATATCAGTAGAGATTAAAAGGTCCTATAAGTACCCATGAATTGGACAATATGTTGATCATCCTTAAACACCTATAAATCGTCTACATTATCTAGAATAGACAGACAAAGAAATCTCCTTAGAGAATCTTTTCATCTTGAATTCTTAGAGTGGTACCATATTGGTAGTTGAGGTTACTAGTGAATCTATCATCTATTTTTGTTTGTTGTAGATGGATTTGATGTTGAATCCCTCAAAGTACTTAATCAGGTCCCATGATCAATGTTTATTATTCTTTAATTAGGTGAGCTTACACTAATACCTATTTATGATCTGCTTAACTACCAATTCTAAGTCACCAAAAATATATAGTTTCTTGACATTATGATTTAATGAAAATAGAAGACCAAGGATTAAAGCTTCATACTCATTTTTATTATTGGTGTAAGGAAACTAAAACTGGTAGGCAATAAGGTATTTCTTACCATCTAGTCTATCAAGGCTACATCAACACCAAAACCTAGTTTTGATATAGCTTTATCAAAATTAATGGTCCATAATTAAGAAAGACCCTCAAATTTTTATTCTTGAATCTTTGCTTGGTAGTAAATGTGTATACTTACACATGTGGAGATTCAACCTTCATATTCTTTTTGTTGTAATTGGTAATCATGTACTTCATATTTGTTTCTATCCACCTGAATTTGATTGGCTACTCATTTCTAGGTCAATGACATGTGTGAGAAATTGATGGCCATATATTTTTTTAGTGTCTTAGACCAATCTCAACTCAATAGTAGGTAATAAGATTTTAGAATGTAATTGACCAAAATATCAATGTACTATTGTACGTGTGGCTCTAATGCTAGTTGGATGTGCACATTTTTTAATTCTACAATATAGGGAACATAAGACTTGTCTAAATGTAGGACCACCCTTTTTGACCTATTTAGAATCAAACCCAAATTCTTGCATATAGTTTTTGGCATCACTTTGGTTGAGGCACCCGAGTTAACCAAAGAATTGTGCATGCTATTTATAAATATTTAAACAATTATTAGAAATGGTGGTACTTCATATTTATATTTAAATACCATCACATTTACATGTACTAATTTATATTTATCTAATTTAAAGGATATACCAGTCAGGTCTTTGAGAAATACTCCTTTTGTTCAATGATTTGAGTGAGTTCATGCAGGGTGATATTAGTCTTGATCTTCTTCATGTACTACATTTATTTGTACCCATGTCTACTTTATATTTTTTCACTCTGAAAATGATCATCTCTCCTAGGTAGAGGTGGATTGTTTTTGGTCTAAGAATATAGAGGAGTATTATCATTATTCTTTAGAGGTGTTTAAGTAGCAATAGGTTGCTTGATCCTCAATTTGTAATTGATACTCTAGAATTGGTGGAAAGCATGGATATCATTTGTATTATCCTCTGGGTCATTCTCATCCTCTTATAAAAATGGGTGATCATAAGTTTTGAATACCATTTCTATACTTAAATGTCTTAGATTAGTAGAGGAAGACGATTCTATTTTATGTGAAGAATGTTTTTGCCTATCCATCTCCTTTTGAAAGATCTCAAAGGCTATGGAAAACTTGATGTTAGGTGTTTATTGATTTGTATTATTCCCAAACATGTTTAAATTTTTATAGTACCTATGGAATCCAAACTTATGATTGATATTCCATCATCTAGTATTAACCATGTGTTTTTACATGTTCAAAAACTCATTGCTTAATTTATGCATCATCCTATAGATTGATTCTAATTTTATTTTTGTGGAATCGAGATAAGTACCCTATATAGTAGTATTGACCAGTATTAGGGACTCCATTTCTAGTTTTTATATTTAGGTGTAAAACTATTTAAGAAGTTGAAATGTTAATTAGGTGGAGCATTAGTTAAAGGCAACTGATTATACACTAGTTTCTAGTTTTGGGTCATAGTATTCTAATTTATATTTATAATTATACTAAAATCCATAAAAATAGGACCAAGACTGAGTGGGGCCAATGATTATAGTTGAGGATTAAATTATTTATCAGTATTGATGGACTAAACATATGATAAAGGTAACTAATCAATATGACCAAATCTACATAGAAAGATAATAGTCATAGGGTCCATGGAATTCTTATACATCTTGAGGGATAACACCTCATTAGGTTTGTAAGAAATCCAATTTCTACTATACATCTTCAATAATATAGCTTTGAAATCTCAAATTGGCTCATTGGGCTCTCTTCTCATTCTTGAAAAGTGTCTATAAACAACACTTACACTAGTGACATGGCCAAACTGTGCCAAGATGGTGTTTTAACATTCTTCCCAAGAGTTATTTGAACCTTCTACGACATTAAGAAACCAATAATAGGCTGCATCTTGTAATGTGAATGAAAATAATCTACATGCCACATCTTTTTGGGTTATATTTAATTTTCTTAAAGTAGTTATAAAGGACTTAATATGTTGTTCAACAATCCTTCCTCTTGAGGGAGAAAAGGAAGGAATATATTTCTCAAGGTCTCTAGGTAGGTCATGGACAACCCCATTGAAATTAATGTTAGATTCAATTAGCCATTGTGGAGCTAGAGATTGGGATAGGGCCATTGAGAGTAATGACAAATGGGGTTGGTTGTCTAGAGATAATGACTGAGCCCAGGGTTTTATCTTAACTCCATTATTATACCTAACTTTTTTATGGATTTCCAAAAGTGGTAATATCAAGTTAGTTTTTGAGGTTGACCTAAATATTGAGTGTTTCTAGTGACACATAAGTGACTATTTTCAAATAAAATTGGGGTAGAGGTTTAGATCCCTCCTTCTATTTGTAGATTAAGTTATAGTTGATGTGGGTTTTATGCACACCCAATAAACCTTTATGATGTATCCTTTAATGTTTCAGGATTTATGAATGAAATTCACTCCAAGACATGAGTTGTGAGATATTTAGTTTTGTGAACATCTTGTTGGTAGAATAACAAAAAGAGAAGTAATTTGTTTACAATGAATATGTCAGCTATAGATGAATATAAATATAGTTGAGATGGGTGGACTAATGATGGATCTAACCTAAGGTGGGTAAGACTAAAATAAAATCAAAAAATGAGGGAAATGTAGGTAAAAAAGGATGCTTGTGGACCACATTTTGTGTAAGCATAACAACTATAGTATGCTCTAAAGAGAATGGATAGAGATAGAAATCTTTATTGAAGTCTAGCTAATCAGGACTAGGGCTTAAGTAATGGTTGTATTGATTTCTTGAAAATATCTCTTAGTCTTTATTGTCCACTCTATCGTAGCATTTTATTTCATCATGGCTTTGAATGATTTGAAAATCTTTGCAAAACCAAAAATGAATTTTCACACAAAGTTTATATTACCAAAGAAGGATTTCAATTCCTTCTTTTTGTTGGGAGATGTCAAATTGGAAATGTCCTGAACTCAATATAGATCAATGGAGATATCATATTTAGTGATGACATGGCTCAGTAACTTCCCTTCAGTAATTCCAAAGATGATTTTCTTTAGATTAAGTGACATTTTATACCTTTTTCATTTGTCAAACACTTTCTACATATGATCTGAATGATCAACTCTTCCTTTTGAATATACTATTAGGTCATCAATGCATATGATGATACATTTACTAATGAGTCCCTAAAAACTTAATTTTATGTCTATTTTAAAGGTATCTCCTATATTGATTAGGCTTAATGACATCCTTTCATATGTATAAGTTACCCACTAGGTGGTAAAATTAGTCTTCATTTTATCTTCTAATTCCATTACCACTTGATTGTAGCCTAAGAATCCATCTAAGAGGGGCATCATCTCAACACCAATTATCATATAAATAACCTCATCCAATGAAGGCAGTTGTAATTATCTTTATATGATTCCTTGTTTAGGTTATTAAAGTCCACATGAATTCTATTTTCTCTACTCTTCTTTGTGATTGATATTAGATTTGATACCGAGGTTGAATGTCTAATTGGAAAGATAATCCTAAAATATAGTAGTTTATGTACTTCATAAATGAATGAGAGGTTCTAAAATTGTATTAATTGGCCTCTCTCTTTATGTGTGATGACTTTGGGGTCAAATTTTTTTAATTCTTCATATGTCCAGGTGATCACATCCTTGTAATCTATCAGTAAATTATTTAATTTTTGTTTCTCACTTTTAGTGTAACTGAGTCCAATATTCAAAAATTGAGGGTATTGGTTAGTTTGTATATTTTATTTAATAAACATAGACTCAATTACTTCATAATTAATCTATTTTTGAGCTTATGTATCTACATTGAAATCTCATTTTAAGGAAACCATTCCTAAATGGATGTGATTTTCCTTTAACTTTAGGACACCATCTTATCCCAAGTCTTCAATGTGCATGAGCTCCACATATTTTTCATATATTAGTATAGATTCAAAGGTCTTATAACTACTCATAAATTAGACAATTTGTTGATCATCCTCAAACACCTATAAATTTTCTGTGTTGTCTAGAATAGAGGGACAAGGAACTAGCTCCATAGAGAATCTTTGCATCTTGAATTCTTAGAGTGGTACCATAATGGTAGTTGAATTTACTAGTGAATATGTTGTCTATTTTTTATCTCTAGGGAGGGATTTGATGTTGAATCCTTCAAAGGACTCAATGAGGTCCCACGCTCGATGTTTATAATTCTTTAATTAAGTGATCTTAAACTAAATATATAATTACTTGACATTATGATTTGATTAAAATAGAAGACCAAGGATTAGAGCTTCATACTCATCTCTATTTTCGGTGTAAGGAAACTAAAATTGGTAATTAAGGTATTGCTTACCATCTGGGTCTATCAGGGCTACACCAACACTAAAATCTTGTTTTGATATCTAGCTTTATCAAAACGAATGGTCCATAATTGAGAAGGAATGTCAAATTTTTATTCATTAATCCATGCTTCGTAGTGAATGTGTAGACTTCCACAGGTGGAGATTCAACCTTCTTATTATTTTTTTCTAATCAGTAATCATGTACTTCATATCCAGTTCTCTATCTACCTGAATCTAATTAGATACTCATTTCTAGGTCAACCACATGTGTGATAAATTGATGGCCATGTATCTATTCAATGTCTTAGACCAATCTCAACTCAACAGTAGGTCATAGAATTTTAGAATGTCAATGGCCAAAATATTGATGTACTATTGTACATGTGGCTCTAATGCCAGTTGGATGTGCACATTTATTAATTATACAATACAAGGGACATAAAACTTTTCTAAATGTAGGAACACCCTTTTTGACTTGTTTAGAATCAAACCAAACTTCTTGCATATAGTTGTCATCATCATATTGGTTAAGGCACATGAGTCAGCCAAAAAATTATGTGTGTTCTCTCTAAATATTTGAATAATTACTATAAATAGTGGTATTTCATGTTTATATTTAATTACCATCACGTTTACATGTACTAACTTATATTTATTTGATGTAGAGGATCTATTAGTCGGGGCTTTGATAAATACTCCTTTTGTTCAATGATTTGAGTGAGTTCATGCAAGGTAATATTAGTCTTGATATTCTTTATGTACTAAATTTTTTTGTACCCATGTGTACTTTATAGATTTTCACTCTCTAACTAATCATCTCTCCTAGGTTGAGGTAGAATGTTGTTTGCCTGAGAATCTGGAGGAGTATTATCATTATTATTCAGAGGTGTTGAAGTAGTAATAGGTTGCTTGATCCTCAAATTATAATTGTTCCTTTGAAACTATTGGAATACATGGATCTCATTTATATTATTCTCGAGGTTATTCTCATCCTCTTCTAAAAATGGTAGATCATAGGTTTTAAAGACCATTGCTATACTAAAATGTCCTAGATCAATAGAGGAAGATGATTCTATTTGATTTAAAGAACCTTTTTGCCTATCCATCTCCTTTTGAAAGATCTTAAAGGTTGTGAAAAACTTGTTGTTAGGTGGTTATTACTCTATATTATTCCAAAACATGTTTAAAGGTCTATTTTACATATAAAATCCAAACCTATGATTCATATTCTATCATCTGGTATTACACATGTGTTTTTGCATGTTTATAAACTCACTGCTTAATTTATACATCACCTTATGAATTAATTTTAATTCTATTTTTGTGGAATTGATGTTAGTACCCTATGTAGTAGTAGGATTGACCAATATTAGGGACTTTATTTCTAGTTTTTCTAGTTAGGCATATAACTATTGAGGAAATTTAAAATGTTAATTGGGTGGAGCATTAGTTAAAGGCAATTGATTATACACTGATTTCTAGTTTTGGGCCATAATATTTTAATTTATATTTATAATTTTACTATTATACATAAAAATAGGACCAATACTAAGTCGATCCAATGATTATAGTTGAGGATTAAATTATTTATCAATATTGATGGCTTCAACGTAAGATAATGGTAATAATCAATACCAAAAACTCTGCATAGAAAGATAATGGTCATAGGGTCTATGGTGTTCTTGTACATTTTGAGGGATAACACGTCATTAGGTTTGTAATCGATATCAATTATGTGATACGTCTTCAAGAATATAGAATTGAAGGCTCAAATTAGCTCATTTAGATCTCTTCTCATTCTTGAAAAGTGCTAATATACAACACTTGCACTAGTGACATGGCCACACTATGCCAATAAGGTGTTCTAACATTATTCCCAAGAGTTAATTCCCAAGAGTTGATTGAACCTTCTAGGACATTAAGAAACTAATAATAGGTTGCATCTTGAAATGTGTGGGTTACATTCAATTTTCCTAAAGTAGTTTTAAAGAAATTAATATGTTCTTGAACAATCCTTCCTATAGAGGGAGAAAAGGAAGGAAGATATTTCTCAAGGTCTCTAGGTAGGTCATGGACAACCCCATCGACATTGATGGTAGATTTAGCTAGCCAAGTTGGAGCCATAGCTTGGGGTAGGGCCATTAGGAGTAATGAAAAATGGGGTTGGTTGTCTAGAGATAATGATTGAGCCTAGTTTTCTCTCTTAATTCCTTTATTATACCTAACTTTTCTATGTACTATCAAGATAGTTTCTGAGGTTGACCTAAATATTTTGAGTGTTTCCAGTGACACACAAGTGACTATTTTCAAAGAAAATAGGAGTAGAGGTTTAGAGCCATTATTCTATTATTATATTAAGTAATCATTGATGTGAGTTTTATGCACACCCAATAAACCTTTAGGATTTATCCTTTAATGTTTGAGGAGCTATAAATTAAATTCACTCTAATACATGAGTTGTGAGGTATTTAATTTTGTAAAAAACTTGTTGGTGGAATAATAGAAAGAGAAGTAGTTTGTTTACCATGAATAGGTCATCTATAGATGAATATAAATATACTTGAGATGGGTGGACTGATGATGGATCTAACCTAAGGTGGGTAGGACCAAAATAAATCTAAAAAAGGAGGGAAAGGTAGGGCAAAAAAGGATGCTTGTAGACCACACTGGATCAAACTTTTCTAGACCAACACTTGAACTAGAGATTGGAAAAAGAATCAAAGACCAATATTTGTTTTTAGATATTGTAGCAAACCAATAATTATATGTAGTTAAGATTCAAATACATAATAATACAACATATTCAAACACATAAAAATTGAAGTTTGTTGTGTTTGTAAGACTTTAATAGCACATCTACAAGGGTGGATTATGATTCATAAATGAAAGACATTTAGATCAAAAATAACTCAATATGAATAACTGTATTTGAAAGGATAAATCATGCATAACAAAAATAGTAAAAAATTAAAACAATATAAATCATTACACAATCCAAAATTTTGGAGAAGAATCATGATTTACACATGAAGATCAATTACAAAACTTTCCTTATAATTTGGTATTAATTTAATAGCCAAAATTCTCCTCTGTTTGGAATAGGAGGATATAATAAAAATAACTTGGGATGGGGAAGGCCTCATCTCTCAAGATAAGTCTAAAAATACATTTAAAAAAATAAAACTTACATCTAAATCTCATGCAAAGGATACAGGTACAGTAGTCAGCCCAGAATAGATTTTTACAACTAAAATACAATATATACATGCAACATAAATTTAGAACCAAATTTATGACTTAACCAAAACATACAAGTACATATTTATATATCTCAAGGTATTGATGTGTCTTTACTAACTAAAGAATATGATAGAGTTAAAACTAGAGGAATTGTAGTAGCAAATGTTATTCCTTGTAGGATCAAGACAGATCCACCTAGTGTATGCATGACTGTGTATCTAGGAAATTCATAAGTATATGTTGAATTAGTGGTACTTATAGATGTTTGAGTACTTGGTTCTAGTCCTAAAATTATATATTTGCCTTAAGTTCTTCAAAAAATGCATTTGCAATTTTAAACTCCCTATTAACAACATTAAAATTTGGCAAAGAGGGCTTAAAAATCATGATTTTTTTAGCCATCAACCATGTATGCTCCACTTCTAAGATTTTAAAATTAACACCCATGGCCTCTTCTTTCTCTACTCTATCCTTTACAACTTATAAATTGTAAAATTTCATCATTGCTCTCTCTCTCTCTCTCTCTCTCTCTCTCTCTCTCTCTCTCTCTCTCTCTCTCTCTCTCTCTCTCTCTCTCTCTCTCTCTCTCTCTCTCTCTCTCTCTCTCTCACACACACACACACACACACACACACACACACACACACACACACACACACACACACACACACACACACACACACACACACACACACACACACACACACACACACACACACACACAGATGTGTGTGTGTGTGTGTGAGGGGGGGGGGGGGGGGGGGGTGTGGGGGGGTGTGCGTGCGCACTTGCACATGTGCATGCCTTCAACCTCCTCCTTAAATATATTTTTTACTTCTTTAAGAAGGGTCTCAAAAAAAATTCTATTGATAATTCATCTTTAGAGGTTATCATTTCAATAACCCTCATGTCCTTAATTTCTAAGGCCTAGTTCTCATTCTCCACAAGATGTACCAACATAGATTTTATATGATTATTCCATGCAAGAGCATCATCTCTTTTAGTAATCACATAGTTTAGTGCTCATGATGTATCCTAACTAGTCATTAAGTTCAATTGATTAAAAAAATTTCTCTTAGAACATTAAATTAAAAATGTAATTATTTTTTCCTACTCCTTTAGTTGGTTCCATAAATTAATCACCTTCACCTTTTTTGAAATGTTTTCTCCTCTAAAAGCATTAATATTACTCAAAATATTATACAACTAAGTAATTGAATTTTATACATTGTCTATAATTTCATGAGGGGTGTGTATGATTTGATTCTACAATAGACTATGTTGCACCTTCTCCTTACTTTTGTACATCTCTTTAACTACTTCCTTAATAGAATTTTTAAAACTATATAAATCTTCAATATATTCATTTGGATCACCAAGATTATTTTTAGATTTTTAGGTTAGGGGAAATAGATTTTCTCTCTACTCAAATTCCATTTAATTTCATGTATCAAATTTATATCCTTCCTTTTCCTCACTCTTTGTATTATGTCACTCTACTTATAAAATCTAGTAAATACTATGGGAAATTTATTAATAAATAAATTATACCTCTCATCTTGCTTTCCCTATAGTTTTCTAAGCCATTCTAGAAAAATAATTTCCCCTTCTTCTATTGTGTAACTCGAATCTTATGAGATATAGGGTGGAGGTGTCATAGGAGGAGTTATCAATGGAGGATTCAATTTATAAGGTGTTAATGCAACATTTATTTGAATAAGGAATCAAAATGGGGATATAAAATCCTCTACCATGGTGAGGGCTCCCTTTCTGGATTAACCTCGACTATGAATTTGGTCAAGCCAGGAATCATTTCAATTGATAATGTGGCTAATTGTATAGGGAATGTTTGTGGCATAAGTGGTTTTAACTAACCTGAAGGTTTCCCTGGGACTAGTGTCATTTTGGGATTGAAAATATAAATAGTTACAAAGTTTTTAAAATGGATTACTTTCTTAGGAGTCCTTATTTCGGGAGATGCTAAATGAATAGATGAATCAAAATAACTCAATATTGTTAAAGTACTTACAATTGAAATATAACAAACTAATGAAGAAACTACCTCACTTATCTTTTGGCTTTTCTCTATTTTGAATAATTTATATTCAAAGTCACCAGCGAGTATTTCTTCTTCTTACATATTTCCCAAGTTTAGAGATTTGGTCTTTTTCAACTCGGCATTTTCATCTTCCACACCTAAGTCTTCCTACTCATCTACTTCTATTTTTATTCTATCATAATTTTTGCATTCTCTTCCTCATCCATGGCATAGTCTACGAGGAATATCACATGTTCTTCTTCCTTCACTTTCTCCTCAATATAGTATTCCTCTATAGTAGTCAGATCAAAAAATGCTCTTTACTTTAATTTTTGAGTTGTGAAGGGCATTGGGAGTAATTTATATCTCCTTCAGTATGTGTTTATGGGAGGGCTAGGAAGTGATCAAGATGATGAAATAATTAAGGGAACTATAATAGTAGGAACTACTACCATAGGTCATGGTGATGGAATATAAGGTGTAACAACATCAGTTGAAGTATAAGTGGATGAAGATGGTACTAGTTGAGAAGATGGAAAGGGGATGGAAGAGATGAGAGAGAAGACAATAAAACACATAAAATAATTAACTACATAACATTTTTGAGAGGAGATAGAGGTGTCATAATAAATATGCTCTTATACCTATCCTATGGATATGGATTTCTCTCAACTTTAGTAACTATGCCCAAATATGAATTAGTGAATAATGAATGAGTAGGTGTTGCCATAGGACTAAGGAGATTATTGATAATTTATTTCCTCATATGGAGGTTCCCCTCCTTTTGAATACTTGGCTGCTCATGTTGTTTGATCTGTCTCTTATGTGATAGGAGAGGGGGGATTTCTTGGCCGTACTGATTCTTATGGTTGATTTGGGGGCCACTGATATTTCCATGCCTCTTGAACTTTCACTTCCATCTCACTTGCATGCTTCCTAGTAACCTCTAGATTATATTGTATTGCCTTGGTGACCATCATGCACATTTTTTCATTCTTTATACTTATCCATACTTATGATTCATCTGATGCATTTAATAAAATTGCATCATGTTCATACCCTTGGTGACCATATGTAAGGTTCACCTTCTTATTCTCCTTGTGGTTTTGGAGATAATTCCTAATTTTAATTTTGAGGTCCCAAACTCTGAGCAAGGATCTATCAAAATTATATTGATTTCTAACATTCCCTACTTTATTAAGTGAGCTCATACCACATATTGGATCAGACCAATACTTAGATTAGTTTTAAAGTAATAGGCCAAATTCTTTTGGTCTAGCTCCTCTTCTATGCTATTATATGACTAGTACATTATTTCTTCCTTGAATTTTTTTTAGGGACATGGAGAGGAAAGAACAAAGGATGTTCCCTTGTCCCGCAAATCCTTATAATTATCACATTGGGGTAATACCAATAATCCCCCTATTTCTCAATGGTTATCCTCAAGTTCTCAGATAGTCGAGGCATCTGAATGCTGTGAATTTATTGTTACACATGAGGATATACTTATACACAAATCCTCTTAATTTCACCTCTAAATCTATGGATGAACATAAAGGAATAATCCTCACATATTCTGTTATCAATGTATTTGGTCGAGGGTTGCCATAATTCTCTATTTACCCTATGAATTATGTCTAAGGTTACATCTAGTAAATAATACATCATGTAAAATTTTCCATAAGCAATCCTTTATTGATATTTATACATTTTTTATTTTATCCTAACATTGATAACTTCCCTTAGGGAAATAATCTTTTTAGAGGTTAATAGGATTTCCAATAGTAGGACCCATTCTACTTGCACATAAGTGATATTAAGTAGTTAATATAGTTTATTTAGGAGAGTCATGGCTATCCTAATCCCTAGTATAAATTTTATAATCCCATTGGATGAGAGGGATACCTTGGGATTTAATATTTGACCTTTGAATACCCATTGTTTGAGTTTTCCTTCCAATATGTTGTGCTCATGCCATGCATTGACTAAGACTTGGTTATATGCTACCTCAAGCCCTGGGAGTCTGAGGTATCTTCCAAATTTCCTCCCATAAATATAATTAACTATATTATTTCCTTTATTAAGGTGGAGTCCATCTCCAAATCAATTTCATTTAAAAAACAAATATCAAAGCATATCGATAAAGGGTGTTACCTCAGATTTCACCATTGCTTGATGAAGTCTTGAAGTTTTGAGAAGAAACAAGTTGTCAATGTATTATTTTCCATCCTCAATCAATTGACTCTATGAAAAATAAGGAAATATCGAGTCTAATACATTCTAGAGTGCTAATTAGTGTGTAGGAATTTGAATTTGAGAGCATTTTTATCAAATATTATATCCATGTATTTAGTAACTCCCACATAAGAGTAGGCAAAAATAACTTGAATACATGCTTACTTTTAAGAGAAATACATTTCAATATATCAAGATGTTTAATTTACTTATTGACTTATGAAAATTATCTGTAAGTTTGATAAAATTAAGTCTTGTAGTTGTAGGGGAGTTCAAAATCACAATGTTTACTTGAATATTGATGGTGAACTTACTTGCCTTTCACTTAGATTTTACATATATCATCTAAATATTAAACCATGAATTCCCAATGCATGTGACTTAAATGCAGGTAATGGCCTTTAGGTTTATATCATTTTAATTTTAACCTACCAATCAACTTTGGTAAGTTCACTTGCTTTTCAAATGGTAGTTACTCATTAACTTTATGTATCTAATCATTTTTTTCTAGATAGCTATCAACTTCTCACTTACCCACTTCTTTTCCCTTTTTTTAAACTCATTTATGTATAGTTTAAGTCTATATTTCCTATATTGTGATACTTTGCCAATTATTACTTGCTTAGGACTTTAAATTTTCATATTAGTTTTATATGTTCCAGGGTTGTGAGTTGATGAAACTATGCCATGTGAAGCAACCTTGGGCCTATAGGAACCCTAGAGTTTCAAGAGTTTGAGCCTTTTGAACTATGTACATATATTTAAATGTTTTGTGTAATACTATGTTGACACATAGAGTTATCTTAGGGCCTCAAAGGAATGGAGGCTTATAACCATGTGACCATTAAGCTATTAATTGATCATTTATTCTTTGGAGCTTTAGACCAATAAAACTGTGTCACTTGTCATCTTTTTGGAGCTCAAAATTTTGAGGGTATTAGACCATGGGGCCTTTGGGCCATTAAATTGTAATAATCCTTATGTAGTTATATATTACCATAAATATAACACCTATCATAACTTCAAAACCATTGGAGCTTAGAACCATTCAATGATTAACTTTACTTTCAAAGCTTATGGGGTTTTATGTAATAAAAAAGTGTCGCATGGTGTACTCTCAGAGCTCAGATAATTTGAAAACTTAACATTTTATTTGAGCTAACTAAGCTTTAAAAATCTTAGGACATTAATATTTGATCTAAAATTGCTTTCTCATGCGAAATTATGCATTGCTAGCTAAAATGATATATGTTTCTTTTAATTTGATTCAAATTTTAAAATGAATTATAATATGTTTTAAACATATTTTAGGTGCAAAGGAATGTTAGTTATATCAAATTATATTCTCAATACATAAAAATAATGTTAAGTGTTCATCAGAGAGATAAGTTTTGTTTGGAGAAAAAATGTGCATGTATAATTTTTTAGAAGCGACTAATAAACATTTTTTGAGACAATATTTGAGAGATCAAATCAAATTAGATCTAGATAAATTTTTTTTGGAAGGAATATAAATGTTAGAGGAACATAATTGTTTAGTATTTTAAGTTGGATAAGTTTCCAATCAAAAGATATGGCTGCATGACATCACTCTACTAGAAAAATTTGACATTTTTCATACTTAGCCAATTTTCTATCATTTCACAATTGCCAAAACAAGTTGTCAGCATTATTTTGTGATAAAATTTTCATAATCAAATAAAATTGGACAAGACTAAAAATTTTCAAGAAAAAAGATAAATATAATTATAACACATTGGTTCAATATTTGCAGTAAAATAATTTTTCAATTAAAAATTATGGTTTTATGAAATCAGCATATTAGGTAGATTTGAAAAAAATTGTACTTAGCCAAATAAATTATTTTGACCTAGATAATATTATTTCAGCTAGATAACATTATTTGAGACTAGAAATATTTATTTAAAATTAGAAAAGCTTATCTAAAGCTCATAAAATTTTGAAGTAACTAGTCATTTGAATTTATTTTCAAGTGGATATTTTAGATTATGGTAAAAGTAGGTTTCGAAGGGACCCCAAAACCCTTTAACAAAATAAAAAAAGATAAAGCATTAACAACCACCAAGATAAGTAGTCCTAAAACCTACTGAAGAGTAGCATCAAAAACAAGTTTTACAGGGACCTGAAACCACAAACCCCAAGTTTAACAAGGACCTGGAACCTCAAATAAATTTTTAGCCCAAGAAACAAAAAATAAGACCAAAAACAAGAACCAGTTACAACTAGAAACTGAATAGGAACAAAACCAAAAAGAAGACCCTAAGCTTCTGTTGCAGTTCCATGATCATCTTGACAGCCTTCTTCCCAATCATAGGAGTATCTTGGATGGAGTTAGTAGCTAAAGTAGCAGCAACTTGCAATGCTTTCTTCCTCTAATTCTGCCTTATCCTCTTACGTGGACCCTCTTAGGATTATAGATCCAAGACTCAACTTGGAGAATAGAATCGGCATTGAACTTGGCCGAATGCAGGAAGGAAAGCTTCCTAACAATATCCAATTTATGAATACTATTTAGCCCCATAATATTCCAAGTAATGATTTTCATATCTATTTTTTAGGGGTAAAATCTAGAATAGTTGTTTGCCTACCATCAGCGATATTCTGCATACTTTCTAACTCTCTAGTTTTCTTAGTGGATCTTCTTCCAGGTTTGTCTAGGGAACCAACATCCGGTTTCACCTTAGAATGTTGTTCTGCTCTTTTTCTAGATTTATTCAGAGTAGAAGCAAGAGGTTTTGCCTTTGTTAATCTATTTTGCTGCTTCTAGTTTCTAACCCCTTAGTATTGATCTTTTTTTCAGCCCTTTTTCTTTGGTTTAGTTTATGCTTTGAGTTTTATCCATTTTCTTTCACAACTTCTAGGGGAGGAGGCTCATCCAAAGGAAATTCATTTTCAATCTGAGATAACAGCTGGATCTCCCTGAACTAAGAAAAAATATCTCCCTCCTCTTATTTATTTTTTATTTCAGCCAAGAATTCACCTTCCTCTAACTCAATTTTTTCGTCTACATCTCTCCATCAATCTTCTATCCTTTGATGGAAAATGATTTGTTTTGATAGATCTGTCAGATTCTCTATTCTTTGTTCAGGTATTATGGTATCGGATTGCAAACCATATCCTTCTTTCTCAGAGTTTACTTTCTCAAAAGAAGGCTCTTTATCCACCTCAGCATGTGGAGCATTAGAATCTTCAAAAGAATGCTCTTTATCCACCTCAGCATGTGGAGCTTTAGAATCTTCATTATTCTTTTGTTCTTGGCGATGATCTTCTCTGGGTTTCCATACTTTCTTTTGCTGGACCTTGGTCTTTTTCTCATCCGAAACACTACTTTGATGATTTTTACTTTTGGAGGGACAATTTTTAACTAGATGCCCCTGTTTCTTACAAGCATAGCAAGAGTTGGTCAAATATTCAAAAAAAAATCTTGAGTTTTTTTTACCAAGCTTGGATATTAGTTCCACCTTTTTTGGGAGATGATTTAGGTCTGCCACTTTAACATAAAGTCTGGCACTTTGAAGTTTGGTTCTAGAAGCCGTAGCATTATCCAATGCCACAAGTTCACCAAAAAAATTGGTAATACCTTTAAAAATGTCCTCATGCCAAAATTCTAAAGGGAGACCAGGAAGTCTAGCCCAAATGGGAGTGGTTAATAAAAAAGAATCTGAGAGATCCATGTTAGGCTCCCATTTTTTAATAGTGAGAGAGCATTTACCAAAAGACCATAGTCCTCCACAAAGAACCGCATTCATGTCTTCCTTATAGTTGAAGATAAACAAGAAGAACCCATTTAACATTGGTGTAATATCTACCTCTCCTCGAATAACCCATTTCCTTTTAACCATTTTTATAAGAGATTCTAGATCTGGTCTTGCTCCTAAAAATTTGCCCACTAGGGTGAAATCCATGGAGGACATAGAAAAATCAACTAAAGGATCTGGGATAAAAATTTGAAACTCACCTTTCTCCCAGCAAGACTTAGCAGTCACCAGTGGGAAAAGAGATTTTCTAGTAGGTTTCTTGCCAAATAGAGATGACCAGGTCCTTCATTCTAAAAATCCTACCCTCAGCCCTTCTGAGGACTTTTCCTTGTTAGAATCACAATTATCTTTCTCCTTTTCAAGATCTTGCCCCAACACTGAGGGGACATAGACCCCAAAAGAAGGATCAGATTCACACGCAGACTTTCCATAATCCACATCGGCTACAATTCCTCTAGGGTCTATACCTCTTGCCAGATTCTCCCCAACCAGTTTCCTACCTGCCTGCGAACCAACTGATTCAAATTCTAAAAGAGCACCCAGTTTCTTGCCTGCCTGTGAACCAACTGATTCAAATTCTAAAAGAGCACCCATTCCAAAACTTTCAAGTGGATATTAATTGTTAAAAAATAAATAATAAATGTAATTTGGATGAAAATTCAATGGAAAATTTTATTTATTTTTAAGAGGGATAAAATTATAACTATTGTTCACCCTTCATGCGAGTTATGCTTTAGTTAATTTGGTCCACTTAGCTTTAGTGTTAATAATTTGTAGTGAACCCATTATTATTGAGGAGAATTTTAGCTATTGAAATTAATAAGAAATTATATGAATTTATTTGCAATTAGTTTTGATGTGTAAATCTTGATTCTTTTTCCAAATCTTGTGATACATTGAATAAGTTCAATCATTTTAGTATTCTTAGTATTTTGTTTATGCATGAGTATTTTTATTCATATAATTATTTATACTGTGTTATTACTAATTTGAATATTTTGATGTAATAATCATAATGTCTCCTTCCAGATGTAAAATTACAATCTCACAAACACAATAACCTTTGATTATATTATACTAAATCATATTGTATTATTTTACCATTAGAACCATAACTATGTTTGATTTTTTGTATGCTTACAGTACCTTTCAACAAACATTAGTTCCTGATTGCTTGTCTAATCTCTAGTACAAGTTCAAGTTTAAAAGGGTTTCATCTAATTTGGTTCATAAAACCTCTTTTTTACCCTACTCTTCCATATTTTTTTATTTTTTATCATATTTTATTATTTTATATAGCATTACTATAAATATATGTTCTTGGATGTTAATTATATTACTTAGTGAATTTACCTAGATGAGATGTAGGTTACATGTTATTCAACTACTTGATTAATCTAAAACTGCATACCTGCAACTTGTACCTTACAATGATTAATCAATGATATTAAAATGAGAGAGTGAAAACACATTACCTATGGTGTATATACAAATTCTATCAACAAAAATTTAGTGCTAGAAGGAGGGCCTCTTGTGATTAATTTTTGTTTAATACATCACTTTATTTCATTTTCTTGTTAAAATCTAAAGATCTAAAAAAATTATAAATTATGGAAAGTTAAAAATTAAAAAACATTTCTTGAATTGGTGAATCACCGATAAAAATTTCAAGTATTCAACATGAATTATAATATTAAATCCATTTATTTTTCTTCCTAGTTTCCAAAAAAAAATTGTTGAAGAACATCTTATTGCAAGTACAAATCTAATGTGAATGTTTTGAATATAAAATTTGAGGATATAACTTGCACATTGTTTCCTTTTAATTTAGAGGAAAAATATTATGATTCATTTTTAGGTTTGGAACCTAATCCTATGACTAGTTGGAAGAGTTGAGAAGATCATTTTTACTTTAATTTGGACATGTTTTAGATCCATTAACCTCCACTTTTGTGAGAATGTTTGTAGTAAATAATTTGGTTTTAGCTTGTGTATAAGTTATTTAGGTGGATAATCAGGTATCATGCAAAAATAAAGGTCAATTAGAGGATCTATTATCTTTTCAAATATTGTGTCAAAATGTTCAAGATCATATCATTATTCCAACATAAGTCTTTCAGTATGAGCAATTTGATCATGAAACTTCTACTTTTATAAATCATGATTGATTGAAAGGGAAAAAGATATTTCAGATGATGGTGAATACAAAGATATTTTAAATATAAAAGAGCATAATCAACACATACAAGAAGAATTGAAAGAATATGCTTGTTTATCAAATGATTTAAATCTCAGATAATTGGTATTTATTAAATCTCTTGCTCTAAACATCATATTCACCAAACTTCAGGTAAATAAATCTTGTTTTTATGTTTGGAAAGACTTTGAGGTAAATATTTCATATACCAATGTTTATTCTAATTTTAGAATTAAGGAAATAAATTATGTAGAATACATACATGCATATTGTTTTGGGTTTAAAAGAATGAAAGTAAAATAATTGTTAAAGGAATACAAAGATGTTATCGCAGATTTTAGGACTTTGACTAGAAGAAGCTTGCTACTATCGAAGAGTGGGAGAAATTATACGCAAAGTTTCCAAAGCCACCCTCCCAAATTTGTTTAGATTTTTTTTTTAAAGATTAGATTAGTTATTATTATTATTATTTTATTTTATTTTTTATTTCATTAATTAGTTTTAGTAAATAAGATCATCATAATCATTCATCCACTTCACATAATTTCTCGTAGTTGATAGTTGTTCACATTTATTGATATTTATGGGTTTATCAAGAATTATTTGAAGTTTGGAATCAATGCATGTGTCATAATTAGATTCATATTTTATTTTAATGGAATAATCTTATCAAATTGTTAAAAGTTGCTTTTATATTTTCATGCAAATTTTGGAAAAAAATCTTATTTTGAAAGATCAAATGCACATTTACATGCTAAAATTTTGATGAGGGGTGACAAACATGAAAATGGATATATTTAGGCATGTATGAATTGATAAAATAAGTTTTATTATACCTAAACCCAAGCAATGGTGGTTCCCAACCCTGCTTCCATCTATGTTTCAAAAAAAATGATGGATCAAAATCATATAAAATTATGGAATAAGGGTGATTCAACTAAACTCTATCAGGGTTATAGATGCTTGAATGGAAATAGAGAAATGCTTATACTTAATCATAGGTATCTCTATTTGGGATATGGAATACTTGTAGATAAATCTTTTAAATTTTAACTAAAATTAATTTTACATGTTAAATGGTACATTGCTAGCTAAAGTGATATATGTTTCTTTTAATTTTATTCAATTTTAAAAAGGAGTTTCAATATGTTTTAAACATGTTTTAGGTAGAAATTACTATTTAATAATGAAAAATATATATTTAATACTTCAAAACAATATTCAATATTAATAAAAGATATAGGTTTTGTTTAGAGAAAAAATTGTATATATACAGTCTCTCAGAAATGACTAATGAACACTTTTTAAGACAATATTTGAGATATCAAATAAAATTAGATCTGTCTAAAAATATCATGAAGATAAATGTTAGAGGAACATAATAGTTTAATATTTTAAGTCACGTGAGTTTTCAATCAAAAGATATGGTCGCACAAAATCACCCTACCAGGTTGATTTGATAGTTTCCATATTTAGGCAATTTTATGTCATTTTCATAGTTGTCAAAATAAGTTAAAACTATTTTGTGATGGATTTAATATAATAAAATAAAATTTTATAAGACTAAAATTTTTCACGGAGAAATAAAAATATAATTAGATTTCAATATTTCAATATTTATAGTAAAATAACTTTTCAATTAAAAGTTATGGTGACCACGAAAATAGTATATCATACAGATTTCATAATTTTTGTACATATCCAAATAAATTATTTTGGCCTAGATAATATTATTTAAATTAAATAATATTATTTAAGTCTATAAATATTTATTTAGGATTAAAAAATATTATCTAAATCTAATGCAAATTTGTAAGAACAGGTCAACTGAATTTATTTTAAAGTAGATATTAGTTGTTAAAAAATAAATAAATTATGCAATTTGATGAGAATTCAATGTAAATTTTTATTTATTTTTAGTATGGATAAAATTATTACTATGGTTCACTCTTCATGTGAGAAATATATTAGTGAATTTGTTCCACTTAACTTCATTATTAATATTTTGTATTGAACCTATTATTATTGAGGAGAATTTTGACTATTGAAATTAATATGAAATTCTACATATTGTTCTGCAAATTGGGTTTGATTTGTAAATATTGATTCTTCTCTAAAATCTTGTGATACATTGAATAAGTTACATCATATTAGTATTATTAGTATTTTATTTGTGCATAAGTATTTTTTCAGATAATTATTCATATTGTGTTATTTATGACTTGAATGCTTTAGTGTAATAATCATAATCTCCCCATATAGATGTGCAATTACAATCTCACAAATCCAACAACATTTGATTATATTATGTTAAAGCATATTATATTATTGTTACCTTGGTATATTAATTATGTTTGATTATTTATATGTTTATATTAACTTATATCAACCATTAGTTTTGGATTGCTTGTCCAACCTCTAGTACAAGATCTAGTTTAGAAGGGTTTCATTTGTTTTGGTTCACAAAATCTTATTTTTCCCTAATCTTCCCTCTTTTTTGTATTTTTTTAATGAGATATTATTATTTTAATATAAAATTACTACAAATATATGTTATTTAATGTTAATCTGGTCACTTGGGTGGATTTATTTTGATGGGATTTAGGTCACATGTTGCTATTCCATCACATGGTTTATATAAAACCACATTCATGTAACTCATGTTTTTGAGTGATTAATTACCAATATTAAAATGAGTGGGTGAAAATATATTTTTTATGGTATGTATAAAAACCACATCAAAAAAAATTTGTTTAATGTGATAATGACAACTTTACATCTCTCAAAAATCATGATCTTTGAAGACTTAAAAACTTTTTGTAAAGAGCTAGAGGTTCTAGATAACATAAAGATGTCACTTGTCACTATCTTCAATGAATAAAGACAAGTCTCGAATGTTGAGAACACACCACATTGAGAGCGGCGTGAATCATTATGTAATAATAATTTAATTTATTTTTAATTAAATTTAATTAAAAAACCATTCACACAAGAATTAAATAAACAACACAAAATTTATGTGAAAAAACCTCAGTGGGTAAAAGCCACACTTGCAAAGTTGCTTGGATATGTTGTCCAAATCCAGCCATATGATAAATAATTGTTTTCACAAAAATTATGTAGACACCAATCCCCAATGCCAAACACTAACTTAGCAAGAGACATTGATCTCTTTGAATTGAAGAACCAACTTCACTACCAAGCACTAACTTAGTGAAATACACTGATCTTTTTGTTCTGAGACACCGATCTCACTTAAATAATTTTGACCTTCTCACTATTTTTTTTTTCAAAAAATGATGGCACATTCAAGTTTTGATCTTCTCACTCTTATCTCTCTTCTTCCTCTTCTTCTCCGTATATATGATAGAGATAATTATTTTTTAAATTTTCTAACTCCCATTCATTTCTCTTTTATACCTCTTCATGCCTCTTGGAAAAGGTGTGATTTCTCCCAAGGGATACGATCTCTCCAAAGGTGGTCATCCATCATTAATACATATTTGACTTCAAATTAAAAACATTTTATTTCTAGTCAGCCTTATCAATTATTATTGATCACACTAGGCAAGTCTGTAGCTTCTAACTAGGCAAGTTCAGAGCTCTAGGAAAGTTTAGAGCTTTGGATGAGTCTAGAGATACTAAGCTATTCCAAAGATATTGAGTGAGTCAAAATCTTTGGGAGAGTCTAAAGTTATTTTGTGAGTCTAAATCTTTATGTGATTTCAAAGCTACTGAGTGAGTCTAAAGCTATAGATGAGTCTAAAGCTCTAGACAAGTCTAAAGCTTGCCCTTCAATTTTCCTTTAAAATCAATGACAATATTCCCCTTTGTCATTGATGGAAATCACATATAAAATATAGTACATTAACTCCCCCTTGCTATAGTTATCCTCCTTTTCCCCCCATTTCTTTAATTCTCCCCCTTTGACATCAATGGCAATGATACATACACCATAATCACAATCTATATCACCCAAATATCCATGGAGATGAATAATACTATGATTATCTCCCCCGTACTCCATTCTTTTCTTGATGGATTTAATAACTAGATAAAGAATGGATCACTCCCAATTTTTGCCTTAGAAAATTAAAATTTTATTTTGGGAGGGGCTTCATGAAGATATATAATATCTATTCCTTTGTGGAAATGTACTCCATCTTTACTTGATGATCTACAACCCATTCTCTTAGAAAATGATACTTGATGGAAATATGCTTAGTTCTTGAATGCATAACTAGATTCTTGGAGATGTTTATTGCACTTGTATTGTCACATAGAATAAAAATTGGATCAACATACTCAATTCTAAAATCACACAATTTTTGTTTCATCCAAAAGACCTATGTAAAACATGATGTTACTACTATATACCTAGCTTTAGATGTGGACAAGGAAACTAAGGGTTGTTTCTTATTCAACCATGACAAAAGACTCTTTCAAAGAAAGAATGCACCTCCACTTGTGCTCTTTATGTCATCAATGTTGCTTTCCCAATCTACATTGGTATAAGTTGTTAGAGTGAAGTCCTTTCCTCTTGGATACCACAAACCAACATCCATAGTGCCTTTGGGATACCTAAATATCCTTTTGACTACCTGAAAGTGGGTTTATTTTGGTGTTGCCTAAAATTTGACCACTAGACCTATTTCCTGCATGATATTTGGTCTTGATGTAGTAGTATACAATATACTTCCAATCATTGATCTGTACAAGGTTTAATTGACTTTTATTGACTCATCATCTTTTCTCAACTACACCCTATTACCATTGGAGTACTTATTGATTTACAATTGTCCATCTTGAATTTCTCCAACATTTCCTTAATGTATTTGGTTTGAGAAATGAAGATTCCTCTACTTGACTGAGTAATTTACAACCTAAAGAAAAATGATAACTCTCCTAACATAGAGATTTCAAACTCTTTTTGTATTACCCTTGAAAATTCTTGAGACATCTTGTCTTATCTCCATCAAAAATAATGTCATCAACATACACAACCATAATTAATTAGTTCTCACCTTCAGTCTTGATGTATAGGTTATTATTAGCCTCTCCTCTCTTAAAACCTTGATCAAGTAAGTATCTATCAAGCCTAACATACCAGGCTCTAGGGGATTGATTTAGTCCATACATTGATTTATTTAGCCTACACACATAATATTTATTCATTGATAGAGAAAAAACTTTAGGTTGATCCATGTAAACATCTTCTTCAAGATTCCCATTGAGAAATGTAGATTTAACATCTATCTTATAGACCTTAAAATTATTTAGTCCAACATATGCTAAGAATATTCTTATGTCTTCTAATATTTACATAAGTGTAAAAGTCTCCTCAAAGTCAACATCTTCTACTTAAGAATAGCCTTTATAGACCATACTTGTCTTGTTCCTTGTTACCTTACCATCTTCATTTAGTTTGTTCTTAGAAATCCATTTAGTTCTAATTATATTCTTGTCCTTTGGTTTGGAAACAAGTTCCCAAGTTTCATTTTTATCTATTTGGTTCAATTCTTCTTCCATGGCATTGATCCAATACTTATCATTTCTATATTTTGAAAATATCTCTGGTTTTATCTTTCAAAATTGAGATAAGTTTACATTTTCTGATGTATTCATTAAAGTTCTCCTAATTTTCACTCTAACATCAATATCATCAATGATTTGATTTATTGCATGATTTTTCTTGATGAATCTAGATGGTTCCCTTGTATCTTCCCTTTTTTTTGCTACTTCTTTCTTGAAGTCTGATTCTTCTAAATGAATATTAGTTGATACAATAACTTATTTAGGCCTAGTTTGATTCATTCTAACACTGGAACTCTCTACAATTATATTTATTCTTTTATTATATCATCTATAAGCATTACTCTTCGAGTAATAACCAAGAAAAATAACTTCATTGGATCTTGATTCAAAATTCCCCAAGTCTTCATCATCTCTTTTGATGTAGCATTTTCTTCCAAACACTTTAAAGTATTTGACCAAAACTGGTCTACCCTTCCATAGCTCATATGGAGTTTTACTATTGTTTACCCTAATTTGTCCTTTATTTAAGATGTAAACTATGGTGTTTACTATCTCTCTCCAATATCTATCTAAAATCATAGATTTGTTTAGCATTATTCTTTCCATTTCCTATACAGTTCGATTCTTTCTCTCTACAACTAAATTTTTATATAGAGTCATAGAGGCTAATAAATGTCTCTTTATTCCATGATCTTCACAAAATTCATTAAATTAATTTTAGAGGAACTCACCCCCTCAATCTGACCTTAGGCATTTGATCTTTATATACATTTCATTTTCAACCAAAGCTTTAAAAGCTTTAAAAATTTCAAATGCCTTAGATTTCTCTTTTAGAAAGGCAACCCATGTCATTAGATTAATCATCAATAATAAACATAAAATAACTCTCACCTTGTATGTTTTGTATTCTTGTGGGTCCACATAGATCTATATGGATCAATTCCTATGGCTTGGTTGTTGAGTACTCTTTTGATCTATAACTCGCTCATGTCTGCTTCCCATATTGACATTGCTTACAAATAATGTTTGAAGGTTTTGTGATTTTTGGCATGTTTCTTATAGCATTCTTAGTTTTAATTTTCATTAAATTATCAAAATTCATATGGCCCATTATTTTGTGCCATATCCAACATTCATCAAATTGACTCATGTAACATTCCTCTCCTTTTACTACACTGGTTATGTATAGATTATTTGAGGTTCTTTTTGCATCTATAGCTAATTTTCTTATGTCTTCTCTCCTAATATCATAGCCTTCAACATAAAATTTGATCGTGTGTCCTTGATCACACATTTTAATAACACTCAATAGGTTATGATTTAACCCTTTAATGTATAAAACATTTTCAATTTTTCTCTTTCCATTATCAACGCTGAGGGTACCTTTACTGGTAATCCTAACCATAGCATTGTCCCCAAACTTTACTATACCTTCACTCATTTTCTTCAAAGTGAGAAATTTATTTTATCACCTTTCATGTGGCTTGAACACCCACTATTAATATACCACTTTTGTCCTTCTTCTTGTGCATGAAACATTGTTTGAAAAAGCATATATTTTCCCCTTTTTTATTAACTTCCTCTTGCTTCTCTCTTCATATGTTTGTAGTTTCCTTTTTATTTCTAATTAGGGTATTCACCTTCTTGTTCTATTTAGGGGTTTCTATGAAAACACTCTTACATAGTTGTGTTATATGACAAAAGTTATTTCAATTGTAGCATACAATGTCACTTTCTTTATTCGACAGTAGTGAAAATGAGTTATAGCATATATTAAAAACTCCATAAGTGAATTTTCCATAGTTCCATGCATATTCATTTCTTGCATGTGCATTAAACTCTATTGCTTCATGACCAAATTGATTTCAAGAATAAAAATAGCCATAGAAGTAGTTTGTGTACCTTATCACATTGTTCTGCCTTGATGGAAATGATCTTCTTTGATCTCTAATAGGGGTGTTCTTACCTCTATTTTATCTATGAGGAGAATTGACATGATTTGTCTTATTTTTGATTTATATATTCATATACCTCTTAAGTGCATCTACATAGCTCTTTTACTTCTTTGTATTTATCCTCTTAGGTGGTTCCATAGTTTTTGCACTCTACCCTTCTTTGGTGCTCTTCTAGTTCTCTTCATAACCAAGACTAGTCTTGATGCATGATGACCTTTGTTAAAATGATAATATCATCTAGTACTTTGGTGATTTTCAATTTAGTACATGTCTTATCCAATTTCTTATTTAAGAAATCAACTTCTGATTCTAGCTTTAAAATATGGTCTTATTTTTCTTGAAGTTGGACTCTTACTTCCTCATTTGTCTTCTTAGCTTATTTTATTTCAATCTTTATACTAATGATGACCTTTTATGATTATTCAAGGCTATGATAAATTTATATTTTTAGGTCATGATTTTATTCTTTGTATTATTAAATCTATACTCTTTATTTTAGATTTTCTTCTTAATAAATTTTATCTTGCCTAAAGCATAGATGATTTCCTCTTCAAGACATACTTTTTATTCATCCTCGACATCTTCCTATTATTTAAAGGTATCTTCACTTATAGAGTCATAATTATATATCCATGAACATATTTAATTCTCTATCACTACCTGAAATGCTATCATCACTCTCCTCAATTGAGTTGCTATCATTTTTAGAATAGAGACTTTTCTTGTGCTTACCAAATTTTTTCTTATTTTCATTTTGTTTGAAGCTATTCTTGTATTTAGGTTTGCTTTCCTTTTTATTTCTTTCCTTGTTATGATTTTCTTCATCATAATTATCATCTTTATGTGGACATTTAGCAATAGAGTGCCCTATTTTACCATAATTAAAACATTTGAAAGGTAGCTTACCTTTGTATTTAATGGATCCCTTTTTAAACTTTCTGGCAAACATGGCCTCCTTCTAATATTCTACATTGCTGGTGTTATTTCTTAATTCAAGATCTTTATATTTCTCTTTCTTATAATATTTGAAGGTTGATTCCTTCTTAAATGATTTTTAATTTTAAATCCTCATCTCATATGCCATGAGAATTTCATGTAACTCATCCATTGTTATTTTTTTGGATTCATTATTTATTCAATCGCAAAAATGTTTTCATAAAATATTAAAGGTAGAGACCTTAGTACCTTTTAGATGATTATATATTATTTAAATTCTTCAGCAAGCCCTTTGATAATGTTTAAAATTTCATCTACGTAAAGTAGATAGGCCATAATGTTTTCATCATCTCTCATCTTCAAACTTTCAAATTATCTCCTATGAGATTGAAGCTTGGCCATCTTTACTTGGTTATCTCATTCATAGATGGTCTTAAGTTTATCCCAAATCTCCTTAGCCAAGTTTCACTTCATTACTTTTACAAACTCAAAATCTGACAAACCACACATAATAACATGAATAGCTTTTGTGTTATTTTCACTAGCCTTATTTCCTACTTAATCTATTGGTGGAGTCTGTGTCACTATGTATCTATCCACAAATACTCACTAAATGTTAAAACCAAGGGGAATTAGATATGTCCTCATCTTTATAATCTATAATATGTAATTTTTTGCATTGAACAATGGAGCCTTGTTCGTGGAGAAACCTTCTTGAACCTGATGATTGGCCATGTGTGCTTTTGGGATTAGCCTTATAATGGTTAAACTAATCCTAAAGGAACCTTGTTTTTCTACAAATTGTTGAGCACACACCATACTAAGAGGGATTGGGTGAATCAGTGTGTAATAATAATTTAATTTCATTCTAATTAACTTTAATAAATAAACCATTCACATAAAAACAAGTAAATGCACAACATGAAATTTATGTAAAAAACCCTCGATGGGGAAAAACCACACTTGAAATGTTGTTTGGATCTACTATCCAAATCTAGCCATAAGATAAATAATTATTTTTACAAAAATTATGTAGGCACCAACTTACTTGGAGACAGTAATCCCCAATGTCAAGAGCCAACTTAACAAGAGACACCGATCTCTTTAAATTGAAGCATCAACTTCACTACCAAGAACCAACTTAGCGAAAGACACTGATCTTTCTATTTTGAGACATCGATCTCACTTTAAAAAATTACACCTTCTCACTCTTGCTTTATTAATAAATTATGACATAATTAAGTTTCACTCTTCTCCCTCTTCTTTCTCTTCTTCTCCTTGTATATGATAGAATGAATTATTTCTACTTTTTCTAACTCCCATTCATTTCACTTTTATAACTCTTCATGCCTCTTGGAAAGGGTGTGATTTATCCCAAGGGATATGATCTCTAAAAAGGTGGTCATCTATCATTAATACTTATCTAACTATAAATCAAAAACATTTTATTGATGGTTGGCCTTATCCATTGTTGTCTTTCACACTAGGTGAGTTTGTAATTACTGACTAGGCAAGTCTGGAGCTATTGGGTGAGTCCAAGGATCTAGGTGAGTCTAGAGCTCTAGAAGATTATGGAGCTACTAAGATAGTCTAGAGCTATAGGTGAATCTGAAGCTATTGGGCAAGTTCAAAGCTCTAGGTGAATCTGAAGTTACTGAGTAAGTCCAAAACTTGCCCTTCACTTTTCCTTTGACATCAATGATAATATGACAACACCCAATATGAATAAATTTGATAGGTATTTATCTATAGTCCTATGAGTAAACAAAATGTAGGAAACTAAAATGAATGACTTTAGTGCCATTAGTCCAAATAAACCATAAAAATATGAAAACTCAAAGTTTGAGATAAATGAAAATAATCATTGAAGTTTTGATTTTAATAGTTTAAACTTTATGTAATTGTATCCTTCAAGGACAACCTTAAAATTTTGTGAATTAAAACTAGATTTGTGAATGTCTAAGGCTTAAAGGACACTTAATTAAAGTATTTGAGTCATAGTGGGTCTCTATTGAATTTCAAAAAATGGGATGTGTGTGTGTTAGAGTATAAAAAGGTGTTATACCTACCTTCCAATTAATTTATGGATATTGCTCATAGGATTTTATATTTCAATAGATTATAATTATTTAGAACTCATTGATGTTTATGTAAAAAAATTAATTATATTTTTATATTTTTTAAGGTACATAGAATTTAGTTTTAGAGATCAAAACATATAAAAATTTTTACTCACGTCTTCCTTTACATTGAAATATACATAGATATACATGTTAAAATAGGGGAAAAGTTAAACACATAAAAGTTTCCCCTTGGAATCGATTAGTAGTTAAATTCCACAATTCTAGTTTGCTTGTGTATTTATTTATTAATTGTCCAAGTCAGTCATTATTAACATGATTTGTCAACTTATGATGATTCTTGACCCCTTTCTCACTCCCAATGTATCCCCCATTTTTTCTTTCCTATAAATTCCTTAGATTTGATCTTTTTTTTTGAACATCCATATTCTCAAACACAATTATTAGCAGCACCTTTTGGCTTAAGTTCCTTCACCCCTTATTTCAGACATTTTTTAAATTTTTTAACTATTGTACGTTGGTTTGGGTAATAATAAGGTTCTAATTTCAATTCAATTTTTCTATAAATATATAGGCATTTTAGTTCATTTAGACATCTAAGTAGGAACAAGGGAATTCATCATTTCTAATATTTTATTAAGAAATTATAAGTATTTTAGAAAGGAGAAAACATACATTAAAGTGTAATTTTCATGCTTGAATTATTATAATTATTAAAGTGTGTTATTATTTATATTGTTATTATTGACAGATCTACCAAATATTAAGATAGTTCAACTATTCTCTTGTATAATACATATATTAGAACATTTTTTCCATTACACTTATAAATTCTAAATGAACAAACTAGAACCAAATAAATTTAGTCATCAAATTTTATTAGACCTATTTTTTATTTTTGTAAGAACATCTATGAAAACTAACATTTTTTGGGTAGCAAATTATGATCCAAAAAAAGTCTTATACTCAGAGTAATTTTTTTAGATCCATTTTATATTATATTTGTACTGTTAAATCTTAATGACTATGACTATTATCAAAACTCATGAGAGTCAAAATATATCTATAAATTTTATATATAACCTTTTTTTTTAATTTTGAAATACCTAACCATATTAATTGCTATATTATACATAAAATAATATTTATACTTTAATATTAATATAAATCTATTTATTTATAATATGTTAGGTAAGTTTCCATGGCACATCCAAATATGGTTATGCTTGAATTGGATAGTTTACAAAATATTCGTAGAAGACAATTTGGGTATCATCATTCATGTATTGTTGATTTTTTTTTATTTTTATTTTATGTTATTTATTTAATACAAGTAGGTGATAAAATCTGATTGCCAATTATGATTAAGTAGTCCACAAAATTTGCATGTTAGATTGAATGAATGTTGATTTTTAGACTTTTTAAAAACTATAATTTGACTGAAGAGAACTATTCATAATTATTTAAATTTATTAATATTTTTATAAGGGTTTTTTGGAGTGGATTAGAGTTTAGAAAAATGATAAGAAATTGAATAAGATTCATAAATAAATTTTACTGATTTATGTTTCATATCCCTAAGGATATGATTATGTATTTTCAACCTATTGAATGAGAGATATTTTCTACCTTTGAAAGTTAGATTTTCTTTCAACGCTTTCGTCTAATCTCAATTTCTAACTTGGAAAATTTTTGGCCTAAAACTTCTCCCTTATTTCACTCTACATGTTCCTTTCTAAAAACTCATTTTCATAATTTCAAGTTAAAAGTATTACCCCCATGATTTACATTTTTATGTTTTTAAATATTTATTATTTTCTTATTTTGGATTTCAATAAAAGAAGCTTTTCTTGCTAATAGGAGGGGGACTTTGTTCCCCATTGTTGACACAAAGTCATCAATTTGTCCCCTGACAAATTTTCATGCCAACAATTTTTGGCACCCATTATGGGGCATGATTTTGTAACTTTCATGATACCCATATTATACTAGTCCATATGACTCTGCCATCATCTCAAGGACCAATCTATTATCCTGAGTTAGACTTGAAACAATATACTCAGTTAGATATTGTGTTAAACCTCAAAAAAATCTTTTGCAATTCTAATGAAATATTTGTAACTTAGTTTCAAATTATCCTAACGATTCTAAATCAATAATTATAACATTTTGAAAGAACAAAAAGACTCCATGCAAGAAGAGAAGCATGTAGATTTTGTCTAGTAGCTCAAATAAGTGAGCTCACACATAACCATTTCAAGCCTTCGAAATCCAAATTGTCAACCTAGTTTGAATTAAGATGAATCTTTAGAGGAAGACCTGGTTTTAAGATTTCAATTGTTTGCTTTCAATAATAGAACAATCAATGCTCAATTTAATACCTATTAGAGAAGAACTTGATATAGAGGAAACACATGCTACCATTTCCTAGAGAAATTTTGAGATTGATTCAAGAATCCAAGTGAAGAGATAAATATAAATAGAAGTTCATATAGCTAATCAAAGGCTTCCCACAACTAAGGTTTCATCTCATGACAATTCAGGCACTTAAAGCTCTAATTATTCAACCTAATCTAGATTACATAATGTAAACTTAGGAAGATATGTCATCATATTTGAGAACTTTCACTTTGGATAATAGGACAAGTTCAACACATTTTCATAGAGTAGTTAGAATCTTATAGGAAGAAGAAGATTTGGTCATTTTAGCATAGAGAATAGAAGCATTAGATGCACAAATAGTACAAAAATAAGGCTAGCTCATAGAGCTCTTCAACTTTAACCTATAGCTCAACACTAGTAGTTTTCTTCCAAACTAGTAGAAAAGAGATTCACTAGAGCTAGTAAGTTAAAATGTGAAGTTGACCATTTTATCAGTTATAAGAACATTCTAATTTCAAATTGAGCTCTAAACATCAGAGAAAAGTAAAAAGAACTAGTATTCCCTTGACCCCTAAGAAAAATAAACAACCTAAAGGAGGAACTTTGACAAACCAATCTCTTATCTTATTCAAAACTATTATTTCCCTATAAGCAATTTTTAAAACTATGGAATTACCATGGGGAAGTGTGATTGGTCCATTGGCTCCAAGAAAATTACATTACCTTTCAAAGGTGTCAAGAAATAGCTTTTTAAAGTTACATGGAAATAGAAAACAACATCCAAATGAACACCTTGCATCCTTTAATGTTACATGTGGTATTTTAGGCATCAATCATGAAGATATTATTGTTAGAATATTCATTGAAATGCTACATGATGGGGATATATATTGGTTTTACCACCTCACTCCAAGATCTATTAATAATTAAAATACTATGAAGGCTAAATTTAAAAACATATTTAAGCTAGCCAAAAATGTCCATGTTTTACTTGCTCAGCTTACACAAATGAGAAAAGAGGTTTATGAGCCTATGAGAGAGTTTATTGCCAAATTCAATAGGTTTCTAAATAAAATACTAGCCACTACATGATCAATAGATGAAAATAAAAAATGCTTATTTATTCACTCTTAGTTGGCTGAAGTAAGTTATCAATTGAGGAGAGCTAGGTAACATATTCAAAATTAACTCAAGAATTGGCTATTGATGTTGAAGATGACATGGTAATGCATATAAAAAGTAAAAAAGAGCCTTCAAAGAATAAATCTTGGAGTCCATGACAATATTCAATATAACAAATTTTTTAGAAAATGGCTAATGATATAAAAATAATAAAAGAGAAAATACCTCAAAAGACCATTACCACCCCATACCAAGATATTACAAGAAGGAATTATGTTCCTTTTAAAAGAGACTACCCTAGATTGCAAGCTCCTCAACCAAAACTTGCACTTAAAGACCCTCCTCAACAAAACACTAATGGACCTATAAATTTGATCTTGGAAACTAAAGAGATATTTGGATACAAAGAGGTTGAAGAAGAGAATGAATCAAAAAATATATAACTTCAAGAATGTGAAATTGTATAAATTAGTGGTGAATCCATAAACACATTTATGGAATATAATTTAGAGGAAGATTACTATGAAGAGAGTTTTGGGGATATGAATAATCAATCCTTCATATTTTTCACTAGAGCTTAGATTCAGAAAAAAGAATCTAGTGATTCATAGGAGGAAACTCCAAAGGTTATCCTCCCATGATGAACTAACCCACCAATGCAAACAAAAGGAAAACAACCACTAATAGGTATTTCATCTAATTTTAATGCTTCTCAACCTATTGAGACTCCTTATGGCTATTTTCCTAGTTTTGACATAATTGATCATGTCAAAAAAACAAAAATTTAGATGTCACATGTTGAGTACTCAAGAACATACCCAAAATAGTTGGATAGGTTAGTTGATCTCATTAAAGTCAAAAATACAAATTCTAAAAAGGTTAATTTCAAAGGGATCCTAACTAATCATGTTTCTTCCAATCAAGTCAAGTCTATGGTTGTAACTACTTCCAAATCAAACAAAGTTGACCCATTATACATTTCCCTATTCCTCAAAGGATGAATAGTTAGTAATTATATCATTGACATAGAAGCCTTAGATAATGCCATGTCTGCCAAGGTTTTTCATGCTCTTGGCCTAACCTATACTAAAACCTTTAGGTATTGTTATTCCATGGAGGTGAAATAATTTTCACTCATTAGATATATTAATGACACACAAGTGGATTTGGCATCCTTCCCACAAAAATGAATCAAAATCAATATTTTGGTCACAAACATTTTAACAACTTATTGCACTCTTTTGGGTAGAAATGTTTTCAAATAATTGGGAGGTGAAATCCAACTAGGTTTATCAAGGCTATGATTTTGGTCAAAGGATTTAAACAACATTAGGAGCCTAAATTGAAATCAAAGTATATAGTACATAAGGTTGATTATTATAGAGTAGATATTTTTTATGAAGATACTGGAATTGGTAATTATCTTCTAATAATAGAGCAAGATATAGAGTTATCAAAAATCATACAATCAAATTTGAATGATGTCTGGATGATGAAGTTTGATGTTATTTATTTGTCAACAAGGTTAGGTGTAGGATTAATCTTTATATCTCTATCCAAAGAAATTTTTCCTTTTTCCTATAAATTTTAGTTTAACTGTACCAACAACATAGCAGAATATGAAGCACTTTTATAGGGATTATAAGCAGTAAAAGAGATGACAATTAGGAACTTAAAAGTATTGGGTGATGTTGAGCTTATTATAAAATAGGTAAAAGGTCAATACCAAGTCAAGAATGACCATTTAAGATATTATACAAATAAATTATGGAATAACATAGAAATCTTTGATGTTTTTGCTATCAATACAATCCCTTGGGAACACAATTCTAAAGCTGACACATTGGTAGTAATAACATATTTAATGAATCCCTAGGTATATATCAATACCAAAAAATATACAATTAAACTAATATACAGATCTAGTGTCCCAGACAATGCAGATAACTAGAAAGTTTTCAATGATGATCATCAAATTATTTTATTCCTTGGGAAAGCATACATCTTTAGAAATTTGTACTTTGAAGGTAGTGATTCATTATATAGAGAATCTTTAGTTTATACATTGAAAGAGGGAATCATTGATGAATAAGATGAAATAGGTGTTATCAAATTAAAATTAAATAAAATTCCTAAAGGCTTGGTCTCTTTATAATAATTTTTTGATAAACATGATAGATTTGTGAAGAGTAAAATAAAAAAGGAAATCTTGATTAAACCAACTATAAAAAATTAAACATTAGTTTAGAGGAACATCCTAGGTTTGTCAATATTGGAAAAAGTTTCTCACTTGAATAAAAATATTGATATACTCACATATTCATATGTAGACCTTAATTATTTTCATCTCAAAGAGATGCAACATACATTTCCTCTAAAACCTGATGCAAAACCTTTTAGATAAAAACTGAGAAAATATACTCCTAAAATCATATGAATGATTCTTGATGTAGTGTAAAAGATGATTCATGCTCACAATATCTTTCCTATTCACCATTCAACTTAGGTACCTAACATAGTACTAGTTTGTAAGAAGAATGGTGAGATCATAATTTGTGTTGATTTCAAGAACCTCAACCAAGCATCCCTCAAAGATAATTACCCACTAACAATCATGAATCAAGTTCTCTAGGAAGTAATAGGTGATGGGATACTTTAGATGCTTGATGGTTTTATAAGATGTAAAAAAAATGAGGCTAATAGGGAAGATCAACACAAAATAACTTTCACAACACGTTGGGCACTTTTGCATACAGGTGAATGCCAATTAGATTGATCAATGCAGGAGATAATTTTTAGAGGGCAATAAATATAGCATTCAAAGAATTGAAGAATGAAATCATTATAGTGTACTTTGATGACCTGATAATTTTCTCAAAAAAAAGAGAATATCACTATGTTCATTTGGAAAGAGATTTTGAAAAGTGTCATTTACATGGAATTTCTCTTAACCCTGAGAAACATGTCTTTGGAGTGACTAAAGATAAACTCTTAGGTCATATTTTTTTGAAATAATGAATAAGTATTGATCTATAAAGTGTCCAGGTAATTCAAAAACTTTCCCTATCAACCAGTAAACCACAAGAGCATTCCTTCTTTCAGAAAGTAATATTTTTGAGGAGGTTTGCTCCTAATTATACTGAGCTCACTAGACATATTACAGACATGATGAAAGGAAAAACTTATTTCAAGTGGGAAAATGAAGGTAAAGAAGAGTTTTAAAATATAAAGACTGCTATTACTCATGCACTGACATTGGTTTATCCTAGTTTTAATAAAGAATTCATTTTTATTACTATGATTTAGAGCATACACACTCCTTAATATTGATTTAGAAAAATAATGAAGGTATATTGCCCCCAATTTCCTTCATGATTTTTAATATAAAGGATTACAAATTGAAATATTCTCCTAAGGAAAAGAATGCTTATGCAATAGTGAAAATAGTCAAACAATTTAGGTATTACGTATTGCATTCACATTATGTGGTTATTCTAGAAAGTATAATAGTCAAATACATTTTGACCCAATAAGAACCTAGTTATAAATGAGTAAATTGGATAACCAAAGATTAATATTATGATATAGAAATAAAACCTACAAAATTAGTTTGAATAAAAGGACTATGTCAACTCATGGTAGAACATGTAAATATTCAATCAGGGTCTTCAATAGTCTTAGATGAATAAGATGATCAATAAATTCATCTTGTCTTGTTTGTTGATTCTAAGAATGAATGGTTTTTTGACATTAATTTATAGCTAACATACAAAGAATATCATTCATACTTGAATGATAAACAACATAGAATGATCAAATTATAGGCTAATAAGTATGTCATATGGGATGGTACTCTTTAAAAAAAACATTGATGGATTATTCTTGAGGTGTGTTCATAAAGAACAGAAAAATAAATTATTTCAATCGTTTCATGATCAATCCTATAGAGGGAACTTTTATACCAAGGTAATAGTATATAAAATTCTCAGAGCCCTTTATTATTGACCAACTCTTTTCAAGGATTCTTATGAATGGGTGAGAAAGTGTGAGGAATGCCAACAATCTATAGGCAAACCCAATTTAGTTGTACTTCCTCTTTAATTAGTGATAATTGAAGAACCTTTTTAGTAATGGGGACTAGATTTCATTGGAACATTGAACCTTCATTCAAGCACAGGTCGTACTCATGTTCTCATAGAAACAAATTACTTCACTAAGTGGGTAGAGGAAATTCTTGTTAAACAAACAACTTCATAAGTCATTTTTAAATTCATCAAGGAAAATACCTTGGTATGATATGGAATCCCACATAATCTTGTTATATATAACACCACTAAATTTTATTCTTCAAAGTTGATTGAATTTTGTTATAGATACAATATTTATTTATCTCATTCATCAAACTTGATGGTTATCAATTTTACACCTCTTTCATTTGGCCTTGTAAACTTGAATAAAATGGAAAAAAAAGATGAAAACCCCATTGATATGTCATTATATTTTGGGGAGGGTTTGGAATCAAGAATGAACTAAATGGATAAAATGATTGAGACACACCGATAGAGGGTATGGTCATCTCCCTTCTACTTTTGGCTCTGTCTGAACCAAGGTGAGAGGACCTAAGGGGTAGCTTTATCATATGGATAGATTCTACAATTCAACCTCCATGGAGATTTTTATCACAAAGAAAAAAAATGTGATCAGGTCACAACCAAACTTGTTTGATAATCCTGAGAAAGGTTGTCACACAATATGAACAAATGCACTAGATCACATACAATCTACTGAAGATAGATGGTAAAGTGACTATAATCTTTATTCTAAATAATTTTCAACAACATAGGGATGAATGGAAGACTAAAATGCTAGTATTTAAAACACAAAATGTAGACACATGTTAAGTATGTAATACTTTATGCATCTACAGGGCAAATAACACTTATGGTTTGCAAAGGGTGTATTATTTGTAGGGTAAAACACAATAGAACAATTTGTAGTTATAAAAAGAAGGTGGTGACTTGGTGGTTTTCAAATATTATGGATTGTTTCAACATACATGACATCACTTATTACAAAGATGCA
This sequence comes from Torreya grandis, assembly GCA_037957365.1. Classification (NCBI taxonomy): domain Eukaryota; kingdom Viridiplantae; phylum Streptophyta; class Pinopsida; order Cupressales; family Taxaceae; genus Torreya; species Torreya grandis. The sequence goes on from JARHVA010004539.1 coordinate 1,205,700, forward strand.
GGGAAAATGGCTTACAAACTAATAGGAACTACTAGGAGTAATTTGCATCCATTGGTGCCAATACAATGCAAGTACCCAAATGATCCCTAAAACACTAGGGCATACACTACACTTAGAATCTCAAATACCTTTCCATATCAAATTCATGAACCTAGGGTGCTTTGAAAGGGCATTTAAAAAAATATTTCAAAATTTCTATACAAAAATAGTTTTATAAACCAAATCTATTCCTAAGATGACAACCATACAAAATCACAAAACTAGATATCCAATTAGAATAGCATGTAAAACATCTCATTGCATTTCATTAACAGGAAAGAGTAAGAATCATAAGTATTTTCCATTATCTTGGAAAAAAATTTACATACATCAATGTTTTAAAATGTTGACATCGAGACAAGCATGGTGGATTTTCTCCATGTTGGATAGGGGAGACATATAGACATGCTCTCATAGCTTTCTAATGGCTATATAGATGAAACCACCTTAGAAAGAGGAAAAAATTGCACATAATAGTGATCCCAAAATTTGGAAGAGCCTATACTTAGAAAAATAAAGACCAAAAATAACAACATAGAAGACAAGCCTTTCATTTGTACATTTTCAACTACTTTTCAATTCTAATAATGGGGGTTGCATTTTTCAAAATTGCAAAACAACCCTCCAAGTTCCACCAAAATGTTCCCATATAGAATATTCCCTTTACCATGCCTAGAATATTCACCCATTTTCATGAAAAATCATTGCTCTAACTACCTCTACAAAGAATGATAAATATTTGGAGCACATCATTTGATTTATTGGTTAGAGATGCCTTTTACATGATTTAGAAGATGAAAATTCATGGTGGATGCTAAAAAAACATTGTCCTCATGTGTAACTAGTTGGAGATGCCCTTGACCACTTGCTTGCATAGTTAGAACCTCATGGATAATTGTCCTTCCCTTTATGCATAGAATGGAACAACTTGCTCTTGCAATGATGGCATGGGAATATTTTGAATCCATGTCTATTCAAATAATCTTCCTCTAATGGCCCACCTTGGACTCTCTTCCATGGAGGAGCTTGAATAAGAAAATCATGAGAAAATGCAATACCTAGGTTTATTTTACCTTTTTATTTTTTAGCTCCAACTTATTTTTCAATTTTTGCTTTTTGTAGGTTTACCTTTTGCAAATTTTCTTTTTTCATTTTTACCTTTTCCAAATTTTCTTTTTCACACTTTGCATTTTTCACATTTAATTTTTGCAAATTTTCCCTTTTAGGGTTTCTTCCATATTTTTTAATGCATAAATGCATTATTTTCACCCTTTCACCTTTTGGGGAAATCTTGATCCCTTTTGAAAATTTGTAATTTGCACTTGTAGTTCCCCTTAGGGAATCTAGAAGTCCAAAAGTAATTTGTAATTTTGCAAAATTACAAATTGTAGTTGGGATTCCCATTTCCCTCAAAAACTCCTTTTAGGAAGTCAAAAACTCCAAATGCAATTTTCAATTTTGTAAAATTATAAATTGTAATTGGGGTTCTCATTTCCCTAAAAGGAATCATTTATTGAAATGGGAACTCCAATTACAATTTACAATTTTACACATTTGGAAAATTGTAAATGGCTTTGAAAGTTCCCATTTGCACTGGGACCCCATATTAACTAGCGTTGACTAGAAAAAATGGGAGATCCAAGTGTAATTTGAAATTTTCATAAGTGCACTGAATTTCATTTCTTCTCCAATTCTCTCTAAATCTCCTTGAGATGAATTTTCTCCCACTGAATTTGACTGGTAGAATTGGGAGAGTTGACCCTAATTTACAATTGCATTTTGGAGACCTGTGGTTTGCAAATTATTTTTCCCCACATAATTTCCTAGGGACCTTGGGGTTTCATCTGTAATCTCTAGAACTTGCAAATTTTTTATTTTTTTTCAATTTTTCACCCAACCCCATTCTTCCAACCTAAGATGCACCCTGTAAAGTATTTTTTTTTATATAAACTCAACTTGTTGTTACCTACTTCAATAATCATTTATTCTCTTTGTAATTGTGGCTTACTGAGAGAGGCTATGAGATCCAATATCCATTGTCAGAGAAATCATAGTAGGAAATGTAAATATGAATACCACCAATCAAGAGAACTAGAATATTTCAATCCCATCTCTCTATTTCTTATGTTGAATGGGATACATCACAACTAACTCTACTAAAATTTTCAATTGAAATGGAAGAAATATGGAAGTTTTCAATCACCATAAGAACCAACTGGAAATGCACAACATTGTTAATAGATTTAATTAAATGAGCATCCTTGCCACATAAAGTATGGACTCCAGTGGCAAATGTAATATCCATTATTGCATCCATCTCCAAAACCTATGAAAAAGGGTTCCACTTAAAACGAAGGAACTTAAGGACCTCACTTTCCCCTTTGGGATGGCTTTAGAATAGGATTAATTGGAGAAGGTATCTTTTCACATTAATTTTATTATGTCATGGCTTGAAATCTACATTCACATCACTTTATTCAAGCATCAAAATCATGGACTCAAAAAAGGTCAATATCATTTGAAGCATAGGGGCCAAAATCATTTTCTATAGATATTCATTCTTCCAAGGATCTTATAGTAATAGGTGATGTTGATGGTAATGTTGTTGTATTTGAAACATAAATAGGGAAGATCCCTTTTACATTCACATTTTATTTCTACAAAAATATAGTCCATTCACTTTTCATTTCCATCACCATTACTTCATGGACATCTCTTTTCTTTTTTATTTTCCATGGTTGACATAGGATATTCTACTACTTAAATTTAAATCATCCTCAAAGATAAAAACTATTTTTAGAAGCTCTTACTAAAGTGAAAGTCATTTCTCCTTCAAATACTCAAACCCCTTTGAACACATAACCCTTGAAAGGTTTTTTGAAACAATTTAAGGCATGCAACTTTCAAATCAGTAGCATTCTAATTGTCTGTAAGAGTAAGAATAGAGGAAACTATTTTCATAGATATGTCTTTGGCCTTAATCTTTTCAAAATATAATAATTTTTTGCAACAAGTAAACATTCTAATAAAATGACCTTGTTTCCCTCTCATCACACCTGAATAAAATCACTTTGATGTTGAGCCCTGAAGTAGAGTAAAAGATTAGGAATATTAATTCATAAAACAACACATATCAGTAGTGTATTCATTACACCAACCAACTATGTACCTTTACTCCATTGAATTTTGTTTCCCACCTATTCCATTCTCTACACCTCATGAGATCCAAAGACCAATGAACAATTTATAATTTACCAAACTTACAAATTATTTTTCCATCTCCCTTTTCTACCACATTGCCTCTCTCTTTGCTCAAAAAATTTAGAATCATGTATGCAAATTTCATTTTTAATAATTGCATTTGAGCATGTGTGTTCCCACATATAATTACCCAATATATTTTGGCATGGTACTTTGCAATTTTTTTTTGGTAAGTGTACTTTCCATAGAGATTTTTGTACCCTTGTTCAAGTGCATCTTGACCTTTGACCTCTGATGAACTTTAACCCCTTAAAATGTAATTGCATTTGGACCACCACATATTGAGAATAAATATCATACTCCTTTTTTTATTCATTCATGGGTCAAACTTGTAGTTAGTAGTGAAAGTTTTGCCAACTACCTTCCATGCATTCTTCTTTGCAAACAAAAATTTAGTTGTGTTTTATCTACTATGATCTATTCCCACTTGGCAAGGGTCTTTCACGATGTGGAACTAAATTGATTTTTCTTATCCACATAGGTATTTAGATCTCCCATAGGTTTCCACACCTAGTTGTAGACAAACATAAGTCATTTCTAATTATTCCCTCTATGTGGGTTTCAAAATTCCACCATGGACTCCCATTTTACTTGCCAAGATAAATTTTTGATCATTAACACCTAAAGTTTTGCCAAATACCTTCCACACATTCTTCTTTGCAAACAAAAATTAAGCTTTATTTTATCTACTATGATCTCTTCCCACTTAGCAAGGGTCTTTCATAACATGGAGCTACATTAATTTTTCTTATCCATGTAAGTATTTATATCTCCCATAGGTTTCCATGTCCAATTCTAGACAAACATAAGTCCTTTCTAATTATTCCCTCCATGTGGGTTTCAAAATTCTATCATGGACTCCATTTTTTCTTTCCAAGATAAGTTTTTGAGTATTAACTCTTTTGGGAACTAACATTGGCTCTCGCTCAAGGATGTACACCCCTTGTGGGTGTGCAAAGAATCCTTAAACACAATACTAGGTGATAATTCATTGTGCCACAGAGTCAAAATTTAATTAATTTCATGATAAACACCCATGAAGGCTCAACAAAACATGGAAGATTGATAAAAATAGATCAGGATGATCTGGGAATGAACACATGACAAAAAACATGAAAGGAAACTATACAAACAAGGCCCAAAACTAGTTATCATAAAGGAAAGCTTCCATTGATAGCTATGCCTTACTCTCTTGTAAATGCAAAGGAAGAGTTGGGTCATGGACTGAACCTTTGGGTCAATTTTATGCCCCAACATTATTTTAAATGCATAGATATCATTTTACTATTGACGAGGTGGGATAGAGATAGATATAAGTGATTCAATTCTTAGTCAACACTCTAATGATTGTTACTTAAATAAAATTATAAACTTGATAAAATATTATTTTAACCATATAAATCATATGAAAATATCCCTAGTGTAATCCATCATGGCCCTACCTAATCTACTAGACATGAATGAGAATAATCACCCTAGACACTCTAATCATAATATAAGGAATCTAAACACCATTATTTTAATTACATCACTCCCTCATCATCCCTCATCATCACTCATCATCTCTAATCACTCTTTCATCATTAATCATCATCCCTCATCATCCCTAATCACTCCCTTATAAACCCTCATCATCCCTCATCATCTCATGATCCCTCATCATCCATAATCACTCCCTCATAGGCCCTCATCATCCCTAGTCACTCACTCATCATCCTTAATCACTCCCTCATTGATTTTAATCATCCCTAATCATCCATAATATTTCATTCATTAACCCTCATCTCCCTAGTCACTCTCTCATTTTACCTCATCATCTCTCATCATATCTAATTGTCCCTAATCACTCCCTCATTAACCCTCATTTTCACTAAACACACCCTCATCGACCCTCAACATCCCTCATCATCCATATGTAATCCCTCATTATGCCTCATAACCCCTCATCATCCCTAATCACTCCCTTATTGACCCTCATCATGCCTAATCACTCTCTCATCTAACCTCTTAATACCTCATAGTCCCTAGTCACACCCTTATCATCCCTCACTACCTTTAATCATTTTTAAACAATAAATAATTGTATATCATTGTCCATCATCATCCCTAATCACTCTCTCATAATATTTCATCATCCATAGTCACTTTTTCATCATCCATAATCATACCTAATCACTCCCCCATCATATATCATCATCCCTCATCATCTCTAATTACTCCCTCATTTGTACTCATCATTCTTAATCATTAGGGCTCATCAGCCCTTCTCATTTCTCATCATCCCTAGTCACTCTCTCATCATCTTTAATCACTCCCTAATCATCCTTAATCATACCTCATCATCTTTAATCATTTACTCATCATCCCTAATCATGCATATTCACTTTGTTGTTTTCCTTCATCATCCATAATCACTACCTCATTCCATTGATATGATATTAGGAAAAACAAATCTAAATGTTAGGAAGGCAATCTTCCTTTTCCTTAATTTTAACATAGATGAATTAGGCTAAGTAATATTCCCTTACTTAATTAGGTATGGAAAGGTTGAGATCTAGATAGGGCCTTAAAAATGGTGCCCACCTAATATATATTTAGTGATGCCCCCATTCCTATCCCTTGATTTATTATATTGGGACTAGGGCATACTTAGAGTCTAGCAATGACCCAATTTATATAGGCAGTGCTTAGATACATGATGTATCTCAGGCTAGATCAGCCACTCTCATTCTTCTATATATCTCTATCATATTTTTTGTGCATCTTCATATGCCTAGTTTTTATGGATTTTTTAGTCATTCAGATCCTTTTATCTACGTTTTCACCTGCTCATCTTTAATATATGCATTAGGTTATATCCTTGAGATATGATTTCCAGTTTTACCTACAAGGGCACAACATTTTATACCAATCATCAATTCAAATCAACTCTATTGGGGAAAAATTAATTATCAATGATAAAAGTCAGCTGTAAAATGGGGCAAAATTGCTTTATCAACCAATCAAATCCACTCTCTCGAGGCACATTATTATTTCTTTTTTCTATAAAAATATTCACCTTTTTATTATAATTCTAAGATCTATATCTTTTTCCCTCATTTTGGCTATTTTAAAAGTATGCAACTTATTTTGGGATCAATCATTCCCTAAACATGTAGTTTTCACCCTCTTGTGGGTGTGTTCCAAGTGTGTCGCTTATATTTTTGGATTGCATCCTTCCCACCTCCCCCCCCACCTTGGGGCCCATTATATTATTTTTATATTTTGATCATTTAGAATCAACCCATGTAGGCATTATCTTGTATGTATTTAATCTCATCCATGGGTTAATTTCACTCTTTCTCTCTTTTTGAGAGTTCATCCCTCTCTTTCATCCTTGTATGTCCTCTCGAGGGGGCATCATGGATCATTTCCTTCCAAATTATTCTTGAACAATCTTTTCTTTGAAAATACATTGCTTCATATGAATGTCTCATCACACTTTCTCAAATATGGGTAAAATGTAGGCATACAATTCCTACCACCATTGTGTTGAAATTGTCAATCTTATTCAAAATTCACTTAAATGCACAATCTAGGCCAAAATCACTAAAACATGATAAATGGTTAGAGACTCTCATATAAAAGTGTCAATTTAGGCTAATTTATCCCTAAATGGGACAATTCATTTTATGTGATTATTAATTTTTCCCAAACATTTTGAGTCAAAATGCTAAAAACGTAATTTGATGCTCTGAACCATTGAATTCTTTTAATTTAAAGGCACAAAATTTATGTATGTGTTATTTCATGTTAACAATGTCCTAAATGGATTATTTATCTATACGCAACTGACACCTTCCTCTAATTATACTCAATTTAAATTATAACCCAGTAACTTGACATTTTGACCACTTTGATTAATTAAGCAATTAATTTCCAGAAAAATACATAAAATTTAATTAATCTCACTTAGGAAAATTAATTAAAATCAAGGGATTAAGTGGAAAATATATTGAAGTTATTGAATATCTATTAATTAGAAATTCATTTCTAATATTTTCATCTCCTAGTTACATCATCAATGGGGTGGCATCCATAAGCCATAAATGGAACAAATATCTCGTTTAAGCCTTCCATGCCTCATTAATGCCCATTTCTTCCAAATATTAATTAGGGTATTTAAGATTTGAGCCGCAAAAATTGAATTGATTCATGGCCACACATCTTGATCTTAATATGGATGGTCATGGTTGATTCTGACCATTTCCAAAAATCTATATATAAGAGGGCCAATACCACCATTTTAAATCTTCTTTGGTGTAAACTTATCGTATAGAATTCTCCTCACAAGCTTTTTTTGTGGTGATGTATTGATTAATTTGTAATAGGATAGTTTCACTATAGGCACACATTTTATCAATATCATGAGCTTATTTTCATTAGTGAATTAAGAGATGATGGAGGATCAAGCCACCCATCATTTCTAAAGACTTGGAGCTCCAAATCAAAATTGGAAAATCACATTTTGATTTGTATTTAGAGGAGGGATGCTCTTGGGAAGGTTTCTTAGTATATTCCTTATTTTAATATATCTTAATTTAAATTTGTCAAATCCCATTGAGGGATTTGGCTTAGTTAGTTATGTTCTTTATACTTGTTTGAGTTTTCTTGACTAGTGCATGCTCTAACTCACTTTGGATTCCATATCTACAATATGATGGGATGGAACATGCACAGATGCATCAACCTATCTTGACTAATACATCTAAATCTCATAAAAAAATACAAAATATCCATTATGGATTCTTTCTTCACATTTGGATACCTAATTTTTTGGTCATCTATCATCTATTACGAAAAGGAAAAGGAAGAGGTGGGTTGTGGGACAAACCTCCCGATCACTTTTTGACCCCAACCTTAGTGTAGACCCAAAGATCTGATTTCATTAATGAGGATATGAGAGAGAAAGATATATAAGTGAGTCACTCTAGTAACCTCATCCATTTATATATAAATAAGTAGATTCAAGATAATGGGGAACAAAAAAAAAAGGGTTTAAAGTGAGACTTTTTTTTCTAGAAAATAACAATATTTGAACTAGGAGAGAATTTTAAAGACACTTAGAATTTTTTTTGAAAATAATGTAAGAATATGAATTGTGGAATATTGAATTTAGTTTCTACATATATAATTTTTTTCAATACCCAAATGATAAAAGTGTTTGAAATTGATTCATTTATGATAATGGCTCGATACATATTTGTGAAAATATAAGGAAATTTCATGTATACAGGCACATTTTTTTGGTAAATGAGTGATTTTTTCTATTAAATTTCATATATAAATAGACGAAACATCGAATATGATTAAGAATATTTTTTATTAATTTTTTAATATATATAGACAGATTATAAATAATTTTACAAGTCAAGATAGTTGGAAAATTTAAACTATAAGTGTATGAACACAAACATTTGACCTTAACTTCATGAAATCATTTTTTTAAAGCATAGATAACGATGTGTATATTGTTGAGATATAAGTTTTATAAGATTTTGATTAACTATGAAAAATTTATAATGATATTTGTAATAATATGTATATATTTCATAATGAGGTATGTTATGTATAAATTAAGTAATAATTAAAAATAATAGTTTAACATTAAAATTTTATATTTTAAAAAAATTACATTTTTCCTTTAAAAAATCCATGTATATATATATAATAAAATATATTTGATCAAATGTGTCACCAAATTTGGAAAAGACACATAAATTTCCTAAAATTCATGTGGGTTGGTCCATTATAGGTTTTAGGCTAAGTTCAAACCCCCAAGCCTAAAACCAAACTAGTTTTAGAGGGAAAGAAAAAAAATTCAAAAAAAGGACTTCTTGAAAGGATGTACGCCCTTTGAAACACATTTTTTTGGAGGGAATAGTAAAAAGGTTGAAATTTTTTAATGAAAGAGTGTATGCCCTTTGCTAAAGGGCATATACCATTTGTTAAAAGGTGTATGCCCTATGTATTAAAAAGGAATATGCCCTTTGATTTAAAAAAATGTTTTTTGGGTCAATTTTTCATTTTTATGTTGTACATATTTCATAAAATAAATGCAAGAGCATATGCCCTTTTATTTACAAAATATTTTTTGTGGATTTTTCCTATTTGTGTTGTAGATATTTAGTAAAATAAATATGATTTTACATTTCATTTATATTACTTATTAGATTTTTATAATTTAAATTTATTTTACTAAAAATAAAAAATTAAGGTCACTTTGCATCTTCTAAAATTGATTCTAGAGCTATACGAGTTACTATTTAGAAGTTAGGTTTTCAAAATTTATTCTAGTTAATACTTAGTTTTTAGAATTTTAGGATTGGAAACTAATTAAATATTTAAATTATTAATCTCTAAGATTAGCTATAGATGTCATTGGTCGTCAAGATAGAGATAGAGAGCCATATATATACATATGGCTCAAGTATGGATTTGTCAAGATAAAGATAGGGCCTATGCTAACACAAATGCAATATCTATATAATATTATGGGATGGAGCATACATAGATGCTTCAAAATATCTCAATTGATACATCCAACCCTAGGTAAAAAACCCAAAATTTTATTCCTATATGATATTCATGGTCTAGGTTATAATGTTAACACCATTCTAGGTGGTGAAATTCATAAAATAGGGCCCTGTCATACTTTGAGGATGCTCTAGTCCCCAAAAAATTAAATCAAGGGATAGTGTATGAATGGGGGACACACCATAGATATATGGGTGAAACCATTCTAAAGCTTATATCTTGATATCAAGACTTCCCTACCTGAGAAGGCAAGGGAAGTTTCCATTCCTAATATCTAGATTTGCTTCACCCAATAGAATATCAAGGGAAGTTAATCTTCCTAATAGATATAAATGGAGTAAGGCATATCTATCAATGTAATATTTCCTTTTTGATATATATATTTGATTTTCTTCTATATTAAGGCATAAATATCAAGGGAAGCTTGATTCCCGATAGATAACTTTGTTTGTACCCCACCTAATTAGTTGCGCCCTACCCGATAAGGAAAGGGAAGATTATTTATCATTATAATTTCCCTTTCTAAAATATATTATTGGCTATCAATAGAAGCTTAATTCTTGATCTATATCTTGCATATTAATTATTTTTCTACCTACTTAGTTTTGGTTGTTGGCAAGGGAATCTTGCCTCTCGATAGATAGAGTGAGAAGTAAAGTTTCAAATCATGTTAAATATGTAATAGATCTATATCATTGAGTATTTCCTACCTAATTTACCTACTTGAGTATGTCCTACCTACTTTACCGACTTGAGTGTTCCCTACCCAATTGAATACATAAGCCATATCTTTCTATTGAGTATGCCATACCTAAATGCCTAATCTATGTTTTGATCTTGACTATGTGATACCTACCTTATTTTACTTGAGTATACCTCACCTAATTTACCTACTTGAGTATACCCTACCTACCTATCTTTCTTTCCCTACCTTATTAAGTATGTCCTACCTACTTGAGTATGCCCTACATATTTTAATACCTAGTCCATATATTGATCTTGAATACTTATATCTAATCCTTACCATATATATCTTACTTGATTCATATATTGAATACTAGATAAAATATTGAAAACTCTACTTATAACTTGAAAGGAAAGGGGGAATTGTCATGCTTAAAAATTAGTAGAGGGGGCATTATTAGATCAAGGGATAAAAGAGAGGGAGCATTATCAAGGGATGCTTAAAAATAAATAGAAGGGCCATTATCACCTTTTTTATAAAGCAGAGGGGCCATTGACTAAGGAATTTATTGAAAAGAGAAGATGAATTCCCACCTATATAGATAAAGGAGTGACTAGGGACAATTAGGTAAAAGGATTGAAGGCAAATTTAGGCTTAATTTCTAAATAAATTATGGGATTTTTTATCAGTGGGTCTATTAAAATGCATAAATGATTGGAATGTAGCATATGTATAGTCATGATACAATCACTCATACATGACACATACTACATACCTATTACTATATTTAGGTATGAATTCACTCATACATGGCATTTGTTTATAGTTATGATATAGTCACTCCTACTAGACATGAATATAGTTAATCACCCTAGTATACTCCATTAGTAATATAAGAAATTCAAACACCATTAAATATTTATCCTATAAATATACCATTCACTCTACAATAAATGTCAGATAGATGGGTCAATCCATGTATGATTCAGTTCCAAGCACATGCATGCATGACTTGAATGATTTATTCCAAACTCACATAGAACAAAATCATACTCTAGTATTCCAAACACACATAGGATTATACCATGACCACAACCACTAACACTCTTATTTTGGGTGAATGGGAGTGCTTTCAAACCCTATTTTCTCAAGCTCATATCAAAATCACTCATATCACTATCTCCCTCTCCCAGGACCATATGGAGAAGGGAGTCAAACACATAAATCATCATTTATCATCATAATAACTCCTTAATCATTCATAATCATATTTCATCCCTCTCTCATTGACCTTCATCATCCCTAATCATCCATCATTGTCCCTAATGAAAATATCATTGGTCTTCATCATCCATCATCATTCCTAGTGACACTACCATTGATCTTCATCATCCCTCATCATCCTTAGTCACTCCCTCATAATCTTTCATTATCCCCCATCATCTCTAATCACTTCCTCATCATCCCTCATTGACCCTCATCATCTATAATAATCCTAGTCACTCCCTTATTGTCACTCATTATCCCTCATCATCCTTAATCATACTTAATCACTCCCTTAATGGCCCTCATTGTCCTTGATCACACCCTTATTGACCTGCACCACCCCTAATCACTTTCTCAACAGACCTCATTACACCTCATCATCCCTAATCACTCCCTCATGGAACCTCATCATCCCTAATGACTCACTAATCATCCATCATAATTCATTATCTTCCCTAATTTCACCCTCATCTACTCTCATTATCCCTCATTATTTATAATCACTTTCTCATTATCCCTCACCATCCCTCATCATCTTTAATCATACCTAGTCACTTCATCACCCCTCATCATCCCTTGTCATCCATAATCATTCCTAATCACTCCCTTATTGACCCGCATCATCCCTCTTCATCCTTAATCACTCCCTTATTATCCATCATCATCTATCATCATCCTTAGTCATACCTTCATTAGCCCTAGTTTCCCTCATCATCCCTAATCACTCCCTCATTAGCCCTCACCATCTTGACTTTTTTCTAGAATATCTATCATGATCATGATCCACACTATCAATATCACTATCATTGGCCAAAATTTCTATCAAGATTGAGAAGATTAAGAATTATTCTTAAATGTAAAATTATCTAAGTGATCTAGGGTTTGGTCCATTGGGGTGCCCTCTCAAACTCTTGATTGAATTTTATGATAGTTTGATTTAAGCTATGTTACTAAGGAATATTTACATGTATAACAAAGTCTTTAATAAACTAAAAATTAACACCATAGTCATATGAACCAATAATTTTACTACTTATCAATGTGGTTATGTCATGATCAAGAGATTAATCATGGTTGAGCACACAAATGTATATAGTCTATTGTAGGTGATCATTCTCAGATATTTAGTTAAATACTTATGGTTTATGGTCCTAATTTCAAGGTCTTATACTAATAATATATCATATTACTACCAAAAAAATCTAGAGGAAAGGGATTTCATCACCCAATCCAAGAGTTGAGTGAATCCTAGATGTATCCATCAATGGAAACTATTATTGGAATCTTGGATTCTTCCCTTTTCCCCCCACCATGCCCCCACCCCCACCCCCACCACACACACACACAAATATACTCAAATACATACATACACATATATCTATGTGTGTGTATGTATATATGTATATGTATATGTGTGTGTGTATGTGTGTGTATATATGTATGTATATATGTATATATATATATATGTATATATATATGTATATATATATATATGTATGTATATTTATATATATATGTATATATGTATATTTATTTATATATATATATATATATATATATATATATATATATATATATATGTATATATGTATATTTATATATATGTATATATGTATATATATATATATATATGTATGTATGTATATATGTATATGTAAATATGTGTGTGTGTGTGTATGTGTGTATTTTTTTATGTGTATATGTATTTATATATGTATGTATGCATGTTTGTATGTGTGTGTGTGTGTGTGTGTGTGTGTGTGTGTGTGTGTGTGTGTGTGTGTGTATCTGTGTCTGTGTGTGTGTATGTATATGTGTATGTATGTATGCATGTATATATGTATGTATATATATGTATATATGTGTGTGTATATGTATGTGTGTGTGTGTGTGTGTGTATGCATGTACACACACACACACACACACACACACACACACACACGTGTGTGTGTGTATTTATTCTTTGATGATATACATCAACATATGGTCCTTTATTTATATTATTTATTACCTACCCCACTCCTCATTCTAATGCATGTGGGATTATTCACTATTTTACTATTATACTATTATACCCCTATCTAGGTACATTACATTCCATCCCCCTTAAATATGTTTCACCCTCGAAACATGATAAGAAATAGGAGGATGACCAAATGAAGGTTCAACCATACATATTAAAATAGGTTTAAGACCAATAAAATCCCTTCCATGCATCCTTTTTTGCTTTTTCTTCTTCTTCCTATGTTGGGAGTTGAACATATACAATAACATGGTGAACATGAGCACTATAACTATAAATTGAAGTGTAACTTGAAGCTAGATGATCATCACTTTAAAGTGATAGCAAGGGTGCTCAAAATAGTCTGCCTGATGAACTAACTGAGGATACATGCCATCCTCTTTATCAGTACTCATGATATACATTTTTTTTGAAGTATCTAACCCCACCAAAGAATTCACTAAATTGCAAAAATCATTAGAAGGAAGAAGAAAAGAATTTTCTATCATATGTATGAAAGACTCAGTGAATAGAAGACTAAAATTACCCTCATCCAAGTGAAGGAGATCTTCATTCCATGCTCTGTGAATGTCCTCTAATGCCATCCATGTAGTTATTTCTACTTCATATTCTTCAACTATAGAAAATGAATCCACATACCATTCACTATAGCTATGCTCCCAATCAAGCCATGCATTAATTTGTGCATCATATTGTGTGGTTATATGGAAGTGAAGCTTAATTATATCAAAAATATCATGAATATTATTTAATGAATACATTGTTATAGATAAAATAGAAGGCTCCATGAATTTTTATTTTTTTATTTATTTTTTTATTTTTTGAGTTTTTTACCAAAGAGAAATCACTAAAACTATGATAACTTTCAAAATACTAAATGAAATTAAAAACTTCAAAATATTCTAGATGGATAAAAACAAGACTTGGTCAATATTAAAGACATGGTATGATAACATCATATAAAAAAATGATCGAAAGGCAATTGGATATAATAGTAAGAGGGTTTCCCCCAAGCGATGATTGGTCACAAAATAATGAGAGCATTCAAACTTAAAATTGCTCGCAAAATGGTGAGAGCATTCAAACTTGGAAATTTATCATGAAATAATGAAATCATGGTTAAGGCAATTGAGATGACCTCAATAGAAATTGAGCACTGCCTACATAGTCCCCCTAGAACCTCAAGTTACTGTAGTTTGAAAATCTAGTAATTAGGACACAATGGTATAAGATTCTAAAAATGAAATGGTCTATAGGGTTGTCCATAAGAGACAAGGCAAGGGAAATGGTAGAGTAAAATCGAAAATGAAAAAAGGTTTTGATGATATTTTTGATATAGAGATGCTCATCCTGATCAGTATGTGAGACAACCAAAATAATCAATCATAAAAATTACTAGCCCACACCCTTTCAGAATAGTTTCTCTATTAATAACTTACTACAGATTTGGACTCCAGTAATGTTGTTGTGATCCTCCTTGGTCATTGATTCTATTTCCTTCAAACATCGAGACTAGATATCTTTGTAACCTCTATAAAGGAAAGTGTGGCTAGGGATGGTAAAAATGGATAAATATTAGATGATAGGTGTAATTTGAAAATATTAAAGTGGATGATAATGGAATGTATAATGGTTGGGTAATAAGTGAAGATTGGTATTTTTTAGTCACACACAATGTTGTTGATTTTGGATTTGACATAATTTTGGTTGTGGTAGGGCCAAATATTTCTAAATATGCTCTTGATAAGACCACCAGATGTTTTTGTTGTTTGATCTTAAGAGTAACTACCATCTGATTATGATGTAGATGGGAAGCTATTTTGATTTGATCATGAATAATGTCTTCATCAAGCAATGAAGAACCGTTATGCTTAACTATTGTTACCTCAATGAGGTTTTCACCAACAAAATTATCTTGATTATCCCATAACACCTTTGAGAAGGTTTCACTAAGGAACATTGACTTTTGACTTTGATTTTATTCTAGTACCTCAAACAAGGTTTTATTATAATATTTTAAGCTTAAACTTTGATTGTCCACTAGCACCTACAACAAGGTTTCATTAACAGATTATTCTTCTTCTACATGAATGTTTTCTTGGTCCCTTGGATATTCTACAACTGATATGTCACCATGGATGTAGTTCAAAAAAGTGTGATTTTGTCAGCCCTAATCAACACTTATAGGAGATATAATGTTAATATAATGGCTATGTTGGGTGGTGGTAATAGAATGATGAAAGGTAGCACAATCCTTATAGAATATACTAGGAGAAATTTTGTTGATGCTAAAGTAATCATCCTAAAAAATGTAGAAAGATCACAAATATATTCAAATTGATTTTCAAGGCTAGTGTAACCAATGCTGTAACAACCACGACTGTATTCTGATTCTGAAGCTAAATCTAAATCAAAGGACTCTAAATATAATGTTGAGACTAATAGTGATTTTGCTTTTGATGCTAAATCTGATGTTGTTTCATTAATAGAACCTAACTTCAATGTCGATTCTTCATCTGGTGTAGATGTTTCTATAATAATGTTTTGTTGAATGTTTAGTATTAGACAAGTAATGGCATGTGATGGCATAATGGGTTCTACAAAAATAGATTCATCTAGGAAGGGTTTAACATAGACTAGCTCATCAAGGTGAAGCACCTCAAAGAGATGTAACTACTCGAGGGATGATTTTTTAGAGATTGGTTTGTCAAAGTGAGATTCCTAAACAAGGGGAAAATATCAAGAGATAACTCCATAGAGAATGGATTGTTAAAGGGATGGGGCTATTTAAAAATAAGATAATGGTCGAGGTAATTAGTTTCCCAAAGGTAATTATAATCATTAAGAAACAACTCAACAAAGACTAGATCATCAAAGTAAGACTTCTTGATACTAGGAAAAGGATATGAAGGTGATTCATCATAGGTTGACTCATCATAAATGGGTGTTTAAGTAAAAACATCATGGTTTTGGTTTACAATTGGTTATAAAATATCATCTTTGAACACATTTTGGTCCTTAAAAGATGGTTCTTAAAGAGGTAATGGTTTGTTATGTTGTGGCTCGAAGATTAACATGGATTTTCTAAAGTGGGGAATAGTTGGCATAGAATGAATAATAGTTTATGGTTTATAATGGGCTCTCCAAAAATTAGACTATTGAAGAAGGGATAAACAAATATTAGTTTGTCTAATGGACGTTCTTCAATAATAGTCTCAATAAATATAGGTGATGGGCCTAGAATGGTAATGATTAGGCGTTGTGGAGCTTAGTTACTTTTGCAATCCAAAAGAGGAGGTCCCATAATAGTGACATTTGGGCACTGAAGAGCTTGGTTATTCACACAAGCTGAAGGAGGGGAACCTAGAATGGTAACCTTTAGGAACTATGAAGTTTGGTTTCTCATGCAAGCTAAAAGAGAAAGATAGACTAAAATGGTAACCTTTGAGTGTTGTGGAGCCTGGATGCTCGCACAAGATGGAGTATAACATAGAATGGTAACCCTTGAACATTGCAGAGATTGATTGCTCATGTAAGCTAAAAGAGGAGGATGGGGTCAGCATATGAAAATTAGCATGGATTGGTTTGGTGTTAAAAGACTAGGCCAAAGGTAAATACCCTCAAACATGATGGAGTGATCATGTCCATCAAAAAAAAGTTCCTCCTCATAACTAGGGTAGTAAGAGACCCCACTATAAGTATACCTTTGCATCATGTTTAGAATATTATTCTCTAGATTTTTTAAGATTTGAAATGTGTTTTTTCAAATGTTAAAAGGTGTGTTGTGATTTATTTAAAAAAGTGACAAGGTAAAGAGAGACTATAATAAAAGAATTAGTGTAGTACCACACAATTAGAATAAATGGTTATGAAATTACTCAACTTTGTGGGTTGAAATCATCAAATTAGAAGAGGGTATGATAACTCTAAAAACTAAAGTGCAAGATATCATAATAAACTTAGGTCAAAGATATGTCAATACCATAAAAGTTAGGTACAACTTCAGCAAGTTGTGACTAGAAATTTAGAAAGTCTTTATGATGATGAAGGTAATAATATGAACTAAGAAGCTCAAGACATAAAAATACACAAGAACTGCCAAGTATAAAACTAAAACCAACCGGGCAACACAATGTCATTATATGGTAATAGGAAGTATAATGATCTTAGAAGTTAGAGCATGAGTGATCAAAAGATCACCTAAGTTCACAATGATAAAAAAAAGATGATGACTCTATAGAATGACCTTCAACGCAAATGAGAAATCATACCCAAGTTAACTCAAACCAAGTGCAAATGGAAAATAAATTAACACCTTCACCTAGAACTTAGAAAGGTGAGAAATTTAATTTTAATAAAAAATGAAGGACTTAAATATTTTTTAAAAATGGTCTAGACTCAAATGGGCAACATAACAACATTGTTTAGACAAAGACAAACACAATCTTTCAAATGATGATTTGAACAAGGCAAAAAGAGGCTTTGATTTGGTTAGCATAACACCTCCTTGTTCAAATAAAATGGTGGATAACAAGGTGTTTGGTTGTGACATGTTTTAGTTTTCAAACAAGTTTTAGAATTACAAAGACCAAGTAAGTGAAGGATAAAAAGACAAAATACAACAAAGTATAATGTCTAAAGTCCTAAAATTGACAAGGTTTCTTCGTACCATTGAATTCCATATATATACATGATCTTGGGAGGATTTTAAATGTTAATCCAAAAATAAAAGTGCATGAATAATTAGGGTTTTTACACCCCCATTTCTCCCAAGGGACTGTATGATGAAATAAAACTTTGAGGTACTTACCCTACATCAACAATATGTCTACAATAAGTGGGGTTATTCTAAAAATAAAATTTTATGCATATCTAGATGGTCCCAAATGTGGCTAACACTAGATATGCCTCATTTCAATTGGATCCATGTTAATTATCTTGTTGTGAAAATGTCTTGTCATTTTCACAACCACTGCATCTAATGCTTGCTCAATGTAGTACAATGTAGGAATTGCCCTTGTGGTCCAACCTATAGTACTACTAATAGAGTTTCCTTAACCATTCAAGAAAACATCTCAGTGGGTCACCCTCAATTTGTATACCCCACCATAGAGTGGGGTTTAAATGATTCTAGGAGATGAATTCATGAATCAATGCTTCCCTAGAGAACCCATGAAGAAGTGATGAAATACTACTCATAAGCCAAGTTGCATAAAAATAAATGATAAAGTGAAATGAATTTAAGGTTGTGTTTAGATCACCCAAATCATATGTATATAGGGAGATCCTTAATAATGTTATTTTCATGCCTTTGGACAAGGCATAAATGCAAAGAAAGAGCACTTTTGGTCAGCCAAGTTCCTTGAAGGGGACATGAGAGAGCATACATGCATCCTTCATTTTGCAAAAAATAAACAAGTATAAAAGATATAGCATAAAAAAATAATTGTTTATTTATATGCATCAATGGAAGTGTTTGTGAAATTTTTGGCCCTTTGGCCTTAGTTTGAAAAACTTGTAAAACTTTCACAAAACAATCAAGCATAAACAATCTAAATTCCTTTTAGACACCAAATGAATGTTTTCAAGACATAACCATTATCAAATTTGGCACTTTATCTAGATTGTGTATTATAATTTTTAGAGGGTTTATGTCTACCTTAAAGCCCAAATACAAATGAGAAAACAAGTTTTGAAAACTTACTCTCATGTTTCTTTATTTTCTTGACATAAAGACTAATGTTGGTCCATAGAGACCAATGCTATTTAAACAAAATAGATGGTATTTATAACAAAACCGATAATGGTCAACTTAAAACTGATGCTAGTTACCTATAAACCCATAGGCAAAACACAACTATTTTATAAAAAAAGATTGTTAGGCAAAACAAGCATAAAAATAAAATAAGTCTCTAGATCCTACAAAAAAAGAACCAGATAGAGAATTTACAAGTTATAAAACCAAGAACAACCTACAACTTTCAATAAAACTCAAAAACCAAGTTTTTTCCTACACATAGGGATTGATGCTGGTTAGGATAGGACTGATGCTAGTTAGGATAGGACTGATGCTGGTCACTATGTAAAGTATGTGTCATTAGAAAGCACAAAAATATGTGAAAAAATGAAATACAAATTGATTTTTAGAGATTTTTAAGCCATTTTAGAAAATTTAAGAATGCCAAAATAATCTCCTTGTTTGTATGAGATTCATGGTCCCACCAAGCATGCCAATATGTAGATATGGAATCTAAAGTGAGTTAGATCATGCATTAGTCAAGAAAAATCAAATAAGCATAAAAAACATAACTAACTAATCTAAATCCCACAATGGGGTTGAAAAAGGAAAATTAAGAGCTATTGAAAGAATGAATATACCAACAAACTTTCCCAAGAGCATCCCTCCTCCAAATAAAACTCAAAACATGATTTCCCCTTTTAATTTAGTGCTCCAAGTCTTTATCAATGATGAATGGCTTGCTCCTGCATCATCTTTCAATGCACCAATGAAAATAGGCTCATGAAATTGATCAAATATATGATTATAGTGAAGCTATCCTATTGAAAATCAAACATTATAACACTACACAAAAAGATCTTATGAGGAGAATTCTGCATAATAAGTTTACACCAAAGAAGTTTAAAAATGATTCTCTTGGCCCTCCTATTTATAGATTTTTAGAAATGATCAAAATCAACCATGACTGTCTATCTTGAGATCAAGATGTGTGGCCTTGAATCAATTCAATTTTGGAGGTTCAAATAATAAATACCCTCATTAATATTTGGAAGAAATGGACATTAATGAAGCATGGGAGGGTTTAAACCATATATTTTTTCTATTTATGGCTTATGGATGCCACCCCATTGATGATGACATTAGGTGATGCAGATATTAGAAATGAATTTACAATTAATAGATATTCAATAAATTCCATGGGTTTTCCACTTAAGCCCTTGATTTGGATTAATTTTCCTAAGTGAGATTAATTATTTGGAAATTGGTTGCTTAATTAATCAAACTCGTTGAAATGTCAAGTTATTGGGTTATAATTTGACTAAATTATAATTAGAGGAAGGTGTTAGTTGCATATAGAGAAATACCCCATTTAAGACATTATCAAAATGAAATAACACATGTACGTGTCATGTGCCTCCGAATTAGAAGAATTCAATGGTTCAGAGTGTCAAATTATATTTTTAGAATTTTGACTCAAAATGATTTGGGAAAAATTAATAATCACATAAAATGCATTTCCCAATTTAGGGATACATTAGCCTAAATTGGCACTTGTATATGGCAAGCTCGAACCATTTAGCACGTTTTTGTGATTTTGGCTAGATTGTGCAATTGAGTGAATTCTAAGTAAGATTGTTAATTTCAAAATAATGGTGGTAGGAATTAGATGTCTACACATATTACATATATGTTTCATCTATGTTGACATAGGCCCTATCTCTATCTCAACCAATGTATACCTAAGGCCCTATCTATATATATGGCTCCATATCTCTATATCAACTAGAGACATCCATAGTTGAGCTTAGAGATTAATAACTCCAATATTTTAGTTAGTTTCTAATCCTAAAATTTTGAAAACTAAGTATTGACCAGAATGGATTTTTAAAAACTATCTTGTAAATGATAACTCTTATAGCTCTAGAATCAATTTCAAAAGATGCAAAGTGGCCATAATTTGCTATATTTAATAAAATAACTTTAAAGTATAAGAATATAGAATGCTATAAAAATATTACATTTTATATTACAATTTATATTTATTTACTAAATATATACAACAAAAAAAATCAAAGACAAACATAAAAAATCAAAGGGTGTATGCCCTTTGTGATACATAGGGCATACACCCTTTCTTTCTAAATTTTCTAAATATTTACATTCCTTGTAAAAAAAATGTGTTTCAAAGGGTGTACTCCATTTCAATAAGTATTTGTTTTGAATTTTATACTTCCCCTCCAAAGGTGGTTTAGGTTTAGGCTTAGATGGATCCAAACCTAGCCTAAAACCTATCATGGATCAACCCACATGATTTTAGGAAAGTTATGAGTCTTTTTTTTCTTTTTTGATAGTGTGTGTGTGCAGGTTTGTAGATGGGAAAACGTAGCTTTTAAATATATAATTTTTTGAATGTTAAACTATTGCTTTCAATTATTACTTTATTATATATATATATATATATATATATATATATATATATCGTTACAAATAATTTTATAAAATTTTCATGGTTAATCAAAAGTTTATAAAACTTATATCTCAACAATCTACACATTGTTGGCTATACTTTTTTTTTAAATGATTTTCATAATGTTAAAATCAAAACGCTATGTTTGTATACTTGCAGTTCTAATTTTATAGTTGTCCTGACATGTAAAATTATATATATATTTCATGGTTAAATAAAACTTTATAAAACTTATATCTCAACAATCTACACAATGTTGTCTATGCTTTAAAAAAAATGATTTTCATGAAGTTAAAGTCAAAACGTTGTGTTTGTACACTTGAAATTCCAATTTTCTAGTTATCTTGACATGTAAAATTATATATACATACATACATACTGATGGGTATTTGAAGAGACAAATAAAGATTAGTCTCATGCAAAGAGCCAAACACACTTAGAAGATTAATGCATGCACCGAAGCTATTTTAAAATTATACTGATAATATTATTTCACACTATTCTCACATTCTGATTAAATCAATCATATGAAATATATACAAATATATAGGAGAATATTTTTTATATCTAGTGATTTCCAAATCCCTATAATATCTCTCCTATGAAACCTCAAAAACTCCTATAACTAAGCACACACCTATTATGATATATTGTTATAACAAATAACAATATATCTTAACAACAATAATATAATTTAACCTATCATATTAGCCATATGGTTAAAAACTAACTATTTAGCATCCAATAAATATTAACCTATTTACTATTTACCTCATGGTAAATACCAAAATTTACTCAATGTAAAAGTTATTCTTAACATTCCCCCTATAGTTTTTACATGGTGAAAAAACATTCACACTCTTATCTGCAATAGGCTCACCTCTTATAGCATGCCCTATTTGGCTCATGACCTTGATATATAGAAATACTCCCTCCTTCCATGGTTTTATAGGTTTACCACAAACCTTGAAATGAATAGGAACTCCTCTGTCTATTGCTCACCTCCTAGTGGTTTTTTGGATCTCTACCACAAACCTTTTCAAGATCCATGAACTGACTTACATTGGTGATTTATATCTTTTTTACAATGTCTTAACATTAGATAATCATGTTTGGAATTTTATACACATTAAACATCTTGAACAAAAATTATTATTCTATTCTTATTTTGCAAATACACAGTGGAAATAAAAAATACGCCATACTAAAAATTACTAAAATCAACACACCACACATGTCACCACATCATTGGTGTGGCCCTGTCATTGGTGACTGATAAGAGGTCATTGAAAGACCTCATTATTCCATGTATCCTCCAACCTCTAGTATTAGATACTTCTTACTAAAGAATTGGTAAAACCAATGACAACCTTGGTGCTTTCAAAAATGACATGTTTAACAAGTTCTCTTGGCAAAACACAACGTACAACTATTTGGATTTCTCTAGATGTAATAACTAAATTTTTGTTATGATAAGCATATTTGGATGCCTCTTGAGCTAATTTCTCAAAGATATCATTATTAAAAGAGTTTATTATATGCATACCTTTGCTAGAAATATTAAGATCTAGGTGCACTTGTTTCAGTACCTTAAATATATAGATCTTATAGGTTTCTTCATTTAACTATGTCTTTTTCTTCTTTGTGTCTTTTCTTTTACTCATTTTAACGAATGTCTTTCTTACATTTTTTTACAATTTAAGAACATTGGCTTACATCGATAATATGTTCGTACAAAAATTATTTCCTATTAATCACATAAACAATACCCTAATATTCACCTAAGACCAAAAATACATGGACTTGAATTTATGACTAAAGACCATTTTAAATATAAATCAAATTTTGACCGATTTAAGACTAACTTAATTATTATCTTTGACAAGACAATACATACTAAAAAACCTTCTTACAAAGACAACATGACAATTACACCTATAAAAAAAATTAATGATAACTTACGGACCTTTAAACAAGACTTTGAAATAATTTACCCACTTTTAATTTTGACTCTAAACATAATTTTAATATTGGTAACAAAAAACTAATCGGCTCAAATAACTAATTACAATACTATACGCTCTTTATTAAAAACTCAACTCTTTTAAAATAAACTAAGACTTATAATACAAATGAAATATTAGATAAACTAAAGAACATTATTAAATAAACTATAGAATGAATATCATGATAGATTCTAAGGAATATGTCACACCAAGCATATGACTGTTGCAAACATGAAGAACTTGAAACTTCAAGGACCTCATGAGTAATAGCATTTATTTAGGATATGGATTTTTATGAAATGTTTGACTGAGGTGAGTCAATGAGGTGAGGTGGGTGGAATTGTATGAGCTGATCATGAGCTTGTATATGGATGACTCACATTGAAAAAGAATCCAATTATTCTATATGAATTGTTCTTCCCACAAATAGATCTGGTAGAATCATGGTGCTATTTCAAACTGTGCTAAATCTAACTAACATTAAACCAAATAAAAAACTTGATTCAGTATGGCAAATGGAAGAGATCAACATTGTCACGTGGATTCCAATGATGGAAATAAACAATTAAGCATAAATACAAAGCAAAAAAGTCTACATGCTTAGTTAACAGGTCTACACATACACATAGTCAAATTATAAATAGCCTGCACCACAAACATGATAGAATCTAACAAACTTTTAGAACTGTAGATGAGTAAGTTTTATTCTAATCCATATCTACTCAAAAATCTTGCTCTGATACCAATGATGGGTATTTTAAGAGTCAAATACAGATTAATAGATTAGTCTCATGAAAAGAGCCGAAGACACTCAAAATATTATCGCATGCATAGAAGCTATTTTAAAAATATACTGATAATATTATTTCACACTATTCTCACACTATGATTAAATCAATCATATGGAACATATACGAATTTATAGGTGAATATTTCCTATATCTGGGAATTCCCAAATCCCTATAATATCTCTCCTATGAAACCTCAAAAACTCTTATAACTAAGCACACACTTATTATGATATATTATAACAAATAACAATATATCTTAACAACAATAATATAATCTAACCTACCGTATTAACCATATGGTTAACAACTAACTATTTACTATTTACCATTCAGTAAATATCAATCTATTTACTATTTACCTCATGGTAAATACCAAAATTCACTCAATGTAAAAGTTATTCCTAACATTACACACACACACACACACACACACACATAAAAATAATAATAATAATAAATATTCTCAATAATCTTAGACATTTCATATATCCATATATGAAATTTCATTTAATAATTCATTCATTTACTCAAAAAGGTGTGTTTATACACATGCAGTCTCCTTATCTTTTTACAAAAAAGTGCCAAACCATTGTCATAAATTCATCAATTTCATACACTTTTATCATATGGGTATTGAAAATATATATATATATATTTAGAAACTACATTTATAATTTTACAAGTCATATTCTTACATTATTGTCAAATTCTTATTCATGTGCCTCTAAAATTCTTTCCAGATTCAAATTTTGTTAGTTTTAAGACAAAAAAGTGGTACTTTAATCCCCCTTTTTATCCCCCAGTATCTTACATCTACCCTCATATGCTAGTAAATGTTATTATTTTTGTAGCAAATGATATCATTCTAAATTCAATGGCCATGTTGGAAGATTCTTGTGTCATTAATATACAATGAAGGGCCATGTTTAAAGATGCTTGGTAGGATTTATTTACATTAATATGGTTAATTGATGACACAAAAGATAAACTCTACACCTATTTAGTTTACCTTGTTCAAGTCACTCTCCCTTTGAATTCATGGTATTTGGATGGAATCCCTCAAGGTTTTCATTCACATACCAATAACTTGAGATGGAAGAGTTAACATTTACTAGTATGTGGATGGAAGATATGAAGGTGTTCATTCACATACCAATAAATGTTATTATCTTTGTATTAAATATTAAGGTTTTTAGTCACATACCAATAAATATTATTGTATTTGTATCAAAATTATGCTTTTCATTCACATACTAGTAAATTTTAATGCTTTTGTATTTGAATTCATGTTGTTGTGTTATTTATATTTGTGAAGCATCTATATTTCACTGCATTAAAGTTTCATATTAATCATGTTTAGGGTGCCACGTTAAAATTTCACCCAATCACAATACATGTGATATGAACGATGATGGAACCCACGAACCTTTAATACAAAATTCATTGTTTAGTAGAGATTGTAGCTTCGGCATGTTAGATGGATGAAATATTACCTACTTTGAACAAGTTTAAAACTAAACATATATTAGTGAATTCATATTGTTGTGTTATTTATACCCATAAATATAAAATGTAGATGATATAAGTATTTCAAAATCAAAGACAAAGTTTCCCACTCACTCATTTAACCAATCTGGTGGGATTACATAACAACACATGCTTAAATCACATAGTTTGTCATTTTTAGTCATTTTGTAGGTATGACAAAAAGTTGTGATCCTAATGTGCAATGATTTTTATAATTTTGACCAAAAAATTATTATTTTCCATATATGTTGATATGTTTTTAATTCCATTAGTGATTATTTATATATTTGGTTGATTGATGTAGTTCATCATGAGGTAGTTCAACATGTGGAAATCCAATAAGAATATGTAGTTTTCTATATGACAACCACACATAATAATAAATATGATGCATGAACATCCCAAGGTTTGTACAAGCTTGAATCAACCAAAAATAGAGTGTGGTGTGTTTTATTTGATTATTGATTTATGTTGGTGTTTATATGAGCTTGATTACCTCTTGTAATTATGTTACAAAAGTATTTATTTACTATGGAAAGTACATATATCTTTTGACTATTTCTGTTAGTCTTTAGAGACTATCAAGTCACAAAAACTTGTCAAAAATGATTATTCAATTGTGTTATGAATTAACTTATGAAATTTGTGGGGTCATATAATATGACACCTACAACATCTGTGCAAAATTTAATACCATTTAGAGCTACCACAAAAACATACCAACTATTACATTGGCAAGAGGTTTCCTTACTAGTAGTATTGTTGTGAAAGTAATTGGATTCTGAAACTTGGGGGGTGATGGTACTTGACATTTATAACTTCTTCACAAAAATTTAGATTATTTGAAGTCACTATGGAGGTGTATCAATTGTTACACTATCTATAGGTTTCCTTACTTGAGGTACTATTATAGAAGGAAATAAATGATGATTTTTTTTGGTTTCATATAAAATGATACCTAGAATATGTTTAAGAACTTTCAAATCATTTAGAGTTACCTTTTAAAAATTGTGGCTATTTCTTGTAGTCCATGACTATATCACTAGGTAGAATGTTCATGACCTTATCTATAGATAAGGTAAGAATTGGCTAACCAAATTTAGATATGTTTCATAAAATATAGTCTAAAATATTTATTCCATATTTTATATCAA
The DNA here is from genome assembly GCA_037957365.1 of Torreya grandis. Classification (NCBI taxonomy): domain Eukaryota; kingdom Viridiplantae; phylum Streptophyta; class Pinopsida; order Cupressales; family Taxaceae; genus Torreya; species Torreya grandis. The sequence continues at coordinate 1,233,235 of JARHVA010004539.1, forward strand.
TTTTTTATGTGAGGCAAAAGTTATTATAGTGTTTTTAAACTATCATTTTGTTAGTTGTTGCATTTATCTAGTCTACAAAAGGTTCATGAATATGTAGAATCACTACAGTAAGATTTGATTTACCAAATTTTTGGGAGTGAAATGAAATGGATCATATAATTTTTTTTTTCCAAATTTCATCTCAATTAGATAATTTTAAGAAAATTTATGATACTTTTTATGGCTATCACTCAACCTGATAATGCATCTATGTAATGTGATGATTCATTACCATGCAGTACATACTTGGTACAAATTATGTTACAAAATTTAATGGGTTAATATAAAATGTAGTCATATTTCCTTATTTATAATTTTAGATCATTTTGATCTATAGAGTTAAAGTTTTGTAAGTTTTACTAACTATCATTCTTTGTGGAAATGTCATTAGTGGTCTGTGTCAATTGGCAAGGTTATTATTTAGCTGAGGTAACAGGGGTTAAGAAACAAGTGAGAAAAATTATATGGGTGATGAAAAACATTTTATAAGATCTACTTTTAAATTTAAACATCCATTGGATCAATGACATGGAATTTATGGTGGTTTTTATAACTATCATAAAACCTAAAATGTCACCTGATAGCGTCTGATAGCTACTGCCAGTTAGGTCTGTATCTTGAAAATTAAAGGTTGCGTGAATATTGTACACTATGTGAAGGTTGGGGAAGTTGAAGATACACCCCATCAAGCTTTGGATGTTAATAGGAATACAAAAAGGAAATAGGGAAAGGTTTTTTTGAGAGAGTTGGAGAGAGGACAAGTGGGTGAAGGAGTAGAACTCTCTAAGAACATAACAGAGAGTTGTATCAATTTAAGAAGAATTTTATGAGAGTATAAAACTATTTCATGTAATGTAATAATTATATACATGCACTTTGTGAGTGTGTTTTAGAGTATTATTTGTATTCCATCGTGTGAAATGAATTAATATAATCTTTGTTTTGTGATAGTTAATTTGTTTGATAAAATGTACATGTGTGTCCATGGATCTTGAAACCACTTCAACATGGGAGATAAATGTAGACCTTAAATTCCCCCCCTCCCCTACCATCTCTTCTTTTCTTGCACTGAAATAGTATAGAAGTCAAATTCCCTATTTATGTTGATGAATAAGTTAACAAATAACTATCCACTACCAACCACCAAGAGAGGGAAGTGATTGAAGAGCAACACACTACCAAAGAGATAGAGAATGAAGTTATTCAAGAAAAACCTCCTGCCAATTACTATAGATAGTGGACAAATTATTATCTAAAAAGTGCAATGTGAAATGTGGATGATAATGTTTACTTGACTAACATCGTAAAAATAAAGTGGGGCATTAAACCAAGCACATTATCCAATTGGATGAAATGATTAACAACTAATAACAAGAGTGGACCACCCACTATTTTATTATATGTAGAATAATATGAGATTTTAAAATGGTACAAGGACTTGGAAAATATGGGCCATGGGTTGGACATCTTGCATTTTAAGGCACACATTGTCCACATATGCAAAACTAGACCCAACCCTTTAAATAATGAGGTCCCAAGAAAGTCATGGTTGGTAGGCTTTAGAAAGAGGCATTATGATTTGTCTTTGAGAATAATAGGACTAGATAGAGAGAGGGTTGTGATTCTAAAGTTGTCCATAGTTTCAAATTTGTATGATAACTTGATAACAATGTATGACCAAAACTATTATGGGACACAAAAAATATGAAATTGTGATAAGATAAGGGTGCAAGATAGAAGGAATTATGGCATGCTAGTTATCACCAAAAAAGGAGCAATGATTTTGTCTTAAATAATATCAAATAGAAAATAATGGATCATAATTTTAGCATTGTCAATGTAGTTTGAAAAAGTATCCTAGGGTCCTACATCTTCAAAGTGAAATGTTGTTGTAAAATTTCATTTCAGGATGTGAACTAGGTGCATGTATGGATGCCCAAGCCCATACATGAATGACAAATGAATTATTTATCAACTATCTACATCATTTATCCATATATATTATGGGAGTAATATCTCCTACAAATAGATGTATTCTCTTTTTAATGGGCATGATTGTACTATAAAAAATTAAAGAGTCTAGAGCATTAGGGATTGACATGTTTACATTTCCTACACATATTAGCCATACATTTAAACCATTGGATGTAAGTGTGTCCATCCCATTTGATGCTTACTTTTGGAATGATATGATGCCATGCATGAATACACATCTTATTTGTGAGATAAATAGACAAGAATTGACCACTTTGGGTAGCATAGTTTTGAATATGGCACAAAATTTTAACAATATAAAATATGGATTAAGGACACATATTTGGACCCTAAACCCTAAGGTACTAGCCAATGGCATGACTCAAATTACAACATTCCATTTTAAATATGATGAAATTAGTGCAACTGAAAATATAATGAGGTTGGTTGGGCTGATTGAGGGAGATATTCAAGCTACTATGTAGTAGATGGAGTAGATGCAACAAAAAATGATTGTTGAAAGTGAACATGCAACAAATGCATAAAATTTTGTAGATGCATTAAATGAAAGTGAATATGTAGCAAATCACATTCAACAAGAAGAAAAAATTGAAGATGCACTGAAAGAAATGAATGCATCATTTAGTTTCACTAAGACAATTTAAGTCTTCCTACCCAAGTAAGCCCACCATAATTGTTGAAGGAGGGATTAACAAATCTTGGCACTAATTTTGAATTAAAGGGATAAAATGTGTGTATCTCAATGTCATCAATGTCACCTTATATCCCACATGTGATAATTCATTATTACGTAGTAGGCTGAATGGGGATTAAATGATACAATGACTTATTTAGATGTCAATGAGGACATAGTAAAAAAATTAGTCGAAGATCCTGATTGTGGCCAACCTGAATTGCATGAACAAAAAAAATTAATATCAAAATTTTTGAAATTACCATAAAAAAGGGTTTCAAATAAATCAAGAAATAATGCACTTAGGTTGAGCAGATAATATTAACTACTCACATCATATGACTATAGGCAAATGTTTATATTTCACTAGTCTTCCAAGAAGGAGATTGAAGAATTGAAGGCAAGGAAGAAATAACAAGCATATGAAAGGAAATATCTTAGGAACGTTGAAAGGGAAAGAAAGGAACAATAAAATATTCAAAATGAAATAAAAATACAAAAGGAGTAGGATAAGATACAAAAACAAGAAAAGGAGCAAAATAAATAACATGATACAAGGGAGAAATAATTCGATAAGGTTAGAAATGAATTGGATAGGCAAAGGTGTTTAAGAAACTAATTCAACCCTCTGCCTAAACAAAATCACATATTTAAAGACATAATAAACATTTTATCCTCAATTACTGCATGTGGGATCCCTCCTCTTGATTATGTTAACATGGCTACAAATCCCACTAAGGAGACAACCCTTGGAGGACCAACTACAACACCACTTTATCTGAACACAACTAATGAAGGGAATAACTCTATTTTTTCACCTTGGATGGTGTAAGTTTTTTTGAAGTTGTCATCTAATGTGATAAAATGTATTAAATTTGTTATGAAATGTAATGATGTGTATTAGGTAATGTAATGATTATTTATTGTATTAGTTTTGATTATGTAATGTGATGAAATTTACTTGTTATCTACTATTCAACATGGAAATGGATCAGAATCTTAATGAAAGTTTAAAAACATTCACTTGAAAGAGAGTTTCCCATTATTCTTCACATCTCTTTACTTCAAAATAAATCATCATTACCCACATAAAACAAACATAAAAAATGCATTTAAAAAATACAAGGAATAAAAATATTAGAATCAAAATAATTGTGTTAAGAATTATAATTTAATTAATGTAAGAGCATATAATTAGTATAGTCTCCACAAACATATATTGTATAAATAAACACAATGAAAAAATTAGAAAAATTAGTACAATCTCTGCAAACATAAAAAGTGTCAAGAAACACAATGTTTGTATAACTTTCTCAAATAACCCATAAAATATTCTCCCTTTTATAGTAATTAATTTTTTTCCAAATTCAATAACACATGAATAAAGTAATTGATAACATAATTGAAAACATGTCAACAACAGTTATGGCATAAATGAATAACACAACAACATATCAATAACACATCAACATGCATTCCAAAAACATATTGATTTGATACATATAACTCAACATTTATTGGTATGTGAATGAAAATATTGATTTTGATACAAAGTGTAGACACTAGAAATATGCCCACTATTGTTCTAGATGTCACAATAACCCTTAGACCATCCTTGACTCCATCAAGACCACTTCACAAATTTCTAACCAGCAAACCTAAGTCACAATGACTAACCCTGAACATTTTACGTTTACCCTCTCAACTACCAATGGTCAACCCCTAACCACCGATTGTTATCCTCGAATGCTTACAATTAACCTTTAACCACCTTAAGTGATAACTACAACTTGTTTTTTAATTTTTAGTTGTTTGATCCATGTGCATAATCAATGCATGTCAAGGCTAAAATTAGATAGCTTGTTAAACTTGTGGTTGAACCTCTTGTTTCAACACTCCCTTTTTATTATATAAAGAGAAGAGGAAGTGGTGAATAAAAGGAGAAATCAACAATCATCAAAGTCTTGTGCATCAGAGCTCCTTGTGCAGGTATTCTTATAGCTTCCAATGACAAAGACAAAGATCAAAAGTGTTATTTCTAATCAATCAACAACCAAGGCATCATCACTCTATCAAAATTTCTTTAGAATATAAAATAAGTTTTTAGCCATTCACCTCAATGTTTTTTAGACCAATAGCAAAGCTAAGTATCTATTTTTAGTAATTAGTTCCTCTATTTCTCTCCAACCTTCCCAACCAAACTTCCTTTTACCTAAGCCAAATATGATAATAACCATGAAAACTTCACCCCTAACCATCGATGGTTTACCCATAACCACTGATGGTAACCTAACTACCAATGGTCATTAAACCACCAATGGTCTTACCCAACCACTGATAGTCACTGTGTGTCAATTCCAATAACAAGCTAATTCCACCTATCAGACCCTAACTAAATCCCACTTTTTGATAGATCAAAAAACATCACCCTATTTTCTAAACCATGTATGATATATTTATCATTAATATATATTCATTTATTGCTATAGTTATTCAAATTCATCTCTTTTCAAGCACTCTTTTATATTTGATTTCAATATCTTCTATTATTTATGCAAGCAATTTATCTTTCATTTTCAGATCTTAATTGTTTGAAAGTGTGGATTGATAGCCTCCGAGGAAGCTTGTGCTTCTTGGATCTATCTCGCTAGGAAATCCACCTTACTACCTAGCTAATCAACCATTTCTTTAGTAATTTATTATCTATAGGTCATTCTTCCCCAAACAAAGAGGAGTATTTACAATCATCTAGATTATAAAGCGCAAACCAAATATAGGTTCTACTAACCTCACCCTTATTTTAAGTTTTACATGTTTATTCTTAGAAATAAAGAAAATTTTATGTGAAACTATTTTGGCATGCCTAATGGGACCCTTGAGTATTTTCTTGAGTTTATATTTGCATCTAGGTGCTTCTTTTTCTTATTTACTAGCTCATACAAATAAAATCAAATTTTCATTTTGGACTTAAATTCAATTGCATACATTATGTTTCTTGAATTGTTTTAGTTCACATAACTTAAATTAAAGCAATTAAATCAATTTTAGGTTCACTCTTATCACACAAACAAGACTAAACCACTTACACTTAATCAAGCATAAAAACATTGACATAAGGCCCAATTGGATTTCATCACCTAATAGTCACCTTTCCTGACTATCCTACTTGGATTTCATCACCATGGGGAGAACCAATTCAGTTCTTTAGCTGAGTATCATCTCTAGCAATCAATATATATTAGCTAATTACCTAACACCCTTATCATTATGATGTGTGAAGTGAAGAGATAGGCCCTAATATCAAGACACATACTAATTTCTAACATAGATCCATTTGAGATCTTAAACTACCTGAAACCAACCATGGACTTCTTATCTAGTACCTGTTCTACAAACCAAAAGTGACTTACACAATTCTTAAAGCTTAAGGAATAAGTCACAAAAGAGACTCAAACAACCTTAATAGTTAAGCATGATTTAGTGTGTGCTTGATTTCCTTGACTTTCCCTTGTCTTCTCTTTGTTTAAGTGGTGATATTACTTGTATCTTCCTTTTTCCCTTATTTCCATGGTTTTAACTATCCAACAACTCAGAAACCAAGTAAATTAGGATCTACCTCCTAATCATCTATCTTCTTCTTCTCCTTCATCTATGGAGTATGTCTTAGATGCAAAAAGTTCTCCCCATTCTTTTGGATTTCCTAGTATCCCTCAGATGGTTTCCCAAGGTGTTATATATTTCACCACCTTTCTAGATAATAACCCAATATCCATCCAGCATTACCTTAACACCATATCCCACTATACCCCTACTTTAGTTTTACCTATTGACCCATCCTATGGCATGCCATCCCACCTTATGGGCAACACTTATGTTGCCACCATTTCTACCCAACCTCCAGTTACCCAATCATCATTCTCTACCAATAATCCCACCAATACCACCATCCAAAACCAACCCACCCATCCAACCAACACCCAAACACCTTCCACCCCAATAAATAACCATTTTAGTATAGGAGCAACCCAACCTTTGGACATCGATACTCTGTTTACCATGGGAGTACTCTCTACTAGTGTTACCACCCTTCTTGTTTTCAATCAACCTACCTCCACTCCATTCCATATCTTGGTGGTTCTCATACCTTCTGCCCTTCCACCCATCAATACCAAAGTTACAACCCATCCTCTACCTACCAACCCAACCATACCTCCAACCCAACCAATGTTAATCCCTCAATATATGCCCATTGCACCAAACCTAAACTATGTCCCTAACCCACAAGGGTATGTACCTCTACCTTCCACCCAACCACCTATCTCCATGTATTCATATATGGCATCATCCCAACCACCCATGTCCATATATCAATATGTGGTAAATTCTCAACCTCCCACCATCTATCTATATGTTACACATACCCAACCTCAACAAAATACACCTTACAACTTTAGAGGTGCACAACCATAGACCAATCTAGTATAGATGTTGATGGGAAAATGACTAATTTAGATTCATCTATTTTTGGTACCCATAACCTCTTATCTTATGACCAAATTTGTAACAAACCAATTCACCCATCCATCCCCATCTGACCTTATACTCCTCAATGGGAGCTCTCAAAATTTTAAAAATTTTAGAGCAAGGAAGACCCTCAACAACATCTAAGAGCATTTAGGCATTCTTTTTATTTGATTGCTTATGATGATGCTCTCCTTATTCACACCTTTCCTATATCTCTATCGAGTTTAGCACTAGATTGGTATAGTGCTATTAAAAAGCACTCCCTCTTTTCTTTTGCCTAGCTAGTTCAAACTTTCTTAGACCACTTTTCCATAAACATCTCTATGAAGGTTTTCATCACTGATCTCTACTACATCTAACAATTTGATGATGAGTCCATTGCTGACTTCATAGCCCATTAGATAAGATTGATAAATCAACTCTCTTTCTCTTTTCCTCAACCTACGATGATTGAACACTTTGCTCAGGTTTGTGCCAAACACATTTTCTCCACTTTGGGGGTTTAGACTTTCAGAACCTTTGATGAAGCTTTTACCATGGCATAGAAGTTAGAGAATAGAGCCATTGATGAGGGGAAGTTAAAACTAATAAACAAGAACTCAACCTTGAAATAAAATGAGGATTCATCCTCCAAACCTAATAATCAAACAATTAATAACACCAAAAACAAGGGAACTAAAAATGTGGTTATCCTTAAAATTGTTTTTCCACCCATTGTTAACCAACCCAACTCTTCTAAATCATCTAATCAGAACACTAGAAACCCAAACCACAACAACCAAAAGTAATTTACTTTGATAGTGGATTCATATGCTTTGGTCTTGGATAAATTGTTTAAAGCAAATATCATACAACTCTTGTTCATAAAACTTCCATATCAATTCAATTCCTCTCATCTTGTACCTGGTTGGTATAAGGAAAATGAATTGTGTGCCTTTCACCATATCATTGGACATGATATTAGTAGGTGTAATAATTTTAAAAATATTATTCAAAGTCTAATTGACAAGGGTAAACTTGTGTTGGATAACCCCAATGCACCCCCAAATCAATCACTTGACATCTTTAGACAACCATTCTCTAACCATGCCCCTTCTATGAATAATGAAAATAATAGAGCAGAATCCTCTCACAACCATGAGGTCCATACCATTAAAATGGTTCTTAGTGAACTCATGCTAAGGAAACCATTTCCCAAACCACCTTTCCTTACTCTTCACTTATGGAGGTAGTAGAGTCACCTTCTATTCCTTTAGAAACCAAAACATAGGAAACAACTATTCCCCTTTTTCCACTTAAGTAGTTAGTGGAGCTACCCACCTCTCTTTTAGAAGACATACCAAAAGAGGTATCCATCAACACCTTGTCCTTGTCTTCCATCATGTAGTAATTCACTCTTCCTTTGGAAACCATCCCTAAGGACAAATTCATTCTACCTATCTCTCCTATAGAAGACTCATATTCCCAAACCTTGGACCCTTTGATTAAGGAAAAATATGAGGTAACCACTCCTCTCTCTCTCTCCACCCATGGGTTTGTCCTTTGAGATCAATACTGAAGGGATCATACCCATCTATAATTCCTTCTCTATACTTGTTCAAAACTTGGAGTACTTATCCCAACTCAACATAGATCATGCCACATTTGGTATCATCTTGGGCTTCTTTACCCAACCAACCAAGATCCCTCAACCACATCATTGTCAACCCAACCTTCCACTTCCACTATCGAACCCACAATCACTCCAACCAAACCTTTAGAAACCTCTACCCCTCAAGCCATAGTTGAACCAACCAAACCAACTCCACTTGAAATAACCCAAGTATCTTCCCTCATCACAACCACACCCATCAAAAACCTAAGCATGCTCCCTACTCAGAGCCTTACTCACCCATCAATAAAGTTGGATTTCAACCCACCAAACAAACCCCAAACTAATCCAAAAAATAGGGTAAAACTACCTAAGACCCCACAAACCAAAACTCTACCTCCCCTTTCCACTTTTATTTCTATTTTGGGACCTCACCCTTCTACCTTGGTAAGTAAACCAACCATTATAGAAAAAACCCAAATCCAATCACCACTTATGGTCACACCATCACTCCTACTTTAATCCTCACCTATTTTAACCAAACATTCTATAACCAAACCACCTACTTCTTAGGCATCTACCCCAACATGTTTTACCTCCAAGTCATCCACCCTAAAGCAATCTAGACCAAAAACATCTAACAAGAATGCTGCTTCACCCAAATATCCTACCATCAAGCCTACTCGTAAAAGGGCTTCCACCTCAACTACCAAACCAAAGACCTCCACACCCTTATCACCTTTACTTGAGTATTAATCAACTATCCTATAGATATTGTTGCAAGCATCTTCCTTAAACTTTCCACCTATCAAACCATTTGACCTACATAATTCTAAACCATCTTAGTATAATGACAAATTAGTATGCTCATACCATAAAACACCTGGGCATGATATGGATAATTGTAAGGCTCTCCAAGTATTAATCAATCAGTTGTATCATGAGGATGACTTTTTACCATATGAGCTTCATATGATCCCACCACTAATATAAGAATCAAGATCCATCAACCAACTCTTACCTACATCCCCACTCTCACCCTAGAGTGAAGAGGACCCAAAACAATCCCCTAGCATGACTCTTTCCCAAATCCATACCATCCATGTGGTCACATGATCACAGTCTCAAAAAAAGGATAAGGGAAAGACAAAGGTGTCCATTCCATGGATATATCCCTATTCCACCACCCAATCAACCAACCAAAATGAAGTATCTTTACCTTCAACCAAACCTAAGATGTCCATCTTGGGTACCTCCCAATCTAACCTTTCCAGTCAATCCAAAAAGTAGTTCTATAGCAACTCCACCAAACATTAATGAATATGAGTTTATATGAACTAATCAATACCTCACTTCATCATCACCAGGCAATGATAGAATATTTGAAATCCATATAGGTTAAACCAAAAAACCCACAACCTATATCAGCCTTTTTTAGAGCTCTTCAGCTTTCTAACCTTGTTACCTTTAAGGATTTGGAAATACCTTCCATCCATCTAGATGATCCATATCCTTCCCCTCTTCATTACATGTACATCAACCAAACCCACATCAATAGGGTTATGATTTATGGGGGAACTAGCATCGACATTATCTCCTCCCATACATATGACCAACTCAAATTACTAGAGGACATTATATTGAAAACCTCAATGGCGCTCTAATCATTCAATGAAACCATGGCCATAAATTTATGAACTATTGTCCTTCACATTCATCTAGGACCCCATACATTTTTTTATCTCTTATACATAGTAGAAAGTGAGTTTTAGTACAATGTTTTGATGAGATTCCCTTGGATTCATTCCATGGGCTATTTTCTATCCATCCTACACCGATGCATCAAATTTGAACATAAAGGTTAAGTTGTTAGCATACAAGTTGATCCGAGTCCTTTTACATCATGCAACATGATGTACTGACCCAATGATGTTCTCCTCCCTCCATCCAAAAAGCCTTCATCAACAAAAGATGAATCCCCATCTTCTTTTACCAATGAAGCATCCATTATTTTAGCTATCCCTTCTACCCAAATCCCAAAAATGGACCTTTTAGAATAAACCTTCTAATGTCTTTCATTGGGGGAGTATCATCTTTTGACACTTGAATCTTTTCCTACTCCCTAAGAGTATGGGAATCTTGACCAAAAACCTAGTTATGACCCCATATTAGATCCATTTTTCCTCTTAGGCCCTCAACTTGTCAAACCAATTTTGTCTATGGGGGACTTGATAAACCCCTTAACAGTTTTGCCACCTCTTTTTCACCTTTACCATTCACTTCTAGTTTCTCCTATCTAGATAGAACTAAGTTTTCCAAGACATATCTCTATAGTTGTGCTTGGAATGGATTTGGTCTAGGTTGGTATGAATAAGGGCCACATGAGTTACTTTGAATCAAGACCCAAAAGCCTCACAAAAAGAATGGCCTCAATTTCATGCCACTTAAAAAATCAAACAAACCCACCTCCCGCTACCCTCATTGATGAGGAAATCCCATCCTCACCATCCACTCCACCATCAATATTTGAGGATTTCAACATCATCCCCCCTATTTTTTTCATCAACATGATCAACCTTAGACCCCTGACTTATCAAAAAGATATGGCTACTGTAACCATTCCTCTGACTCACCCTGAGATGATAGAAGATGACTATCCTACCATTAATACCATTCAGTACCAGGATGATGATTTTATTCTCACCTATCTTGGTGCATAAAATTCCTCCATCAAAAAATCTCTCCCTCCTAAGAATTCAACTATGTTGAATGAATCCATTAAAGATATCAACTTGGGTACTCTAGATAACTTGTGCATCATCAAAATTGGCCAATTGCTAAATTTTGAGGAGATTTAGGATTTCCCTTCCTTCTTGCAAGACTGTAGAATAGTATTTGCTTGGTTTTATAGAAATATGCTAGGAATCAACCCCTCCATCACTAACCATAATATAGTCATCAACCTTGATGCCAAGAAAATTAAGCAAAAACTTTGGTGAATGCACCCTCGTATAGCCCTTCTCATCAAAGAAGAGCTTCAACATCTCCTATACATTAATTTCATTCAACCCATTCATTATCCCCAATGGGTCTCGAATGTCATCCCTATCACCAAATCCATAGGTGGACTTCACATTTGTGTAGAATTTCATGAACTTAACTTTGCTTGCCTAAAATATGAATTTACATTGCCAAGCATTAAACAACTTGTCAATCTTACAACCAGACATGATATGTTATCTCTTATGAATAGGTTTTTAGGTTACAATAAAATCTTAATTGCCTTTTAATATCAACACAAAACTACCTTTATCACCCCCTGGGGAAATTTTTTCTATTGGGTCATGCCTTTTCATCTGAATAACACTAGTACAACCTATTAGCATGTTATGACCTACATCTTCCATGACCTTATTCAAAAAATCCTAGAAGACTATTTAGATGACCTCCTTAGAAAATCCAAATGTCATAAAGATCATTTGGTTGTTCTTAATATTATCTTTGAACCTCTCATCCATTACCATGTTTGCCTTAATCCAAAGAAGTGTATCTTTGGGGTTTTGTCAAGAAAGTTCCTTGGATATATCATCTCCGTTTGAGGAGTCAAAATCAACCCTTCCAAAATCAAATCAATCCTTGAAATTCCTCCTCTCACCCACCTTAATCAACTACACAGCTTGCATGGGAAGCTCCAATCCATTCATCACTTTATCTTTCAACTCTCAGATCGATGCCCAACTTTCCACCACCTTCTTAAGAAGGATATATCGTTTAAGTGGAACATAGACTATTAAAAGGCCTTTGATTTACTTAAAGAATACCTTTTATCTCCACCCATCCTCATTCATCTCAAGGAAGATCAACCTTTTTAACTTTATATTTATGCCACCAACCACTCTTTAGGGGTAATGATGGCTCATCGAGATGAGAATCATAAATATCAAGTCATCTACTACATAAGTTGTGTGCCTATATAGTATCAGACTTGGTATACCCATACCAAAAAACTTTGACTCACTTTGGTCTTTGTGGCTACTAAACTTTTTCATTACCTTCTTAACCATAAGACCTTTGTCATAACCAATACCGGCCCACTCAAGTATATGCACTCCAAACCATACCAAAACTAACATATGGTTAAGTGGCTCATGCTATTAGCTAAGTTTGACCTTGAGTTCTTCTAGAAGAAGTCAATTAAATGATATGTCATTGTTGACCAATTGGCTAAATCACCCTTGGTAGATAACTCATTATATTCCCTTGAGTTTCTTGATGAGCCCATCACCACCCTTTCTTGAGCAAACTTTACCACTCAAGTGAGCATGTTCTTTGATGTATCAAAGTGTCAACATGGTGGGGGATCTGACATCATCCTTATCCCCCTTCATGGTGAATCTCTTCCTTTATCTTTCAAGCTAGATTTTGAATGTACCAACAATATGGATAAGTACAAATCCCTAGTGATAGGTTTCCAAACCACTTTAGCCTTAGGAGTCAAAACAATTAGTGTCTTTGGTAACTCCCAACTTATGGTCAATAAAATTAACTACTCTTACCAATTTAAGAATGATTTTTTACAATGTTACAAACAAATAGCTGATGTACTTTTGGCATCATTTGAACACTACATTATCCAAGCCACTCTATGATCTATAAATAAGTTTGATGATATGATGGCTTCTCTCACTTCCTAGATCCCATCTGTACCTTCTAACTCTAAGCTATCTATTGTTATCCATCATCTTACCAAGATTTATTATATTAAATTAGACTCTCCTACCATCTTCAACTTGGAGAAGACCCAACCCAACCTTTGGTATCAATAGACCTTCAAGTATCTCAACCTTTCCATCATCCCTTCCAACCTTTTTAGGCATGCTCAAAGAGAATTTATTTAGATCACCTTACATTATATCATACTAGGGGGAATTATTTATAAATGTAGCTTTTTATTATCTCTTCTTCCACTACCTACATAGTCACGAATCCTCTCATGCTATCAGGTAAATACATGATGGGATATGTGGGGAACACTTTAGTGGCCTAGCCATCGCTACATGCATCCTTCACCTTGGCTATTATTAGCCCACCCTTAACCAAGATTTTTGTGATTATGTGAATAAATGTGTTAAATTTCAACAACACACCAATTTACATCATGCATCTATCCATAGTCTCTAAGTATCCAAAGATTTTTGGCCCTTTTCATAATGGGGTCTAGATATTATTAGTGAAATTAACCCCCATTATTCATAGTGACACCATTATATCATCATTAAAACATAATATTTCACCAAATGGGTAGAGATTATTCCTCTCATCTCAACCAAGGCCAAAAAGATTGTCAATTTTATTAACCATCACATTATATATCATTTTAGTGTTCCTCATAAAATAATCACTGATAATGGTAAATATTTTAATAACAATTAAGTCCAAGGTATTTGTGATGCATTTGGTATCAAGTTAAGTTTCTCATCACCTTATCATCCACAAGCAAATAGATAGGCCAAAGCTTCTAGAAAAACTCTCAACAACATTCTAACTACAATGGTTAATCCATGTGGTCAGGATTGGCATTTACACATCCCCTTCACCTTATGGGCATATCATACTAGTATTCAAAACCCTACTGGTGCTACCCCTTTCTCTATTATGTTTGGAGTAGAGGTTGTCTTTCCTCTCAAAGTCCAAATTCCCTCTCTTTGCATATCCCTACAAGATTTCATTTCTGAGGGTGGTTATCATCAAAAACGTTTAGCCTAACTTGAGCTACTTGATGAATGTCATTTAGTCACTCTTACCCATTTTCATGTCTATCAATATTGAAACAAGTGCGCTTATAACAAACACCTCAAAGTATGAGAATTAAACATTGGAGATCTCATCTTAAAGAAAAATAAACATGTAACCAATATGGAGAAAATCAAGTGGGTAAATTTTTCTTTTAATTGGCTTGGACCTTATATCATAACATAAAATTATGGATTGGGAGTTTACAAATTGTCCTCTCTTGAAAGGAAACCAGAACCTAAACCCATCAATGCTTTGCATCTACATCCTTTCTTTTTTTAAACATGATTGAACTCACCTTTTGTCTAACTTAAGCTCATCCCTTATTTTCACTCACATGCATCCCCTTATTTTAAGGATAACTAATTAATATTTAATCATGTGATTATCTATTATAGCCTTTGCCTAATATTAAACATGGATACCATATATCTACCCATGGCATGATTCTCATGGTATTTCCATCCCTTTATAGGATGGATTATCATGGTTTTTTTTGCTTAAACCTATTTTACCCATCATCAACCTTATTGTTCTCTAGTTCTGCCTTCATAAAGGTGAACCTTTCAATCCTATATAAGCAAATCCATATCAATAGAAAAAAGAAAAAAATCAATAAAAAAATCACAAAAAGGAAAAAAATCATATATTCTATGGGTCATTCCAAGCATTCGTCAACTACTCCCTTAAAGGACAGCTACCAAAACCAATCAAAATTACTTAATATAAGGTAGACTTCTCCCTTGAAGGATAACTATCAAAAAAGCCTCAAATAAATCTCACAAACTTAGAGCATTCCCTTGAAGGATGGTTGAGTAAAGCATTTGTCAAAGAATAAAAATTCATGGGAAACTTCTCACATTGATTAGCTTCTTGATCAAAATACCCATTATCAAAGATAATTTTGGAAGTTGCAATCAGCTTTCATAAGTAGACTTCCCACATCGATCAGTCTATACCTTATATGACATGGACTTGTTTATATTGGTTCTTTTGTAACTTATAGAAGAGGCATGCTATTCTCATAATAAGGTTCCAAAATCATCCACCTCCCCTTTATACCCTCTATAAACAAGAGATTTTTTAGCTTACTTGACACTAGGTAGTCAAGAACCTTTTTAATCGACTAATGAACACTAATGTGAATCATTCGAAGGGCTTATGTTCATAAGCCGATCTAACTTAATTTTGTCTCAGTCTTTGCCAATAGAGAAGCATCATTCCTTATTCATATTTATCCCATACCTCCTTATTGATACATTCATTAAGACATTTGTCTTTTGATCATCTTATCATTTTCTCACATTTAGTTTCATTATCCAACTTACTCTTTGTGTTTTAAGATTACTTGACATTCATCTAAATAAATGCAATTCATTTAAAACATTTAACTTCCAACAATGTGTTTTATTTAGTGATGACCTTATTACCTTATTTATTTAAGTGTTTTTAATCAGAAAAACCTTTTAATGAATTAACCATCTCATACATCAAACATCATCTAGTGATCAATCACATCAACTAACCATCTATCATATATACCCCAATTTACTCATTCATTTAAAGTACGATCATAATCATCATGAACATAATCATACCAACATCATAACATCATAATTCCCATTTTCTTCTATTTCTTTTCCTTTGTTTAGTCACTATTTTGCTGTTATTTTTCAACTCTGTATGAGTTGTTCTTTGTTCCTTTTTGTTTCATGATCCTTCTTCTTTCAGAATTCATGTCTTCCAAGTTTCAGACCTTACCTAAATTCCTTTTGTATAAGTAGGACCCCTTCAACACCCAATTTTACCTTTTAATAAAAAACATCATAACATCATAACCATAACAACAACATGAACATAGTCATCCATAGCCCTAAAAATAATCATAAACATCATAGCCATGTATAACAAAACATAACATGGTAATCATCATCACATAAACAAAATCCATCAAATATCAACATCATCACGAGCATACATCATAAATATAGTCACCAATAAACCATAACCACATCATATCATAAACAACATCATCATGAACATAAATTAAATAGCAACATCATCACATGCCTAGCTAGGTGAATACACATAAACTAGAACATCATAATCATCATAACATCACATCATCACATAAACAACAACACATCCATAACCATCAATAAAAACCATGAACCATGATCACATCTATATATCATGATCTCATAATCAAAATAATGATCATATATATAATAATGTATATGTCTCTCAATAGATATATACATCTCACTACATCTTCTCATAGGTTGGTATCAAAATCATATAGTACATAAAAAGTAAAATGTCTCATAATAGTCTAAGACCTTGGAGCACCACTACATCCTAGACTTTCCCACCTCCTAAGCCTACCTATCCACCTATAGATGCATTCCACTAATGTGGTGTCACACTATTGGCCCCTCTGATGATCCTTTCTTTGTACTCAACCCATTTAGACTCATCTAGAATATGTGTGAAAACTAAGGCCTTATAATACCTCAGATCCTCCACTGTCACAACATATCTCACCATGGAGATAGTCCTTGGTGGTCCTATTAGTGCTAATACTCACCCTCCTGCCTACCTAAGAGAATCCATCTCCTATGTAATAATGGCTAGCTAAGCCTTAGCTTTATCCCTCTCTCAAGTAAGAGTGTCTACTTGGCCCTATGCTACATCCTTGTCCTATGTCACTGATGCTAAGAATGCCTATGTTGTGGCTAGTACCACCCATGCCTGATCCCTATTAGCAATCAATACCTATCTATCCAAGGCATCCTCATCTCTCTAATCACCACCCACAACCTCTACATCCATATCTATGTCTTTCTACCCATCATCACCTCCAAAAATGACTACATTATAATGTGTCTAAAACCATGTAGGGTAGTCATTAGTGACACCTACATTATCAATATCATCCCTCACCAGTAGCTCCTCTCAATCAATAAACATGTCCTTTGACTCTAGAATAAGAAATGAAAACTTTGCATCTTCCCTCATATATCTCAATAACTCCCTTGTAATATCCTTGATGAGTCCAAACTACCTCCTTACCCTATCAAATGGGATAAGCTCAACCTCATGGTGTTGCCTCTCAAAAACCCACATGTAGATCTACAATGATAGATTATGTTTGGCATAGCTTACCCATGCTATAAATCTAAAATATGGGCACCAAATGACCTCACCCTCCATAAGTTCCTCTAATCGATCTCTATACCAATCTAGGTCTCAAACACCTCCCCTTAGTCTAATGATCACATAATCACCTCTCCATCACATATAACCAACCCTAAAATCAATCTAAACAAAATTATACCATGGTAATCCCTAGAGTCTCAGTACCTTGATGTGCTCGTATGCCCATTAATGTAACACAAAACCAACATTGATCCCATATATCCTATGGGCATGGTATACTCACATCTCCTAAAATATTTTAACTAAAAAATAGGTTCCCACTCAAACACCGTATGATCTAACCACATCTCTACAAGAACCCCCAACAACAAGTGTATAAATATCCCACTACTCGAATCCAGTATTGTGTAACATGCAATAGCTATCATCATCATTTTTAATAGACATTTAGTGTCCCTATCTCGGTAATACAAATGTGTGTGGCGAAATCCTCTTGAATGCCACTTCATGAGCATGAGGTCCTCTCTATATAGGTGATCCATATATCCATCTCTCTCATCACTACTGATATTGTAGATCAGATCACCCTATATAGGTAGTTTTAATATCCGATGGATGTCCTCTACTAGAATAGTGATCTCACCAATCAAAAGAAAAAATGTGTTAGTGGTAGGGTCCTATCTCTCGATGAGTGCTACTAACATAACTATATCCTAAGGCATGAAATGATAGTACCTCATGCCTCTTAGTACCACCTCGATCATATGATCCCAATCCTAGTCCATCATTCCTCAACATACCTCATCTGAGATTTGGGGCACCAGATCATGCATCTATATTTTCTCCCTCACCTATAAGGTTATACTAATACCTTAGTTTACCTAGTACCTACAAAGACTACCTCCTACCTTAACCTATTCACCTAATCTAACCATCCCTTACCTAACCCTACCTACTAGGCAAATCATTCCTTCACCCTATCATCTTTTAACTCATCTATCATCCTACCACTACCTTCACTAAACCTTTAACCCTTAACACCTTTTTTTAACCACAACCTTAAACTATTTTTCTACCATTAACTTGCACAGTCTTTAAATTCAACTAACTCCTACCCCATTTCTTTATTCAAACAAATTTACCTTTTACCCCATTTATCGATCATCAATGGTCGAGTGTCGACAAGTGATAGTTTCTTTTGAAATCATCACCAATCAACCATCGACCACTGATGGTTAGGTGGTCAACTGCTAATGGTTGATACATGGACCATTTGATAGCTACCTATCAATGACAGTTGATAGCGACCACCAACGGTCACTATGTAATAATCATTGATGGACAAGACCTAACCCTAACCCCCTAATACCTATAAAATGATCACCATAATACTACCCAAACTACCTCAAACCCCTAAAAAATATTCCTTCCCCTGCCTAGCTCCCACCCCTCTACACAAATGTACATTTTACCTCAAACAACTATACATGCCAAAATTTAAGACCTAACCCTAGGCCAAACCCACCCACATTCACCCAAAAAACCAAATTCACACAAATAGAGAACAAAAAATTCAATTTACTAACATTAACACATTTAATTGTGCCTCTTACCTCATTTTGTAAATGCCATCATGGAGGATCCCTAGGAACTACCACTGCTTGGACCTGCGCTCTCCCTCATCCTTGATGCATCCTCATCCATTCAAACCTCTAACTCAACCTTCAATCAACACAACACTCACACACTCACCTAACTCAAGTCATTTACTCAAGCCCAAACCATCATTGTTTCTTCTCACTTAGAGCAACTTCAATCATCATGAGTTTTTAAGTGAGGAAATATGAGCCGTATTTGAATTTTAATCTCACCCTTTTAGGCTTGATGTCCAACCATTTATGTTCATTCGGTGAACACTGAAGATCAACCTCCTAACATATTTTTCCATCATAACCAACTTATACCAAACTCCTTACCTACACCATAACATTGGAGTACCTCATTCTCTACCAACCGATCAACCAACCACTAACCTTGACATTGGTCATTTTGGCCCCACTTTTATATGTTTTGTGATGACCTTACCTTGGTCACTTTGGCTGCTAAGACTACATTACCATCTTGAATAACTTGAACTTGTACTACTTTTGTGTACCAACCAATTATGTCTTCTCAGGTGCACTTCTTACCTTGTATACCTATAAATACACTAACCTTACCTAGAATACTTGCATTTATGAGTACAACCTAACCACCATGCCTAAATGTGGTCACTTGGTCTACTTATCACTTGTCCTTCTATTGGTGACCTTATTTTTTACCCAACTAACTCAACTATGGTAGTCTAGTCTATACACAATCTATGCTATCACGCTTAGTCACACTTTGTGCACATATTTGCAACTTGATTCCCAATCCAACCAACTTTATCACTCACTTAACCACTTGTCAAACCTATACCCAATTCTATTTTACCTCATCGATTCTTCGTTTGAGGGGGAACAACTCTTCCCATACTCGAGGTAGTTAAACCTTCGACCCAACCTTCCATTTTTTATTTTGCTTCTTGTTGATAAAAATTTCATAACAAAAAGGGGAAAAGTATAGATACTAAAAATCTACCCACTATAGTTTTAGATGTTGCACTGACCCTTAGACCACCCCTTGCCCCCCTTGGGACCAATTCACAGCTTTTTAACTACCAAACCTAAGTCACAATGACTAACCTTGAGCATTTTACCTTTGCCCTCTTGATCACCAATAATCTACCCCTAACTGTCGATGGTTATCCTTGACCATTGATGGTTAACCTTTAACCGTCTCAAGGGATAATTACCACTCAACTACAACTTACTTTTTTATTTTTACCTATTTAATCTATATGCATAATCAATGCATGTCAAGGCTAAAATTAGACAATTTGTTAAACCTCTTGTTTCACCACTCCCTTTTTCCTATATAAAGAGAAGAGGAGGAGGTGAAGAAGAAAAAAAATCAGCAATTATTAGAGTCTTGTGCATCAGAGCTCCTTGTACAAGTATTCTTTTAGTGCAGAGATCAAAAGTGTTGTTGCTTATTAATCAACAGCCAAGGCATCATCACTCTGTCAAAATTGCTTCAAGATGTATAAAAAGTTTTCAGCCACTCACCTCAATGTTCTTAAGACCAATAATAAATCTAAGTATCTATTTTTAGTAATTAATTCCTTTATTTATCTCCATAACTTCTCTCCAGCCTTCCCAAACAAACTTCCTTTTACCCAAGACAAATCTAATAGTAACCATTGATGGTTTACCCTAATCATTGATGGTTTACCCCTATTCATCGATGATAACCTAACCATCGATGGTCATCTAACTACCGATGGTATTACCCAACCGTCAATGGTCACTGTGTGTCAATTCTAACAACAAGCTAATTCCACCTATCAGACCTTAACCAAATTCCACTTTCTAACTTTTTTCCAGATCATAGAACATCACCCTATTTTCTAAACCATGTCTAATTTATTTATCATTAATATATAATCATTTATTGATATAACTAGTTAATTTCATCTCTTTCCAAGTACTCCTTATATTTGATTTTAGTATCTTCTTTTATTTATGCAATAAATTTGTCTTTCATTTTTAGAACTTAATTATTTGAAAGTGTGGATTGACAGCCTCCAAGGAAGCTTGTGCTTCTTGGATCTAGCTCACTAGGCAATCCACCCTACTACCTAACTAATCAACCATTTCTTTAGTGCTTGCTTATCTATAGGTCATTCCTTCCTAGACAAAGAGGAGTATCTACAACTGTCTAGATTATGGAGCATAAACCAAATCTAGGTTCTACTAACCTCACGCTTATTTCAAGTTTTACATCTTTCTTCTTAGAAATAAAACAAAATTTACATGAAACCACAAAGACAATTAAATTTACTTGTATGTGAATGAAAATCTTTAGAGTTTCTATCCACATACTAGTGAATGTTGAGTCATATAGATACTCATTTTTTAACATGGCCCTTTGTTTTTTATTAATGACACATATTAACTACATGACGTAACTAAGTGCACAAAAATTTTAGCCAATGTAGTTTTTTTTTTCATTTGTATATTACTATTGGTTGAACTTATAAAATTCATTAGACATCAGTCCTCATTCTACATGCATGTCAATGAAAATTGGGTTCTTATAGAATCCATCAAAAGTTGGAGTTAAGGAAATAAAAATATGTCTCAGATAAAGAAACATAGAGACGTGAATGGATAACATTTCAAAAATAGCTAAGGCAAAGAATATGTGTAATATTTAAAATGTGAATGAATAACACAATCATATTAATTCATAGCAGCATATCAATAACACAACAACATGAATTCACACAATGACATGTTTTGATAAATATGACTCAATATTTGTTGGTATATGAATATTAATGTTAAATTTGATACAAAGACAATAACAATTTTTGGTATGTGAATGAAAACATTCAAGGCTTCCATCTACATATTGATAAATGTTCACTGGCACATGTTCAATTTATAGTTTGTTCAAGGAAGGTAACATTTCATCCCTCTAACATGTTGAAGCTACAATATCTGTTAAACAATGCATTATGCATAAAATATCATTGGGTTCGATCACTGTTCATATAAAATTTACTATGAGTGAGTGACATTTTAACATGGTACACTGAATATGATTAACATGACACTTCAATGTAGGAAAATAAAATGCACCGTAGATATAAATAACACTACATGAATTAAGGTACAAAAACATGATGGGGTACCTTAGTGCACAAAATTTTTAGCCAATGTAAGTAAATTTCTCATTTATAGATTAAATTTATAAAAATAATTGCAAATTTGGGTCAAAACTATTTATCACACTTATAAATTGACTAGAAAAGATAAAATAAGTGGTTTAAGTCTGTGTTATGAGGTAATCCCACTAGATTGGTTGAAGGAGGGAGCAAAAATCCTTGGCCTTAATCATGAAATCATTATATCATCTACATATTACAGGTAGGGATATAACTATGAATGAAAAACTTGAGGGCTTCTATCCAAACACCAGGAACTATTGAGTTAGATATGATTGAAAACATGTCAACATTGTGGGTTCAACTATGGGTATCATTTCATCCCTCCAAGATGGTTACACTACAATCTCTATGAAACATTTCATTCTACAGAAGAGACATTTTGGTTCCATGATTGTGAAGGGAAGTTGACTTGAACAAGGCACCCTAAATAAGTTGTAGATTTTATATTTGACATCATTAACTGGCCACATTAATGGAAACAAAGGCTACCCAACATCTTTGATCATGGCCCTTCATTACATAATAATGACACAAGATTCTTCCAATAAGGCCATTGAATTCAAAAAATGATATGGTTTGCTAAAAAATAATAAAATTTACTGGTATGTGAATGAAAACCTTGATATTTTCATTCACATACCACTAAATGTCACTTAGATGTAAAAGCAAGAAAAATAATTATAATGATAATAACATGGATTTGAGTTCCATTACATTTTGGGAAGAAATATTGGAACAAGCCATGTCGAATAGACTAAATATGGTGTGCATGGTAGAATTAAAAGCACACTAGGTGTCTTTGAAAATGTTTGAACATTGCATATTAATAACACAAACATATTCTAGCATGGCCCTTCATTGCATATTAATGATATAAGTGTGTCCCAACATGGCCAATAAATTCAAAAAATGATATCATTTGATATAAAAACATTTATTTCTATGTGAATGAAAACCTTGAGGCCACGACATGAAAATACTAGCAAAATTTGACTCAAATGTAAAAACACATCAAAAAACCATTAGAATAAAAATGAAAATAATGTATTATATGCATTCTAAAAAAATCAAAGATTGTTGTGGGTTCAATTACAGGAATAAAGCACACACATTCAAATAATGCTTCATCCCTTTGAATTGCAAACACTACAAGATCTGTGAAACATTATAGATGGTAGAAGAGGTGTAAGGGTTCCATGACTATTTGGGAAGAAGAGTCTCGAAAGGCATGTTGAATAGGTGGTCGATGATGTGCATGGAAACATTTACTAGCAACATTAGTGGAAATAAATCCTACCAAGCATCATTAAACATGGCCTGTCATTGCATACTAATCTCCCATACATCATCCAACATGTCCCTTTATTTTTTATTAATGGCCCATTGTAACTCGATGGCATTCCTAAGTGCACAAATTTTTAAGTGAATGTAAAAATAAGTTTGTTTGTATATTATTATTGGTTAAATTTATAAAAATAGTTAGACATTAGGGTCCTAACTATTGGTCACACCTAAAAATGACATGTCCAAAAAAATATCATCGTACGACTTTGAAGAATGCTAAAAATCCTCGCAGATGACTTATTTTGACTAATAACTAGTTAAAATATGTAAATCCAAAGCGGTAAGTTATAATGTGTCATTTTTTTAAATTGTGGGACTCCGAAGTTAAGGGTCCCAACCATTGGGTCCCTTCCCCTAGTTGAATTATGTTCCTTGTTTTTCTTAGGTATGCTCATCCTTGAAAACTTTGTCACATGTTTCTAAATGTTAAAAGGAACTATTTTAGTCATCTTGGCAAACACATGAATGATACATGTAAATAAAATAAGGATTTTATAGTTGCTGATACCTATATTTTTATTGTAATTTGATTATGGATGAGTTTGTATGTAAATTTGTAATCCTCATGCTATTAAATATTTTCTATTAAATTCTAGAGAATCGAGGTAATTTTGCAATAGTTGTCTTAGCCAGATCGTGTGGTTAAGTTGCTCAACGTTGATAATATTTATTCATAATATTTAATCAAAGATGTTATAAAATTTGTTATGGATAAATTTATATATGATCTCCTTTAAATTTAATATAATTTATTTTACATGATTAAAATGCCAAATTGAAATATATAAATTATTTTATAGATATCGATATCTTTGTTTGTATTTTGGATTATATATAGCACATTACAATTATTGAGTAAGTGTATATCTACATCTAAATATTTCTTCGATTAAATAGTGATGATTACAGAGATATCCAATCCATCAAAATAACCAAAAAAAAATGATCTCAACTCTATCAAATTAACTCTTCATATCAAATATCTACCTATATTTTTTATATAAGTAATATTATATTATAAATTTTTATTAATAAAAATTGAATTTTCAATCCAAAAAAATATCTATATCAAATACCTAAAAAGATTTAAACATACATCTTGATCATAAGCTCATTTCTTTAAATAAATTAGGACTAATTAACCCTAAAAACTAAATCCCAACTTAAACAACAAAAGAGGGCTAATCATTCAAAGATCCAACTCCATGTCCGTGGTTTATTTGAATGAATGCTCAAAGGAAGGGTTTTTTTTAATCGTCTTCATTCCCGTCAACATGAAAATGAATGATGCTTTTGGAAAATCACATGCCGTGTCAGGGTTTTAATACCTAAACATTAAATTAAAAGACATTAAACAAATGAAATTAATTATTTTTACAACAATTAAAAGTAGATTTGTTATTCAATTAAAAAAATCAATGGATAAATTAAGATTTTACTTAAAAATGTTAATTAAAACTATATCGAGGTAACTTTTAAAATCATTAGATAAATTGAAATTCTAAAATTTTATTTAAATGTGATAATTATTTAGCCACCCTTTCAACCTAATTTGAAATCATCTTTTAAATTTGATCATTGGATATATAAGTAGATTTTAAATTTTATATTAAATTTTTTTACAAATATTTACGTACGTAAATAATTAATATGTTTTAAATGGTCAAAATTAATAATCAATCTTCATTCTTAATAGTTATTTTAAATATATTTTGAGATGCTTCCTTCCTACCCCACAATCATGAAATCTCATAAGAAAATTAGCATATTAATTTTTTTTCTATAACATTTGTTTATATAATAAATTGTCCATAAAATTTGAATTTGGGAGGGCCTAAGGAAAGCCCACCTACTTCTACTAATTTACAATGTTTTGGCTCCACAATTTTTTGGTTAAGAAAAGCCAAAAAAATTAACCAAACTATAAAACCTTTGCATAAATAAGCAAGATTTACAAGCATGAATTTTAAGATCTCTCACCCACATCAAACCATTAAAAGAGGAAATCCTAACTCGCCCAACAAAACATTATATAAACCAGATAAACTAAAAGTACAAAAACCCACCATTAGTAGGAGAGAAGCGAAAGTAAATTACATAATTAACAGGATGAAACCTCCAAACTAGAAGCCTTATCATCATTGGAGCCCAAGAACCACGTAACCACCTCCAATTCTTTCCCTACTTGTGATTATTGAATGTAGAGCATTATGTGTCATTATTTTTGTCATCCACCATAAAACTTAGTTAGATTCACATTACTACCAAACTAGGGACCATAATCCAATTCTATCTCTACACATGATTATTCAAATTGGGGCATAATGTAATCAACGATCCTATCATTCAAAATTAAATTTGGCTAAATGAACATGATTTCAAAATTGGATATCACCATCCATTTTTACCCCTATATACAATTATTTGACTTAAAGCACTATGTAACCATCAACCCTATCACCCACCATGAAACTTGCCATATCTATATGATTTTTGTACTGAGTATCATCAATAATAGGAGCTTGAAGATAAATCATCAAACAACTCGAAATATACAATGTTATAAAGGACAAAGAAAATACAATATAAATATAACCCAACTCTTGTCTTCACTTATATACCTTTCATTAACTCACAACAATGAGGTGAGACACAATATAAGTATGGTATAATTGTTGCCTTCACTTACAACCTTTCATTAATACAAAAAAATGAGGTGAGGTTCAATATAATTATGGCTTAGTTTTTATCTTCAATGTTTTTCATCAAGGCACTACAATGAGTTGCCAATTTGTAGAAATGAAATACAATCTAAATATTGTCAAAGTCATTTTATATATAAATATGTTATTTTTTTTGTTAGGTGTATTTTTTCAATGAAAATGTCTTTTCTAACACTATTTATTATTTTGTTCGTAAAATTTATGGATTTTTACAATTTTTTTGTTTGTTTGCTTCTCTTATCACCTTTAATTTTTTTGGTTGTTTACCCTCCCACCTCTGACATGCTTTGCGATCATAAGGTAATTCTAAATTTATATAATCGAAAGTGAATAAAATGCGAACACTACCAAAATTAAATTTCATAATCATATAACCATATTTATATTTTTACATTGTAAAATACAATCAATTTTTTTTAAAAACTATATTAAATATAAAATAACATTATAAAAAAATCATCAAAAACTTTTAAAAATTATAATAAATATATACATTCTCTAATATTTCTTTCTTCTATGATGTGATACCACAGACTTTATCTTTAATTCAAAACCAAAAATGTCTACATTTAGTCTTTTCACATAACCATGATATTAGATGCTTCATTGGCAATTACTTGATTTATAGTACCACAAATGCATTGCAAAAACTCTATGATATCCGGAAATTATGTTTGTTTGTTAGTTATTTTTAAATATATATGTTTTTATTTTAAGTTAAATATATTTTTTCAACCTATTTTGGAATTGTTTTTAAGATTTTAAAATTATAATTAAAATTTATTGTATATGTGTGTGTATATATATAGACTTATAAAATGTTAAATAATAAAATAATTTAAGTTGTAGAAATAATTTCAATATACATATATAAATACATACATACACATAAAATATTAAATAACAAATATAATTTTACAATCATAAAAACAATTTCAAAATGTACTTAAAAAATATATCCAACATAATTTTAAAATCATACAAATAATTTCAAAATATATTTAAAAAATGTACCTCACTTTATATACATATATATAATGTTCTTAAATAAAAAGATAATGAATCTATATGAATGATTGATATATAAAACATTAATTTTATATATAAAGAGAGTTAGTGCTATATATATCAATAATTAATAGAGACCCATTAATTATATATATATATATATATATATATATATATATATATACATACTACTTAGAGCACTATGCATATAACGTTCTATTCTACTTAAAAATATTTTAGATATATATATACATATCCTTTTACTTAAGAATACTACTACTTATTATTATTATTATTATATATATAATTCTTAAGTTGAAGATTATCTATATCTATCTATCTATGGTGTTTTTAAATAGTATTTTTAAGTTTAAAAAATTATATATATATATATATATATATATATATATATATATATATATATATATATATATATATATATAATTTTTAGTAAAAAGATAATGGGAGACTAGTGTTCTTAAGTAAAGGGATAATGGGTCTCTATAAATCATATATATAGTGTTAGGATAATGGATCTCCACGAATCAATGATTAAAAAAATACATATTCAGACATATAATGGGTTATTTATATAAAGACATTTAGTTTGTAATTCAATCATTCGAAGCATCAATTTTTTAAATCTATTGAAAAATCAGAATCTTCAATTCTAACAATTAAATCTTATTTGATATACAAATCCAAATCAAACTATTAAATTTGAATGATTATGATTATTTTATTAATATTTTACCCTATTTAAAAATATATTGTACTAATAGGTATGAAACTTGAAATACATCAGAGTGCTAAATATGTACAACAATTAATAATTCTAATTTTAGAAATTGATAAATATGAAAATATACTATTTTTAGAAAACACTAATATGAAATGTACTTGGCTAAAATCAGTATTTATTGTGATTGTTTAAGATATGTAAAAGTGAAAATTAGCAAAAGATTACTATGAATGCTCAGAATCAGGTACAAAATATGAAGTTATTTCTAGACAAGTGTGTGCTTCTTGAACAACAATACGGGTTGGTTATGTTTGTTGATTAGAGACTTGTCCCAATTAATTGTGACTAATGATTGATAGAGAAAGATAAGATAATTAGAGCTATGATAGTACAAGATCAAAAACATAATTTTAAAATATTTTTGGACAGGATTGTGCTCCTTGGATAACAACATAGGTTGTTCATGTCTATTGGCTAAAAACTTGTCTAAGTTGACTGTGATAAAGATTTGATTATTTTTCCTTGTGCATGTGTTTAATGAGTAGGCTAAGATATCACAAATTTGTTTATGTCATGTAAAACTCATTGTTTTCTTATTTTGTCTTTGAAATCCTAAGGGCACCTTAATAGTTTGAAACCTACAAAAAAGTGATGGGAGTGTAAAGGGCTAATATGACTTCAATCACTTCCTTTATAATTGACTTATATTTACATATCCAATACTCTAAAAAGACACACACACACACACACACACGAATAAATGATTCATGGAGACCCATTGTCCCTTTACTTAAGAACACATAATTAATATTTTTGTCAATTATTATTTAATAATAAAAAATAATAATCGACATATATA